>CM061142.1:101264050-101848489 GCA_030789695.1 Scilla litardierei
GAAGGTAATCGCGTCCATGACCGGGGAGTATGTGGCATCAAAATCCACTGATGGACGTTGGGTAAAACCCTGCGCTACTGATCGCGTCCGGATGTACACCCGAAAAACGACTTGTAGTTTTACCGCAAGCGCACAGTGTAGTGGTGAGCGGGTATCGAACACAGGGAGGACAATTGACAGTATCTCACTTTAATTACCTAGCTATCAAGAGAGTAAGAGTAGATTTGGTGTATCGTCACAATCGTTCAATAGCAAGAAATATCAATATAATAAAACGTCTGGAGATAGGAAATCCCTACTATGGACCTTCTCTCATCCTTGTGAATCATAAATTTCATTGTTGCTAAGCTTGAATATATGTGAACTAGTCGCAACTTAATGTACAACCAAGCTCACGCTCTCGCGCTATTGCCGGTCTATAGCAAACCTAGGTTAAGGCACACTCTCGTGCAAACCCTAGCCTAAGCCGCTAGCGTGAAGAACGACATCATTGTCCAATCGCATCTCGAGCCCACTCTCGTGCAAACTCGAGCTACGATCTAGGTTATAATAATTCGTATTCGTCCAATCTCTTGCAAACGAATATTAGTATAGATTTATAATTAAAAATCCTAGCTTTGGTCCAATCTCTTGCAAACCAACTCTAGAGAAATCCAATTATCGATCTAAATTGAATATCTAGGCCTTCCTATCAATTGGGATCCAATCTCTTGCAAATCTCAATCGGTATGAATTCCTAGCTACTCGTAATATATCAATCATAACTTGACCAATATCAATTCTAGCAACAATCCATAAATTCATCACAATTCAAAAGATCAGGTCCATAGGGTTCATCCCTAGGCCCTAGCACGACGGAAAATCTCAGAAATAACAATAATAATCACGGCACAATTCATTGCAATAGAGAAACAATTCATAAAAATTGAGTTTTTAACAAGAAAGAACAAACCAATGATGTAGCCAATGATCTCCAGCTGAGATTTCTCCAAAGAATAGCCGTCAAAAACCTAAAAGAACTCTTTAAAAAAATTAATTCAAGTCTCTCCTAAAACTAGGGTAAAAACATGGCTTAAATACAAGCCAAAATCGTCCAAAAAATCGTGACAAAACTGCCCCTGCGCCGCCCAGAATTCGCATTCCTAGCAGCAGGCGGAGAGGGTCACTCGGCCAAGTGACCCTTGTCACTCGCCCGAGTGACAAGCCCTGTAAAACAACAGTAACTTCGGGGTTTTCAGGGTCCGTCTCTCGGGGTGGCTCGGTCGAGCAGGCTTCTTCATTTGGCTGAGTAGCTACCTTGCTCGGCCGAGTGAGCTTCCTTAGATTTTCCAGTAGCTTCGGGGTTTTCTGTCTGAATTCCCTGACTGACTCGGGCGAGTGAACTTTCTTACTTGGCCGAACGAAAATTCTTGCTCGGCCGAGTGAACGTCTGAAATCTTCGGTGCTTATCCGTTCTACTCGGGCAAGGGTGATCCTTCACTCGACCGAATGAGCAGTCTTGCTCGGCCGAGTGAGGTGCTCCTGAGCTTATTCCTTCTCCTATTTGCTTTCTCATTGCTCCTATCGAATTCCTTCTTCTTCTGCTCATCCTCCATCGCTGATAAGTCCTCAAATAAGCCGTGGGTGACACTCCAAAGTGCGTGAAAATCCTTTGATCTCATTTTCGTTTCAAATCGCTCCATATTTCCTGAAATACGACAAAAACAAGAAATAGTGAAAAGCATCGCAATATTGTCGAATAATCGTGAAAAACGCAATATGGACGATCAAAACGTCATGAAAACATGCAGAAAAAAGGTATTAAATATGGAGTGATCAAAATCCCCCGAGCTTACCTCTTATTCGTCCTCGAGGAAGACAAGCAAAAGGCGAACCCGGCAGAAAAAATAAAGAAAAGGAAAAATGACAGAGATAGAAGATAGGAAGGAAAACAAAGAGGGATGTGCTAGATCATTTCCTCAGGATGTGGGGTTTGCTTACTCATATAGCACACTGCGAATATAAAGCACATGCCAAAGATTTTTATCTCGATATCATAATCATATGGATGCATTCAAATTAGAAACCAAGAATATCAAAATAGTATGAAATACGGAGTCATTCTAGAATTAACATCGTCTGAGGAATCTAAAGTGGTATACATAATCATAGACCACACACGTTTCAATTGAATGCTTTCTATTTGGAGTATAAGAGATATCACACAATATGGATTAATAAGAATAGAAAGGTATGGCTTTCATGAAATATATGCTAAGTTTCAATTTCTGGATTTCGTAAAAACTTTTAGTAATCTTACCGAGTATAGAAAATTACCTAGCCTAGGTTGTCATGCACAATCAAGTAGTCACTCTCTCACACATCATTGAATCCTCTCCCCCAAGCTTATCGATAAGTGTGGTGTTGAGTATTGATTCCCCGGATTTGGTTTTGATGATGAACAAACATAAATATTGTGAACTAACTCTTTGTGAGCACAGTTATGGAGATCGTCGACAATATTCAACGTATATTAGAAGCCCATACAAACTTTCCCGAAGCTTCGCGCTTCGTTTCACGGCTTCTTGTTGATCGACGCCCCGGTGTGCGCAAGCACACGGGACGAGCGACTCGTAGTCTTACCGCAAGTGCACGGTGAAGTGGCGAGCAGGTATCGAACTTAGGGAGGGACAATGACAGTGTCTCATTCTAATCACCTAACTATCGGAATGGTTCGGGGTAAAATTGTCACAATCGTTCCTATATCTATAGAAATATCAATGGAATAAAGCGCCTAGGGATATGGAATCCCCACTACGAACCGTATCGCATCGTTGTGATTCGTAGGTTACGTCATTGCTAGACTTGAATTTTGGGTGAACTAGTTGCAACTAAATGTGGAAACAAGCTCATGCTCTGGCGTTATTGCCGGTCTATAGCAAACCTAGGTTAGGGCCCAATCTCTTGCAAACCCTAACCTAAGCCGCTAGCATTAGGATCGACATCATCGTCAATCTTATCTCGAGCCCACTCTCGTGCAAACTCGAGCTACGACCTAGGTTGAGATAGTTCCTACACGTCCAATCTCTTCCAAACTGGTATTTGTATAGAATTGCGATTAAAAACCCTAGCCTTGGTCCAATCTCTTGCAAACCAATTCTAGAAAATTCCAATCGTAAATCTAAATCGAATTTCTAGGGCTTCCTATCAATTGGGACCCAATCTCTTGCAAATCCCAATCAATATAAATCCCTAGCTATCCGTAATTTATCAATCCCAACCTAACCCTAATCAATTCTAGCAACAATTTCACCAATTCATCACAATTTAGAAATAGGGTTCATATGGTTCATCCCTATGCCCTAGGACAATAAAACTACTCATTAATCATCATGCAATTCATAAGAAATTCAATAGAAAATTCAGCACAAATCATTGCAATAGAGAGATTATCAATAAAAATGGAGTTTTTGACAAGAAAGGAGACAAACCAATGAGAATCCAATAGCATCCAACAAAAATCCCCTTTCTAATCTCTCAAAAGCCCTAAATCTAATTAACTAAAAAGCTCTCTAAAAAGGCTGCAAAAAGTATCCAAAAGTTCTTCTAAACTAGGGCAAAAACTGGGTTTAAATACCCCTCAAACTCGCCCAAAAAATCGTGACAAAAATGCCCATGCGCAGCTCAAAAATCGCAGTTTACGCATCAGGCGGGGCGGCCCACTCGGCCGAGTGACAAATTTCACTCGGCCGAGTGACAAACCCTGTACAATTACAGTAAGTTCGGGATTTTGGGGGTCTGTCTTTGGAAGGTGACTCGGCCGAGTGACTTTACTCACTCGGCCGAGGGGCAATTCTTGCTCGGCCGAGTCGGAGTCGTCAAAAAGCCTGTAAATTAACAGTAAGTCGGCCGTTTTTGAAGTGGATTTTCCCATGCCACTCGGGCGAGGGGATTTCCATGCTCGGCCGAGTGGACTATCGTCACTTGGCCGAGTGCACGCCTATTTTCTTCTGTTGGTGCGTGTCCGGTCTGGTCGGCCGAGTGATCTTCTTGCACGGCCGAGTGGGTGGTTCACTCGGCCGAGTGAGATGCTGCAAATGCCCAATCTTCGTCTTTTCGCTTCCTCATCGTTCCTACGACGTTCCTTCTTCTCCCACTTGTCTTCCATCGCCGAATAGTCCTCGAAAGAGCCTCGGGTGACACTCCGGAGTGGGTGCAAATCCTATTGATCTCAAAATCACTCCGAATCGCTCCATATCTCCTGAAATACGACAAAAACAAGAAATCGTGAAAATCATCACAATATTGTCGAATAATCGTGAAAAAACGCGATATGAGCGATCAAAGTGGCATGTAAACATGCAGAAAAAGGGTGTAAAATACGGAGCGATCAAAATCCCCCAAGCTTACCTCTTACTCGCCCTCGAGGAAGATGAGTAAGAAGTAAACCCGACGGGCAAAATAATGGAAAAGAAGGAAAATAAAAGAAATAAAAATAAAAACAAAAATAAAAATAGAATAGAAAGCGAAGAAGGGGGGTGCTAGATCATTTTTCTCAGGACGTGGGTTTTGCTTACTCATATAGCATACATCGAATATAAAACACACATCAAAGACTTTTATTTCGATATCATAGTATAATGATGCATTCGAAATAGAAAACTCCAAAATATCAATATAGCATGAAATATGAAATCATTCTAGGATTAGCATCGTCTGAAGCATCTAAAGCGGTATGCATAACCATAGATCACACACTTTTCAATTGAATGCTTTCTATAAGGAGTAATAGAGATATCACACGATATGGAATAGTGAGAATAGAAAAATATGGTTTTCATAAATGAATGCTAAGTGTCGATTTCTGGATTTCGTGAAACTTTAGCAATCTCACCGAGTATAGAAGATTACTTAGCTTAGGTTGTCATGCACCGTCAAGTAGTCACTCTCTCACACATCATTGGATCCTCTCCCCCAAGCTTATCCATAAGCATGGCGGCATAGACAAATCAATATGTACATTCCCCATTTCTTTTGAAGCTCCAAAAAAGTAAAAATAAAAACAAAAGGAGGGAAGAAAGAGAGAAATAGTATGAGATGGGATCGTTCTGAACTTCTTTTCTCTTTTCTTTTCTTTTTCTCAATTTTTCTCTTTTTTTGAATAAACATATATACATAAGCGATCCCAAATCAAAAGAGAGAAGGATATGCAGGTATATATTTTTTTTTCTTTTTGATTTTGGGGACTTGGAGCATGAAAATTAATAGCGGGGAAATGCCGATAATAGACTTGCTAGGGGGTTCACCAATGAATATCAAATAGAGAAATGATGCTCAAGATATGTGGAGAAATAAATAAATGTATCGCTCGGTTCACTCTATAGGACGTGCATGACAACTTTCAGCAGAGTAATATAATCTACTCAGTTTAATCTCAAAAAGTAAACTAGTCCAGATATATCACCCTAGTAAACATTCAATCAACCTGAAGGTGAAGCGTACAATTCATGCAATAAGAAGTGATATGAGAAAGGAAAGCAGTACTCCAAATATAAGCAGACAATGCGTGAAGCTTGGTGTGTTTTCTATGAAAAGCATACATATGAATCATTAGACATCAGCTAATAACAGAATTTCATCCATATTCATACAGGAAAAAGAGTGGGTTACTATTTCAAAATGCAAAGCAGGACTTAGCATATGATATCTGAAACAAAATCTATGACGTGACAAAATAGCATGCATATGTAGATAAGCTAACACCACGTCATCATCATCACAGAAAAATCATCTCTAGCCAAAGATGAAAGAAATAAAGATAAAAGAAAATAGAACTATATACAATGCAGCATACTCAAAAAAGAAAGAAAAGAAAACGTGATGCATGATAAAAAACGAAAAAGTGGTGAAAATAAGTGCAAAAGTGGAAAGAAAGTGTGAGAAATAAAAAATAAAGGGTGGCAAAAATGAAAAAGTGTGAGAACTCACTCCCTCAAGCTGAAGTGCACAGTATCCTCAATGTGCAAAGTGTGGCACACCGAGAGACGTGAGATGGGTGGGGAGGGTGAGGATGCATGCATGATAAAAAAAGGAAAAAGAAAAAGAAAATAAAATGCGAATGATTGTGATGCATGCAAAGATCAGGATGATGCAGATATGAGTGTCCCCAAAAAGTCTCTCTCCCTCACTCCCAAAAAGGTATATAAAAGGATATGATCAGGAAGGCATCAAAATAATACGTGGAGGAGGGGGGCAAAAATCAATCATCAGGCCCAGGTACAAACGGGCAGCAAAACGACAAAAAATATCAGAGGCATCAAGAGTGTACCTAAGCTGGTGGTGGCGCTGCACCAGCACCGTCCTGTGGCGGGGGTGGAGGTGGAGGTGGTGGACGTGGTGGCTGCTGGGAGGGTGTGGGTGGTGGAGGCAGGCGCGCCAGAATCTGAGTCAGGCAAGCCTGAATATCCGGGAGCATGGCGACACGGGACTGCACGAAATTGACCGTGGCAGAGAGAGCCCTGAAGTCTCCTCAAAGTCCACTAACAGGCCCCTCAAGAGCATGAATGCTCTGAACTAGAGTGTCAGGGGGAGGTGGAGCGGAGGGACGCACAAGTCTAACAGGGGATATGCGGGCCTGTCTCTGGCGGGCAGTGTATAGCATGGGGCCAGCAGGGTAGTGTGGAAGGGGTGCTGTGCTCGGTAAGTAATGCCCAGCCTCTGTGTGAGGCTGGGTCACAGGCTGGGGCGGCCCAGAAGTAGCAGCAACAGAAGTGGAAGGCAAAATGTGCGACGAGGAAGCAGGAGAGGTCAGTGACGCAGAAGTGGGGACAGAAGTCACGACGCTTTCGGTATAGACATGGGCGGTGGAGACCGTAAGGTCGACGACTGGGGAAGCAGTGTAGGGCACAAAAGTGGACTCCCCAGGAGCCGTCGACAGCAATCGGGAGAGGGTCTTCACAGCAGCAGAAAAGGAAGACTCGTCGCTCTCTAGAATGGTGGTGGGACGCTCAGGGCTCAGAGAGGTGATAGGCGCACCGGACATAGGCTCAGCGGTGGTGGTGGTGGTGGTGGACTCAGCTAAGGTGCTCCCGACACTGACAGAAGTGTGGACAGAAGTGTCGGGAGGTGCAGACAGTGCAGGTGCAGGCTGAGGGATCACGGGGTCAACAGGGGGTGCAGGGGGTGCATGCTCAGCATCCTCAGCCTCAAGCACGTAGGCATCGGGGATAAGGAGATCCATCGCTGGAATCCAATCCCCGTGAGCCGGTCCAATATGTGTCCGAGCGAGGCTCGGAAGAACCATGTAGTCAGCACTAAAGGGACCGTACAACCACACCCAGTGCCTGCAACCGTGGGGACGAAGCATCTTCATCCGGGCCATAACATCTATCGAAAGTGCGGTGGGGCCCGGAGCTCGACGCAAGTCGTCAGGTAGGTCCACGCCGGTCATAAGGGCTAGAAGTGTGATCAAACCGTCGCAACAAATAGGTGAGCAAGCGCTCACCGAAATGATGATGCGGTCCAGAAACCAACTAGCAATGTCAATCTCGACGGCGGGGACCAGGTCGTCGCTACCCCTATCCAGAACCCTAGGGCGAGTCATCGCGTAGAGCATGTAGAGCTCTGGCGTAGACATGGTCCCGGGCTCGTACCTCGCTAGGAAAGTGGTCACCATGAGGTGTTGTGTAATGCATAGGCAGGGGTGCAGGATGGCTGAGGCCTTGGCCCTGCTAGGGTCAAAGCCAAGTGGGGATCTCGTGATCCGTGTCCAGAATGTGGAGGTGTCGAACGACGGGGGTGGGATGTGCGTGGGAGCGTAGGCTTGGTCAGGGATAGGGACATCGGGCCACTGGAAGAATGCACGAAGCATGTCGAGAGTGATCTCGCACTCTCGATCCATCAAGCGGAATGTGCATCCTCTAGGGGTCCGGTCAATAAAGCTCAGGACCTCCAGTGTCGGACGGATGTAAGTATCCGCCGACAGTGCCAGAAAATCACGCCATCCCACGTTGTCATACAACGTGAGAAGCCCCTTGAGTACCCCTAGGCGGTCAAGGTCAGCTAGGTGTGCAAACCTAGAGGGTACTATCGAGCGATGGCAGATACGCTCGAATCTGGCGCGGTGTGCGTCATTTCGAAACGTGATCCCCATCGGCCTGACAACGGGAGCGGGTGGAGGGACAGGATCGGCTGGGATCGGCTGTGTAGGTGGTGGCGGCGGCGGGCTAGGTGGAGGGGAGTCCTCCCTAGCATGAGAGGGACTGGGATCATCGGTCCTCCTCCGCGTGGGAGCGGATCCCCGTGTACGCGGCCTAGTGCGCGGCGGCATGTGTGCCGCGAGACGTGTCCCAAATAAATAAATACTGCGGCGTACTAAATAATGGAACGAGTGTACCTGAACACGCCGCGACAACAATAAGTGGTGCGTGCGAAGAGATGCCTCCAACGCGAAGCTAAAAGCGCGTCCAAAAGCTCCCCAAAGCTCCCCCAAGATAGCATGCAAATCAAACGATCAAATCAGCGAATAATATTCAATATGTATGGGGGAGATGGGGGATAATAGATAGATAAAAAATTAATTTGGGTTAGGGGCACAAAGGGCGTATAGATCAAGAGAAACAAGTAGAAAAGGGGCTTTAACGACAAAAGAGGGTGATTGGGGGCGGTGGAGGCCGGCGCCGGCGAGGTGGAATGGCGGTCGAACGTCGGCGAGGGGAACAAGATCGCCGGCGAAGTGGGTCGATTTGGGCGAGGGTCGAGGGGCTTCAGCGGGCAAGGGAGAGGAAACGGCAGCAGGCTCGGGAGAAATGGGGGGTTTTTTTTCGTTTCGAAAACTGCGCCTGCCGCTGCCGCTTATATATAGGAAATGTTACGACTCGGCTGAGTGACAATGTCACTCGGCTGAGTGCGTGAACGAAATAAGTTTCGAAAATATCGTTCCCACTTACGACTTGGCCGAGTGGCTTTGGTTCACTCGGCCGAAGGGAGAAACTCCACTCGGCCGAATGGCTCTGCCACTTCGGCAATTTTTGCGCTAGGAGGGTATCTGTTCCACTCGGCCGAGTGACAAGTCACTCGCCCGAGTGGCAATTAAAACTAAAACTTATAGAAATTAACAGAGAGTTGGTCTGTAGAAACTTCCCTGTTTGGTGCTCCACTCGGCCGAGTGGAGTCTTTGCTCGGCCGAGTGGCATATGCTACTCGACCGAGTGACGTGCTGTTTTCTGCATCGGCTCTCCGTTTTTGCTCTGGCCTCTGCTTTTCTTCCTCCAGTCTGTTTCTTCCTCCTCCTAAGGCCTGAACGCGTTCTTGGAGCGCTCTTCCTTGCCTCTATCATCCTCCATATGATTGATCTCCCTTTCTCCTTCTCCTGTCATGAAAAAATAGGACCCGTTGTCATGATTTTCATGGACAAAACATTCTAAAAACTAACAAAAGGCTAAACCAAAAATGATAATCAAAATAAAAACAATGCAAAAACCTTCGGGTTGCCTCCTGACAAGCGCTCGTTTAAGGTCGTGAGCTCGACCCCTTAAGATATTCGTTTATCTTGCGATATTGGGTGCATACGAGATGCACCCGTCAAACTTGTCGGGAAGGCCGCTCGGATTTGGGTCATGATGTTCATCGGTCTTCCTCGACGCCTCCTCATCATGGGCAATATTGGGGGATAAGTCCCCCAAGCTAGAGCTTTTTCCTATCTTCTTCTTGGCCGGTGACACCGATCTTCCGTTCGGTGGAGCTTTCTTCGGATTCTTGGCATTTGAGAGCTTGCAAAGCTCTCTTATTCTTGCGACTTCAGCGTCGCCCTCATCACCATCTGTGGATCTATCTGGAGGGTCCTCCAATTTATCTTCTTCACCCGAAGCTTGGCCTTCTTCGAAGCCATCGTCATGGAGAGCACCAATCGAGTGGGGGATCGCTTCTTCAATCACTTCATCGAGGAGATCCACATAATCTAACTCCTCATGATATGGCATAAGTTTCATGGCCCGGGGTATGTAAAGCTCGACTTCTATGTTCCCGACATTCAAGGATAGAGTTCCTTCACGCACATCGACAATAACGCCGGCGGTTGCGAGGAACGGGCGTCCAAGTATGAGCGAAGTGTCGCCCTCTTCCTTGATGTCCATTATGAAAAAATCACAAGGCAAGCATATACCTCTCGGTACTTGAAGTGGAATATTCTCTGCGATCCCTACCGGCCTAGTAATCCGACCGTCCGCAAGTTGAATCTTCATGTCGGTCGGCTTCAAGTCGGTGCCTGTGTTCAATCTCCGGAACATACTAAGGGGCATAAGGCTCACACTAGCGCCCAAGTCAACTAGAGCTTTTTGCAAAGGGACTTGACGTAGCTCCCCGCGGCTTGTTATCCGCAAATGGCCGGGGGACCCGCGTGGGGGTTTAGAAATTTGTAACCGCAAGCGCACATTGTTGTAGTGTGGCTTGGGGGTCGAACACAGGGAGGCTAGGTTGTGCTTGAGTCAAGTAGGACCAAAATGACCCCGAGGGCGAGCTAGCCCGAATCGGTAGATGGTTGTCACGGAAAGGAATAAAGGGTATGAATAATAAAGAAATAAACCCGGGACTTTGGTTTCCACTCCGACGAGCGACTCTCGCCGATACGGCCTACGGGTATGGATAGCGATCGGAATTAGGGTCTAATGGTGGGACGTTACCTCTGAAAGTGGTACCGGCATCCCATGGGCCCGATATTCCGGTCGGTGCCCAGGATGATACACCGGACTTCCCGGATTCGATCAGTGGGCACTCCCGTGTCCATTAACACTGATCGATTCCGGGAGCACTAAGCTCGCAACGATAACTCCCAACGTCTCATCCTGCCGCTCCCGCGTGCTAGGATTCGGCGTCTAAGCTAAGGGCGTGAGCTATGGCTAGGGAGTCAACCGCCAAGTTTATTCCCCCTTGGCCCAACGGTCAAAGGAGGTCTTTTTCCCGCCGATGACAATGAAACACACCGCGCAACCGTTAGATTCCTAATCCCTATCGATTTCCTAACCTTATGGACGCATCGGGAAGAGCCCCCGAAGGGGTTTCCACCAAAATCCCAGATTTGGGAATTACTCACGAAAATTCATTGAAAAGCGATCTAAATGAAATTTAACAGTTGGAATCATAATCGGATGATTGGAATGCGGAAGTAATAGAGTAATTAAGACAATACTAAAATTTGAGAAAGATCCGAAAACTTACAAAAGAACAGAAATTACAGCCGTCACAATGGGAGAAAACAGTAAAAACTAGCAGGCTTCCCGTTTCTGGAACCCTAGGGGTTCTATTTATAGACTCTCGCATCACCCGATCGGTTGACAAGTCAACCGATCGGTTGATCCGTTACAAAATAATAACAGAAAACGGCGAGCTTTCACCCGGTCATATGAACCGGTCGGGTGAGTTCTTGAGTGACCGGTTGGATCTTGGCGCCGTCGGGTGAAGCGATCGGTTTGGTGCCAGTGTCTTTAGCTCCTCATCATCAGCTACAGATGAACCGATCGGGTGAGAGTCACCCGATCGGTTGGCATTTTGCTCGAAAATACAGAGAACATGCCCCCGCTGAACCGGTCTGTGAACCGGTCGGGTGACTTCCATATGAGCTCCGGCAGAGACCGGGTGGTGCATGCGTGCATCACACGATCGGTTGGAGATGGCCAACCGACCGGGTGAGGGGCTGAAAGATGAATTCTTCGACGTTTGACCCCCTGGATCACGCGTGACTCCTCCAGTTGCTCCGGGGACTTGGGATATCGTCGTTAAACGTCCCCTATACGGGCAATCTCCTGCAAACATGGATAAACAAAGAAAAATGAAAGAAAACGAGAAAATACGAGAAACCGAATAAAAGACGGCGGAAAACACGGAGAAACACAAAAGAAAACGTGCGTGAATATATGAAATATAAACGCACGTCAAAATCTCCCAAGCTGAACTCTTCCTCGTCCTCGAGGAAGACGAGTGAGAGTAGGAGCTCGGTGGGGAAAAATAGAGAGAAAGAGAGAAAAAGAAAACTCTATATCCTAGATCGTCCGTCTGGGCCAACAAAATCAAAAACGACACACCAAGCAAGCAGACGTCAAATCACACCACTAAACCTAGGAAAACGAGTCCAAATAAGTGTCGTGGGCCCACGCGGTGAAGCGCGAGTGAGTGTGGTCGTGTGTTAGCAGACGGTGTCACTATCTACATTGTGCAATAAAGCTCGATACACACAAATCCAGGAAACAACCCAAATACCGATTCGAATTTGAAATTGCGGTGAATATTAGCTCAAGCATGCATGAGAAGAGTATAAGAATAGAAGCGTATCATGCATCGGGGATTCCATAACTAGGGTTAAGGAAATCACGCCACTATAGCCTAGATACTAGCTAAAGAGTTCCTAAGCCAAGTGTTTTCGAAAACGATGGGGGTTGAGATGATGTGGAGTAGAACACTCGGTGCAAATTCTCGCCTTCCCTTTATTCTCGGTAGATAGGAAAAATATTCACACTTGAAATTTTTTTGGGTTTTGGGTGTTTGTATTTTTTTTGCTTTTTTGGCTATACAAAATTTTTCTTTTCTTTTCTTTTTGGGCTTTTCTTTTCTTTTCTCCTTTTTTTGGATTTTTGGGTTTTTGGCTATACACATGTGTACTCTCCCAAGTGGGAGAACGGTACACGACGAGGGGATTTGCACCAAGTAAAACAAAAAAGAAGTAGAAATCTAAACACTTGGGCAAAGGAAACTATTCTCGCTGAATAGAGCATAGGCTAAATGGGTTGTCCTAGTCCTTAATTGTGGAATCCCGACACATGCGAAATGAAGTACCCGATATATATATATATATATATATATATATATATATATATATATATATATATATATATATATATATATATATATATATATATATATATATATAGCATGCAGAAGCAGACAGGGAAAATAAATACCGCATATTCAAATCGAAGCATGATAATCTAGGGGTCATTCCTGGACAGGTATATAAAGTAAAATCACAAAGTAGAAGCACACCAAATAGCTAGGCACAATGCAGGACTCACAAAAAGCTAAGTGGACCCGCGATGCATGAAATGCAAGAGGACTCGGCTTCCTGATGTTAGTGAATGTGATTATCGAAGCCGTGCAAGGTGTACGTGTGATTTTCGTGGCAATTCGTCATAGGGTTCATCTCTAGGAGAAAGAGATAAAAAGAAGAAAAGAAAAAAAAGAAAAAAGAAAAACACGGAGAAAAACGACTCAAATAATGAAGAAAAAGAGACAAATGACGCACGAAGTGCGACTCCCCCAAGCTGAAACTTGCATTGTCCTCAATGCAATAGTAGTGAATACGGGAGGGCAATGAAAATGTAGGGGAGTTACGCACCGACACAAAAAATGAAAAACACGAAAAATACACGAACGAAACTGGAAAATAAAGAAAAAGAAACATACAGAATAAAAGATATAAAACGCAACGAAGGACTCAAAGACACAAACACACGACAACGACACACGAAAACATGCACACAAAAGTCGATTTCCCCCAAGCTAAACATGACAATGCTAGCAAAATGATATGATCAATGTGATGCAGAAATATGCTAGGGAAAAATCAGAAAAGAAAGAAATCAGAATGCAGGAGAGACAGTCTGCTCGTTCTCCTCGGAAGAGGATGTGGGGTGAAATGATAGAAGGGCACGACATGAAGGGTTATTAAGTTGCAAAAGCAAATCATAGATACGCTCCCCTCGCTAATGAGAGGAGACGAGATTATTCAAATCTAAACTAGAAAGCGGTAAATTTTTACACTACCGGATTAGGATACACCTGAGCATAGGCGGGTCCAAGATCTGAAGTGGGGCAGGTAGCTGCTCTAAATGCTCCTTCTGTGGCTCCGCTAGAAGCGCTGTGCCACGTGTGCCAATGGACCCAAGCAATGCACCTCCAAGCATCCCTCGTAGGTGTCCACCTGTGACCTGCAAAGGACGAGGTGCATTAGTCCATGGCAAGACATTATTTCCCAAAATAAATGTATCCCAGAGATAGTCGCCGACAAATGATGGTAAAATATATTGAATGTGGCGGACACTCCCTGAAAATGGTATGCTATCCTCTGTGCTAGCGACGATCAAATCCCCGCTCTCCATGTGAAGTTGCTCTCCAGGTGGTGACACACCGCAGCATACCTCAAGGGAAGTCGATCCTGTGTCCTGCGAGAGATATGGTGTGTCAAAAATATATAAGTCTAAAGGAATAGGACATGAAAAGCGAGACTTAAATGTGGAGTGAGAGTGAGTATGAAAATCTCTCTGAATAGGGGCAATATGCTCAAGTAGATGCTCAGCCGCAGAAGAAGTGGAGAGTGATGGTAAAGGTAGATGTGACTCGGGCTCCATGGAGTGGACCATCGTATCCAAGCCCTCATGCACGTCCTCCTCGATGATATGCTCATACTCCACCATCTGCCCGATGTCTTGAATGACATCCTCATGGTTGACCACCGACCAAGGAGGAAGCTGTGATAGAGATGGCTGTGGAGGTGGATGTGGAGCAGACCCCTCGTATGTGGTCATCGTGTCCTCGTTCTCACGCACATCCTCCTCGTTGGTATGCATAATCTCTGTAAACTCCTCAGTGCTCTCATAGGACTCATGTGGGGTATCCAAATCAAGACAAGAAAGCTCTCCCACAGATCCTAGATAAATCTCCCCATCCTCACTATCATCATCAAAAAATGCTTCGTCATCCAAGTGGTAGTGATGGAAAAATGGGGTATCGGCTTGAGATGTGTCTATGGTGACCGATGGCATGGTGGTCTCAACCATGAAGGTGGGTATATCCTCTCTTTCATCCCCTCTCCTCGGTGTAGGCTCGGTGATTGGTACCATCAAATTCTGTAATATTTGGCCTTGGTTAAACATGGCACTTTAAAGGAGAGACACGAGGTTTGATTCTTCTTGTGTTGGTGGAGGGATATAAGGTTGAAGAAATGGATGGGAGGTGTTTGGGTAATGGTTGTGGGGAAATGTTTGGCTTTGATGTAGGGGGAGGCTCTCAAGCGTAAATGGGCAATCATAATACATGTGCCCCGCCATCCCACAAGTCTCACAAACCACAACCGAATAAGGATCGTATCCTCCCATCTGAGCATCGAAATTTGATCTCCACATGGTTACACCAAAGATACCTGGACAACAAAAATAAGAAAACTAGAGAGGAGCGTCAATAGTACAAGAGAATAACAAAAAGATAATATAATAGTGAGGGGAAAATTTCTTGGTTATTGAATATATTATTTTTTAAAAAAAGAAATTTTTATTTGTGTTTTTATGCGTAGTCTAACGAACCCAAGCTAAGCTAATATCAAACCGAACGCCTCCCCGGCAACGGCGCCAAAAACTTGACGTAGCTCCCCGCGGCTTGCTATCCGCAAATGGCCGGGGGACCCGCGTGGGGGTTTAGAAATTTGTAACCGCAAGCGCACGGTGTTGTAGTATGGCTTGGGGGTCGAACACAGAGAGGCTAGGTTGTGCTTGAGTCAAGTAGGACCAAAATCACCCCGAGGGCGAGCTAGCCCGAATCGGTAGATGGTTGTCACGGAAAGGAATAAAGGGTATGAACAATAAAGAAATAAACCCGGGACTTTGGTTTCCACTCCGACGAGCGACTCTCGCCGATACGGCCTACGGGTATGGATAGCGATCGGAATTAGGGTCTAATGGTGGGACGTTGCCTCTGAAAGTGGTACCGGCATCCCATGGGCCCGATATTCCGGTCGGTGCCCAGGATGATACACCGGACTTCCCAGATTCGATCAGTGGGCACTCCCGTGTCCATTAACACTGATCGATTCCGGGAGCACTAAGCTCGCAACGATAACTCCCAACGTCTCATCCTGCCGCTCCCGCGTGCTAGGATTCGGCGTCTACGCTAAGGGCGTGAGCTATGGCTAGGGAGTCAACCGCCAAGTTTATTCCCCCTTGGCCCAACGGTCAAAGGAGGTCTTTTTCCCGCCGATGACAATGAAACACCCCGCGTAACCGTTAGATTCCTAATCCCTATCGATTTCCTAACCTTATGGACGCATCGGGAAGAGCCCCCGAAGGGGTTTCCACCAAAATCCCAGATTTGGGAACTACTCACGAAAATTCATTGAAAAGCGATCTAAATGAAATTTAACCGTTGGAATCATAATCAGACGATTGGAATGCGGAAGTAATAGAGTAATTAAGACAATACTAAAATTTGAGAAAGATCCGAAAACTTACAAAAGAACAGAAATTACAGCCGTCACAATGGGAGAAAACAGTAAAAACTAGCAGGCTCCCCGTTTCTGGAACCCTAGGGGTTCTATTTATAGACTCTCGCATCACCCGATCGGTTGACAAGTCAATCGATCGGTTGATCCGTTACAAAATAATAACAGAAAACGGCGAGCTTTCACCTGGTCATATGAACCGGTCGGGTGAGTTCTTGAGTGACCGGTTGGATCTTGGCGCCGTCGAGTGAAGCGATCGGTTTGGTGCCCGTGTCTTCAGCTCCTCATCATCAGCTACAGATGAACCGATCGGGTGAGAATCACCCGATCGGTTGGCATTTTGCTCGAAAAGACAGAGAACAGGCCCCCGCTGAACCGGTCTGTGAACCGGTCGGGTGACTTCCATATGAGCTCCGGCAGAGACCGGGTGGTGCACGCGTGCATCACTCGATCGGTTGGAGATGGCCAACCGACCGGGTGAGGGGCTGAAAGTTGAATTCTTCGACGTTTGACCCCCGGATCACGCGTGACTCCTCCCGTTGCTCCGGGGACTTGGGATATCGTCGTTAAACGTCCCCTATACGGTCAATCTCCTGCAAACATGGATAAACAAAGAAAAATGAAAGAAAACGAGAAAATACGAGAAAACGAATAAAAGACGGCGGAAAACACGGAGAAACACAAAAGAAAACGTGCGTGAATATATGAAATATAAACGCACGTCAGGACGCCTCCTAGTGTGCAAGGGATGCGGAAACTCCCGGGATCTTTCAATTTCGCCGGCTCCTTCTCCTTCCGGGTAAACCAAGTTCCTTGCTCCGCAAGCATGATTTTTTCCTTCCTTTTCCTTCCCGAAATTAAGTCCTTCAAGAACTTCGCGTAAGATGGGATCTCAACAATTGCATCTAAGAAAGGAATATTGAGGCTTACTCCCCTCAAGTATTCTAGGAACTTGGCGAGCCTTTTCTCCATCTTGGCTCTAGCTAGCCGTTGTGGAAACGGCACCGGTGGCATGTAGCGGCACTCATCAAGTGGCTCCACCACTTTAGAATTTCCTCCTTCAATTGTCTCCTTTTTGCTCTCTTCTTCAATCGCCGTCTCTTTTTCTTCCAAAATTTCCACCACGGGTTGCTTGCTTTGGGTCATAGCGGGAGTGGTATCCTTCTCGTCCCTTGTTGTAACCACAACCACCGCATTGATGTGTTCGGTGTTGCTCCGTGGATTGGGCTCGGGTTGAGCCGGCAATTGTTGGGCATTCTTGTTGAGCAACGCAAGTTGCTCTGTAAGTTGGGCGACGACGGTACTTAGTGACTCTTGCCCCGCCGTCAACTTAGCATTTATCTTTCTTTGCTCCACCATAAATTCCTCCACCCTAGCTTCGTGGTCCGATCGTGGTTGAGCTTGAGGTGGGTTGGGAGCTCTCCAACCTTGGTTGTACCCGGGGGTCTATATAGTCCCGCTTGTTGCCTCGGTGGGTAATTTTGTTGCGTCGGCCCCCTCGGTTGATATTGAGGTTGTGGTGGTGAAGGTCGGGCTTGAGGAAGTTATTGTGGCGGCGGGTTCAAAGCACCATCATTGTTTGCATATGAAAAGCCCGGATGGTTTCTACCGGCCGGGTTGGCCCAATATCCGGAATTCCCCGCGACATATTGCACTTGCTCCAAGGCTCCTTCTCCATTGTCCCCTCCTACATACATGGCTTGAGATTGGTCTTGCCAATCACTCATATTGGTTACCGGCGTAGATGTAGAGTGTGCTCCATGTGGTTCGGTGATGTATTTCTCCAATCTCTCCACCATCTTGTGGAGAGAGTCAAATTTGGTTGAAAGCTCCGCCACGGCATTGGCCTCATAAATACTAGTGGGCTTCAAAGAGGACGAAGAATGTCCTCGCTCATCCCCCCATTGTTGGTTATTAGAGGCCATCTCCTCTAACAAGGCCGTAGCTTCATCCGGGGTCTTTGATAGTATGGCTCCATTGGCGGTTGCGTCAATAATTTGCTTCGTGCCCGGTTGGAGTCCATTGTAGAAACTGTGAACAAGCTCCCAATCTTCTATACTATGATGGGGCATTGATGTTGTAAGTCCTTGAAGCGCTCCCATGCTTCATAGAGGGTTTCTTGCGGTCCTTACTTAAAGGACATGAGAGCACTCCGTATCTTCACCGTCTTGGAAGGAGGGTAGAATTTGTCGACGAAGGCGCTTGCCAACTCATCCCAAGTGGTGAATGTACATTCCGCTTGCGTCCTCAACCAATATAAGGCCTTGTCCTTGAGTGTGAAGGGGAAGAGTCGCAGTCGGATTGCATCAACAGAAACGCCTGGCATTTGGAAGGTGGCGCACTTGGACAAGAAAAGTTGGATGTGGTAATGCGGATTCTCATGGGCATTCCCATGAAATGGGTCTTGTTGCATCAATACTGCCAATCCCGTTTTCAGCTCAAAATTCTTGTCTGTCGCTAGTTCCGGCATGGCGATGGATGATGTGGTGGAAGAAGTCTTAGGCCGAAGCCTATCTCTAATGGATATGATCCTCGCCATTCTTGTCGTAAGCTCCTCCGGTGTCTCCGCACGGTTCATACAACCGTCCTTCGTAGCGTGCCTTCTCTCGGCTCTGATCCTCCACACGGTACGCTCGAACTCCGGATCAAATAATATTTCCTCGGGGTTCGCTGTGGATCTCGTGTACATGCAAGGGAAAACAGAGTTTCAAAGGAAATGTTAGCACGAATAGGGAGTAAAAAGATAAAAGTAATGAAACAAAAAGAAAATACTAAGTAAAGAGAATAAAACACTGTCGCCTCCCCGGCAACGGCGCCAAAAACTTGATCGACGCCCCGGTGTGCGCAAGCACACGGGACGAGCGACTCGTAGTCTTACCGCAAGCGCAAGGCGAAGTGGCGAGTGGGTATCGAACTCAGGGATGGACAATGACAGTGTCTCGTTCTAATCACCTAGCTATCGGAATGGTTCGGGTAAAATTGTCACAATCGTTCGTATATCTATAGAAAAATCAATGGAATAAAGCGCCTAGGGATAGGGAATCCCCACTACGAACCGTATCTCATCATTGTGATTCGTAGGTTACGTCATTGCTAGACTTGAATTTTGGGTGAACTAGTTGCAACTAAATGTGGAACCAAGCTCACGCTCTCGCGCTATTTCCGGTCTAGAGCAAACCTAGGTTAGGACCCAATCTCTTGCAAACCCTAACCTAAGCCGCTAGCATTAGGATCAACATCATCGTTCAATCATATCTCGAGCCCACTCTCGTGCAAACTCGAGCTACGACCTAGGTTGAGATAGTTCCTACCCGTACAATTTCTTCCAAACGGGTATTTGTACAGAAATGCGATTAAAAACCCTAGCCTTAGTCCAATCTCTTGCAAACCAATTTTAGAAAATTCCAATCGTAAATCTAAATCGAATTTCTAGGGCTTCCTATCAATTGGGACCCAATCTCTTGCAAATCCCAATCAATATGAATCCCTAGCTATCCGTAATTTATCAATCACAACCTAACCCTAATCAATTCTAGCAACAATTTCACCAATTCATCACAATTTAGAAATAGGGTTCATAGGGTTTATCCCTATGCCCTAAGACAATAAAACTACTCACTAATCATCATGTAATTTATAAGAAATTCAATAGAAAATTCAGCACAAATCATTGCAATAGAGAGATTATCAATAAAAATGGAGTTTTTGACAAGAAAGGAGACAAACCAATGAGAATCCAATAGCATCCAACAAAAATCCCCTTTCTAATCTCTCAAAAGCCCTAAATCTAATTAACTAAAAATCTCTCTAACAAGGCTGCAAAAAGTATCCAAAAGTTCTTCTAAACTAGGGCAAAAACTGGGTTAAAATACCCCTCAAAATCGCCCAAAAATCGTGACAAAAATGCCCATGCGCAGCTCAAAAATCGCAGTTTACGCAGCAGGTGGGGCGGCCCACTCGGCCGAGTGACAAATGTCACTCGGTCGAGTGACAAACCCTGTACAATTACAATAAGTTCGGGATTTAGGGGGTCTGTCTTCGGAAGGTGACTCGGCCGAGTGACTCGGCCGAGTGACTTTACTCACTTGGCCGAGGGGCAATTCTTGCTCGGTCGAGTCCGAGTCGTCAAAAAGCCTGTAAATTAACAGTAAGTCGGCCGTTTTTGAAGTGGATTTTCACATGCCACTCGGGCGAGGGGATTTCCATGCTTGGCCGAGTGGACTATCGTCACTCGGCCGAGTGCACGC
The DNA here is from genome assembly GCA_030789695.1 of Scilla litardierei. Taxonomy (NCBI): domain Eukaryota; kingdom Viridiplantae; phylum Streptophyta; class Magnoliopsida; order Asparagales; family Asparagaceae; genus Scilla; species Scilla litardierei. Next base: position 101,284,535 of record CM061142.1, read on the forward strand.
CTATTTTCTTCTGTTGGTGCGTGTCCGGTCTGGTCGGCCGAGTGATCTTCTTGCTCGGTCGAGTGGGTGGTTCACTCGGCCGAGTGAGATGCTGCAAATGCCCAATCTTCGTATTTTCGCTTCCTCGTCGCTCCTACGACGTTCCTTCTTCTCCCACTTGTCTTCCATCGCCGAATAGTCCTCGAAAGAGCCTCGGGTGACACTCCGGAGTGGGTGAAAATCCTCTTTATCTCAAAATCACTCCGAATCGCTCCATATCTCCTGAAATACGACAAAAACAAGAAATCGTGAAAAGCATCGCAATATTGTTGAATAATCGTGAAAAACACGATATGAGCGATCAAAGTGGCATGCAAACATGCAGAAAAAGGGTGTAAAATACGGAGCGATCACTTGTGCATGTTAGTTTGTTCAAGAAGAAGAACCAACCGACTAGATGGCAATCTAGTCGGTCGGCAATGCTTCTTGAACCGACTAGAATGCCTTGTTCAATTTCAGCTCACTTACTGTTTACAGTTAGTCGGTCCAAGAAGGTTCACCGATCGACTAGTTGTGAAACTAGTCGGTTAGGAATCCTTCTTAGACCGACTAGTTGAGCTTCCATATTTCAGCCTAACTTACTGTTTACAGTTAGTCGGTCAAAGCACAACGACCGACCGACTAGTTGAGAAACTAGTCGGTTGGAAGTTGTTCTTAAACCGACTAGCTGTCTTTGTATTCAGCCTATTCTATTTCATCTGTTAGTCGGTCAAAGAACACTCACCGACCGACTAGTTGTGAAACTAGTCGGTTGGTAAGTCTTCTTAGACCGACTAGTTCTTTAAGTCTGAACTTTCTCTTTTGGTTGTTCTCTTGTTAGTCGGTTCATGTTGAATCACCGACCGACTAGTTGAGAAACTAGTCGGTCAGTGATCCTTCTTTGACCGACTAGTCTGCTTCAGAATAGAGCCGTTGGAGCATTAAATGTCACGAATTTTGCTCTCTCTTTTCTCTATCCTATATATACTTGAAGGGCTGCTTTCATAGCATTCAAGGCTGATATTTATTGAAGTTTAGAGAATCAAAGAGAAGCAATTAATTCTCATTCAAAGATCTTTCATTTCTCACTTGAATCTCTCCCTCACTCTTATTTCAAAAGAGAGATTCATTGATTGTGAGCCTTCCAAGCCAAGAGCTTGATTCTAGGTCACCAACTCCTCCTTAGGCTTTCATTGCTGGTCATCTACTTGGAGCTAGGGTTTGGTGCCTTCTTCTCCTCCAAAATCCTCTTTGCCCTAAATCATAGGTTTACTCAAGGCATATTATTTTGTTGGTAAGCATTTCGTATTTCATTTACTTTGAATATTGCAAGTGTTTTACTCTCGGTTGTGAGAGTTTGTGTGTGATCCCAGTTTGTGGGAGTCACATTTTTATTTGTGTATGATTTGATCTTGTAGAGGTTTTCTACAAGTATTTCATTGTGCAAATTTGAGTTAGAGGATTCTAACTCAAGTATCCGGAGGGGATCCGGGTGTTTGGGACGTAGGATCACCGGAAACAAGTCGGGGAGACTTGGGTGGATCCAAACCCTTTAATTCGTTTGTTTGCAATTGTTTTCTTTGTTGTCAATATTTTCATTTCCGCATTGTTGATTGAGTTTGTAAGATAATTAGGAATTATCTTCTTAATTATTTTAAAGTACTATTCACCCCCCTCTAGTACTTGTGCAGTAGCTATCAGGGCATTACATTTGGTATCAGAGCCAAGTACCTAGCTATGTCTTCCAACGACAACAAGAACGTTCGTCCACCTTCAGACTATAGCACCTTCAGGAACCGTGAAGGAGCGTCTTCGGTGATGGAAGGACACTCCTCGACTAAGCCTCCCTTCTTCAACGGTACCAATTACGGGTACTGGAAATGCCGGATGGAAACGGTCCTCCGGAGTGCTTAACTTTGGAGAGCCATGTTGACGGAGTACATCGAGCCCGAAGAAGAAGATTTCGCGAAGTGGACTTCCGCGGAGGTCGCCGCGGAGGTAAGCAATGCCAAGGCAATGAATGCCTTGCAATGCGCTTTGGAGCCCGAAGACTTCAATAAGATATGCACATGTAAGAGTGCATATCAAATCTGGAACTCACTCCTCATCTTGCATGAAGGAATGAGTAGGGTAAGAGACTCCAAACTCGTTGTTGTAAATAAAGATTTCGAATTATTTCATATGTAACATGGTGAGAAGATGAAGGCGTATTATGCTCGCTTCGTCGACATCACCAACGAGTTGGAGGCTCTTGGTAAAATCTACACTCAAAAGGAGAAAGTCTCAAAGATCATTGACGGACTTCCTTCTTGTTGGGAAAAGCGTACCTTCGCCATCGAGGAAAGTAATGATATGAGTAAATATACTGTTATCCAAATAATGGGTACCTTGATGTCTTATGAGGTACGCAAGGATAGCAAACTAAAGTTGCAGGACAAGATGAAGTCTTACTTGAAGCAAGACGAGCCAAAGAAAAAGGCGATTGCGTTCAAGGCCGCTCCATCTACATCTACATCTACATCTACCGATGATAAAGAATCGGAAGAAGAGTTGGACTTGAAATCCATTGCCCTCATGGCAAAGAAGTTCAACCGGTTCTTCCGAAAAGGTAATTTCAAGAATAAATCTAAATTTAGTTCTTCTAACGCCTCCGCTCCTTTGTGTTTTAAATGCAACAAGCCAGGACACATGAAAGCGGATTGTCCTCAAAACAAACACAAGGAGAAATGGAAGGCGCCAAAGTTCGACAAGTCAAAGAAGTACAAGAAAGGGTACAAAAAGGGTCTTGTCGGTACATTCACCGACTCCGAGGATGACTCCTCAAGTGGAGAGTCAGATGATGAACAAGTGGAGCAAGCACACATGTGCTTCATGGCTAGAGAGGAACATGATCAAGGATCCTCCTCCGATTATAGCGAGGATGAAGGTGATGAGGTAACTATGGATCAACTTAGATTAGCTAACGAGCAAATTTGGTCTAAGTATTCTAAATTAGTAAATAGATATACTAAGACTAAAGATGAGTTAGTTAGTCTCCAAACCTCGCCTAAACCTATCGTCATCAACAACGACACCGTTGTTGAAGACTTGAGAAATAAGATTGTAAATCTCAAATCTCAACTTGAGCATGTTCATATTGAGGAATCGGATGAACATGAGATATCAGATTTGATTTCTCGAAATTCAACTTTGAGTATTGAGAATGAGAATCTCAAATCTCGTGTTTAAGTACTCACATCGCAAGTATCCACTTTGGATGCTTCTATGCATTCTCTCACCGAGAAGTATGAGTGCACATTAGGACGAATTAACAAATTCAATAAAGGTAAGGACCATTTGGATAAAATCCTAAATGACTTACTTCCGGCCAATCATCACATTGGCTTGGGGTATAAGATGGGAAATTCATCCAAAGCGGCCACTGATTTGGGTTCAATATTGCGTATTTAACCCCCAATTTAGCCCTATTTTGTGCTCATGTGATGCTATATTAGTCTCTAGTACATACGTATTTTCTACACATTTATTTATTAGAGAAAACACACTATTTGAGCACAAAACAGTAATTAATGGAGTATTTCTGCACTTTTTATATTTTTCCTAGCTTCGTCTTGATCTCACGATTCCAACGAATATTTATTTGTATTTTTCTGAGATCTGTGCTAATTTCTATGAATTTTTGAATGCAGAATACCATTTTTTGGAAATAAATTAAGTTTGCACGAATCTTGGCGCGCCACGCGGCATTCATCCACGCGTTCCCGCTCTCATCCGACGGCCTACGACGAAGGGGCGACGCGGCAGCTTGGTAGCCGTCGATCGCTGATCTAACGGCTGATGACGATGCGGAAGCGAGCGGATCTCAGCGGCATCGAACGAAAACCAAGGGACACGTGGCGGCCATCGGACGTATCTCCTCTTCATCCAACGGTCGACGTCATCCCCGCATTCGAACTCAGAGACGGCGACGTGGCGTAAGCGGAGCCCAGCGATCACGATCCAACGGCCGCGAAGCACCCCGAGACGAAGCGGAGAGCGCAGCGATTATACGGCGACGTGGCGTAAGCGGAGCCGTGCGATCGAGATCGGAGGGTGGCGATCAACTCCAAGGCAGATGCGGATTCGCGAAGCGCTGAGCGCGAATTTTGGCGAACACGCGTCGCTCCCACGATCGATCCCGCTGCGATGGACGGCCAGGAATTGCCCCGATCCAGATCTACGGCTTGGATTGATTCGGGCGCGATTTTAGAGCGGGTTTGAACCCGTTAAGCCCAATAAACCCGCAATCTCTTTATTTAAGCGTATTCTAGGGTTTTTGGGCGTATTTTTGGCGTATTGGAGCACTTAGGAGCCGTATCTTCTTCCTGAAAAATTCTGTAAATTTTCAGAGGCCTTTCTTATTATTTCCAGAGAGTTTGAAGTCGAAACTTGGAGATTTGGTGATATTCTCTTCAACTCTAGCTCGTATTTGGGTGTTTTAGCTTGTATTTTGCCCTTAAACCTCCGTATTTTGCTAATAAACTTATGAATTCTGATCTGAAATTTGTGTATTTCTGCACCATGAGTAGCTAAATATTTTATGTGCATGGTATGGAGTAATTAGGTGATGTGAATCGTATTCATTGGTTGTATTATTGCGCTTAATCGCTATATTTGCTAAAGTTTAATCGTCGCTCTTAAATCTACTTTTTCATATTCCAAAAGAATTGATCTAGTTGATGATCACCCCACAAGGGTGAGATTTGATCTCTCCAAAAGAGAGTTTCATACTTCATATGTACGTTTACAACTTTAGCGATATACTATTAGAATTGATGCATTAACTCCCAAAAGGACATCTTCTGACAATTCGCTCCCAAAAGGAGGTTTCGTTGCGTTATACTTGATCAACCAAAGCTTACGATTCGCTGATCCTAATGAACCCATGCCATGTACATGCCTTTTATATCTATTTTTCACAAACTAGAGTTCGTTGTTTGCATTGATCGCACGTAACAATCCCATCATCACACACTTGTCATACCACCTTCACCATCACTATTAAAGTGCTTAGATTTTATTCGTAGTTACTCTATTTGATTTGGACTTGTGGTTTCAACAGATTTCTCCCGAGGATTCGACATCTGGACTCCCAGATTTTACTACTTGAACGGACTCTTGCGCTTGAGAGAAGCACCTTTTCGGAGCCCACCAAGTTTTTGGCGCCGTTGCCGGGGAGAACGGTTTGTTACTACGGTTTATTTCATTCAGAAGACCTTCGATGAGATCTTTCCACTTTATTGTATATAAACTTTTGTTTGCTTTCATAAAAAAAAATATTTGTGCTAGTTTATGTGGCATAGGACTCCTAGGACACATAGGTTGACTCGATGTTTTGATATGGCTAATAATAATATGGATGAAAATTTTAGCAACAACAACGAAAATAATGTGCAACCTGGAGTGCCTAGGACTTTAAAAGATTTACTTCGACCCATTAGGACTAGCACTGCTTCATGCTTTGTTCTACCTGCCGATGCAAATTCTTTCAATTTTAAACCTGGGGTGATCCAACTCTTACCCACCTTTCATGGGTTAGACAAGGAAAATCCATATCTTCATATTAAAGGATTTGAGGAGGTTTGCTTGACATGCTTTGATGGGAAAACTAGCGAGGACACGATATATCTTAAACTGTTCCCATTTTCATTAAAAGACAAAGCTAAAAATTGGTGAATGCATTGCCATCACGCTCTATTACTACATGGATTGATTTGCAGGCTGAATTTCTAAAGAAGTTTTTTCCTATTCACAGGACACAGGGATTGAAGTGGCAGATTATGAAATTTGCCCAGAAAAGCGAGGAAACATTCTACCAGGCATTTGAAAGGTTCAATGAGTTGCTGCTTGCATGTCCGCACAATGGCTTCAACAAAAGCAGGATTATTGGCTTCTTCTACAATGGACAGCAGCAGCAAATGAAGCAATTTGTAGAGATGATGTGCAATGGAGGATTCTTTGATAAAGAGCCAGACGAAGCTTGGATGTACCTGGAGGAGATAGCAGAAAATGCGCAGACATGGGACACCACTTCAGACACGAGAGAGGAGGCCATTCTGCACCATCCCAGCCTACGCGAGGAGTGGTTTATAATTTGAAGCAAGAGGATGTGTTGGAGGCAAAGATGGAGGCCATGATCTCAAACAAGCTTCATGCAATGAATTTGAAAGAGGCCAAGGCAGTTGAGATAGAGCAGATTTGCGCACTTTGCGACGTTGGTGGCCACGACACTAGTGCTTGTCCTACACTTCCAGCTTTAAAGAGCATGCTAGGCAATCCAACGGGGGTGAATCAAGTTTCATCAAACTACCAGAACTTCAATTCCAACAATAAGGGGTGGCGCAACAATCCTAATCTAAACTGGGACCCCAATCAGCAATCTCAGCAGCAAGCACCACCGCCGTTCAGACAGAATCAATATAACAACAATTATCAAGGTGGGAACCAGAGGAAGGACCATGAGCCAGTGCAACAACAGCAGATGCAACCATTTGGCGATGCGCTTCAGCAGCTTATCCAATTGCAACAAGCTCAGATGCAGCAGCAGCAGGCTCAATTTCAGGCTCAGCAGACTCAGAATCAGCAGATGAGCGAGAGCTTGGCGAGGCTTACATCGACATTAGAAAAAGTTAAGCTTCCATCTCAGTCAATTCCAAATCCTAATATGGGCTCATCTTCTTCTGCAGGAAATAATATGAAGCCTTGCCAAGCGGTGTCCACTTTGAGGAGTGGAAAAGAGATTCAGAAGCCTGACCCACCGAGCAGAGAAGCTGAGCAAGAAGAGGGAATTCAGATCCAAGAAGAGGAAATTCAAGAGCAAGAGGAGGTGCAGGAAAAGAGCACGAACGTGGGTGTAAGCAAAAGCGTCATTAAAGAGAAGGAACCCGCAGCATATGTACCTGCAGCACCCTACCCTCATCGGCTACTTCAGAAAAGCAAAGATAAGTATTAAACTGAGATTCGTGAAATTTTTCAGAAGTGCCAGATCAATATTCCATTGCTTGATGCTATTAATCAAATACCTGCCTATGCTAAATTTCTGAAAGATTTGTGCACTGTTAAAAGAAATTTAAATGTGAAAAAGAAAGCATTTTTGACTGAACAGGTTAGCTCTATTGTGCAACAAAATACACCACCTAAATTTAGAGACCCTTGATCACCCACCATCACTTGCACCATTGGCACTAAAAAGATTGGAAATGCTTTATTGGATTTAGGATCTAGTGTCAATATATTGCCATATCCTATTTTTGTGCAGCTTGGGTTAGGACAGCTAAAGCCTACATCTGTTATATTGCAACTAGCTGATAGATCTATTAAAGTTCCAAAGGGATGCATTGAGGATGTCCTCGTTCAGGTGGACAAATTTTACTACCCCGCGGACTTTATAGTTCTAGACATCCAAGGACCCCAAACTGCCAATGCTACTCCCATCATTCTAGGTAGACCATTCCTAGCGACATGCAATGCTTTAATAAATTGTTGGGATGGTCAACTGAAAATTGGATTCGTTGCCACATGTGGATGATGAGATTGAGAGGGTGCATATGATTGATTCGTTGGTGGATGATTATATTTGTTCTGAATTTTGTGATGATGCTTCTATTGTTGAGACTTTTATTGGTGATTCTGATGACATATCTTTTATGCAAGAGAACGTGAAGGAGCTCAATGCGGTATGGGAGCCTAGGTTTGAGGCTTTGCCACCTAATGCATCAATTCAAATTTCATCTGAGGTGGAGGATCCAAAGCCAGAGTTGAAGCCACTTCCTGAATATCTCAAGTATGCTTTTCTTGGTGATGAAAATAGCTTCCCTGTGGTAATATCTTCTAAACTTTCTTTAGAGCAGGAAAGCTCTTTTACTTGATGTGCTGAGGAAACATAGAGGTGCTATTGGTTGGTCCATTGCTGACATAAAAGGTATAAGCCCTATTGTATGCATGCATCATATTTATTTAGAGGATGACGCCAAACCCACTAGAGAAATGCAACGTAGGTTAAATCCAACATTAAAAGAAGTGGTGAAAGGCGAGGTTTTAAAATTATTGGATGCAGGCATTATATATCCTATTTCTGACAGCAAGTGGGTTAGCCCTACACATGTTGTTCCTAAAAAGTCTGGCCTCACCGTGGTTAAAAATGAGAATAATGAGCTTATCCCAGTTAGAGCCACCACATGTTGGAGGATGTGTATAGACTATAGGAAGTTGAACTCCCGAACTAGAAAAGATCATTTCCCTCTTCCATTTCTTGACCAAATTTTAGAGAGGGTAGCTGGACATGAGTACTATTGCTTTCTAGACGGTTATTCATGTTATTATCAGATTGAGATTGCACCTGAGGACCAGGAAAAGACTACTTTTACCTGTCCCTTTGGTACTTTTGCATTTAAAAGAATGCCGTTTGGTTTATGTAATGCTCCAGCTACTTTTCAGCGATGCATGCTCAGTATTTTTGATGATATGGTTGAGAAAATCGTTGAGGTATTTATGGATGATTTTTCAGTATATGGTAGCTCTTTTCATGATTGTTTAGCTAACTTGGCTCTTGTTCTTGACAGGTGCATTGAAAAGAACCTCCTATTCAATTGTAAGAAGTGTCATTTTATGACCACAGAGGGACTTGTCCTAGGTCACCTGGTTTCTAAAGATGGTATACAGGTAGACAGAGCCAATGTAGCAGTAATTGAGAAGCTACCAAGTCCTAAATGCGTGAAGGACATCAGATCATTTTTGGAACATGCAGGATTTTATAGGCGATTCATCAAAGATTTTAGCGCCATATCTCGCCCTCTTTGCAACTTACTTACTTTAAATGTGGATTTTATTTGGACACCTGAGTGTCAACTTTCTTTTGAAACTTTAAACCCCATTTTGGAAATTGAAATATTTGATTGTTGGGGCATAGACTTCATGGGACCTTTTCCACCTTCATTTGGATATGCCTATATATTGGTCTGTATTGATTATGTTTCTAAATGGGTGGAAGCTATTCCTTGCAGGTCGAACGACACTTCCGTTGTGCTTAAGTTCCTCAAAGAGAACATTTTCTCTAGGTTTGGAGTGCCAAAGGCCTTGATCAGTGATGGAGGGTCTCATTTTTGCAACCGCATGTTCGCTACTTTAATGAAGAGGTTTGGGGTCACACATAAAGTTTCTACTCCATATCACCCCCAAACCAATGGTCAAGCAGAGTTGGCAAATAGAGAGATCAAAGGAATTTTACAGAAAACGGTGAATCCTTCAAGGAAAGATTGGAGTTTGCGCTTACCTGAAGCGTTGTGGGCTTACATGACGGCCTACAAAACAATTTTGGGGATGTCACCTTACCGCCTTGTATTTGGGAAGTCTTGTCACTTACTTGTTGAAATAGAGCATAGATCTTATTGGGCTATAAAGAAAATGAATTTTGATACTGATGTCTCTTTTTCTTCTCGCAGGTTGCAATTGTTGGAGCTGGAGGAGTTGAGGAGAAATGCGTACGACAACGCTAAAATATCAAAAGAGAGGATGAAATCCGTCCACGACATGATGATCTTGAGGAGGGAGTTCACCCCAGGCCAAAAAGTACTCCTATACAATTCCAGGCTACACATCTTTCCTAGGAAGCTTCGCTCTAGGTGGTATGGACCTTTCGTCGTCAAAGAAGTTTTCCCACATGGCGCTGTGCTCTTACATAATGAAAAAGACGGAAGTGAGTTCAAGGTGAATGGCCAACGATTGAAGCATTTTCACGAGCCTTGGACCAAGGAAGCGAGCACCATGGATCTCACAGACCCACCTTCGGGTGGGAACTAATCATATGTGTTCTTTCCATGATTCCCTCTTCCTAACATTGAGGACAATGTCTATTTTTAGTTGGGGGGAGGGAAATAACTTTTAGGATTTTTTATTTTCTTTTTCTTTTTCTTTTATTTTTTTTAGTTCCCTTTTTGCATTGAAAAAAAAAATTTGAGTTAAAGGTATCACCAAAGTCTATCTTTACCTAGAAATGAACCTCATGTGATGAAATTTCTCGTTATTTATTCACCACCGTACACTCGTGATTTATTTTTCCCCACCACTATTGTTCAACATTTCAGTCACATTTTACATGAATTTGAGTGCTTGTGGTGAATTTCTATTTATACATCTCAATGGCAAGATTAATCGATGACTTAATGAATCTAGAAATTATGGATTAGCAAGTGGTATGCTTTCATTGGAACACACCAAAGTTCATGCACCAATAATTCATAAATTAACTGGAGCATCGTTCTTTATCTCGTATTCATTGCCATTTGCATGCTTGGTGTGATTTTGGGTAGAAAAACGTACCACGTCATTTTAAATGATTAGGATACCCACTCTTGTGAAAAATTAAAGAAGAGGAAGTTATCTTGCCAAGTTGTTTATGCACACACAAAAGAAAAAAAATGAGATGAATGAGGAAGAAAAGAATGAATAAATGTGCTATTAAAGAAATAACTTGGTTGGCTCGAGTAGTACAGTCCGAGGGGCCCTTCTTGGCCTAATGCCCTATTATCGTCTGATTTGGGAGCCATTGACCGGAACCTCAATCATTTGATGGAGTGATCCAAGTTATATACTTTTCCGCGAATGTTGCTTGATGCGAGTTACACGGAACTATGAAAAAAAAGCGAAAGGAAATAGAGGATAAGTGTGCATAATTAGCAAGGCAAGAGAATTTCCAAAGCTTAAAGAAAACACAAGATGTGGTGTGATCTCTTATGAATGAAGATTGACGTGTGTATGCTTTGATACCATTTTTTTAATGCTTGCTTTGCAAGAAAAATTCACGCTCCAAGTTAAAATATGTGATTGAACGGTGTGTACCATTGCTTTAGTATACTATGAGCCATGAAGTAATTGATAGTGAATTTGAGTCTATTTTATAACCATTTGAGATGCTCGACATTCATTTTTGAAAACCCACAAGTACCATTACTTGATGAGCTTGAAATTTTGATATTAGTGTGCGGTTATCTCTTTTGTCGTAGTAGTATGATGGTGAGTAATTTGAGATCTGATAAGGTGATCTAGGCGTATTTTTAATCGCTCTTTTTGCTAGAGACTAGCAAAACGCTAGTTGGGGGGGTGTGATTTGGGTTCAATATTGTGTATTTAACCCCCCATTTAGCCCTATTTTGTGCTCATGTGATGCTATATTGGTCTCTAGTACATACGTATTTTCTACACATTTATTTATTAGAGAAAACACACTATTTGAGCACAAAACAGTAATTAATGGAGTATTTCTGCACTTTTTATATTTTTCCTAGCTTCTCTTGATCTCACGATTCCAACGAATATTTATTTGTATTTTTCTGAGATCTGTGCTAATTTCTATGAATTTTTGAATGCAGAATACCATTTTTTGGAAATAAATTAAGTTTGCACGAATCTTGGCGCGCCACGCGGCGTTCATCCACGCGTTCCCGCTCTCATCCGACGGCCTACGACAAAGGGGCGACGCGGCAGCTTGGTAGCCGTCGATCACTGATCTAACGGCTGATGACGATGCGGAAGCGAGCGGATCTCAGCGGCATCAAACGAAAACCAAGGGACACGTGGCGGCCATCAGACGTATCTCCGCTTCATCCAACGGTCGACGTCATCCCCGCATTCGAACTCAGAGACGGCGACGTGGCGTAAGCGAAGCCCAGCGATCACGATCCAACGGCCGCGAAGCACCCCGAGACGAAGCGGAGAGCGCAGCGATTATACGGCGACGTGGCGTAAGCGGAGCCGTGCGATCGAGATCGGACGGTGGCGATCAACTCCGAGGCGGATGCGGATTCGCGAAGCGCTGAGCGTGAATTTTGGCGAACACGCGTCTCTCCCACGATCGATCCCGCTGCGATGGACGGCCAGGAATTGCCCCGATCCAGATCTACGGCTTGGATTGATTCGGGCACGATTTTAGAGTGGGTTTGAACCTGTTAAGCCCAATAAACCCGCAATCTCTTTATTTAAGCGTATTCTAGGGTTTTTGGGCGTATTTTTGGCGTATTGGAGCACTTAGGAGCCGTATCTTCTTCCTGAAAAATTCTGTAAATTTCCAGAGGCCTTTCTTATTATTTCCAGAGAGTTTGAAGTCGAAACTTGGAGATTTGGTGATATTCTCTTCAACTCTAGCTCGTATTTGGGTGTTTTAGCTTGTATTTTGCCCTTAAACCTCCGTATTTTGCTAATAAACTTATGAATTCTGATCTGAAATTTGTGTATTTCTGCACCATGAGTAGCTAAATATTTTATGTGCATGGTATGGAGTAATTAGGTGATGTGAATCGTATTCATTGGTTGTATTATTGCGCTTAATCGCTATATTTGCTAAAGTTTAATCGTCGCTCTTAAATTTACTTTTTCATATTCCAAAAGAATTGATCTAGTTGATGATCACCCCACAAGGGTGAGATTTGATCTCTCCAAAAGAGAGTTTCATACTTCATATGTACGTTTACAACTTTAGCGATATACTATTAGAATTGATGCATTAACTCCCAAAAGGACATCTTCCGACAATTCGCTCCCAAAAGGAGGTTTCGTTGCGTTATACTTGATCAAACAAAGCTTACGATTCGCTGATCCTAATGAACCCATGCCATGTACATGCCTTTTATATCTATTTTTCACAAACTAGAGTTCGTTGTTTGCATTGATCGCACGTAACAATCCCATCATCACACACTTTTCATACCACCTTCACCATCACTATTAAAGTGCTTAGATTTTATTCGTAGTTACTTTATTTGATTTGGACTTGTGGTTTCAACAGATTTCTCCCGAGGATTCGACATCTGGACTCCCAGATTTTACTACTTGAACGGACTCTTGCGCTTGAGAGAAGCACCTTTTCGGAGCCCACAAGCCACTACCTTTGTTAGGCCAACTTCCGATGCCTCAACGAGAGAGAGCAAACACTCTATTGGTAGTTCATCTACCAATGGTGCTTCCACTTCGTACACACCCTCGTTTGGAAAGAAACCCACTTTGGGTGGACCTCCAAAGAAGGGTCATGCTTATATGTACACCAATACCATGCCACGTAGGAACACACATCCTACTCACATGTTCACACATATGATGATTTTTATGCACCACATCCACGGGCACGTGCACACCATGTGAGACACACTCACGCACGTGTTCCTCCACATGCATATGTTCACCCACACCATCGTATGAACAATTATCATCATGCACCATTTCATCTTGTGCCATATGCCTATCCACGACATGCATCACGTAGAAATCAACAACGCATGCATGCTCCCAATAGGAATAGGGCTCCCAAAATCTTCACTATTTGGATCCCGAAGGACACAAATATGCCTGAAAAACAAGTTTACATTAATTCTTATTTCATGAATGTAGTGCATAATGATGATTATGTGGGGAAGTCTAAGTCCAATTGGACTTGGCTTCCAAAGGTCTAATCTTTTAGGACCCAATGACCTTGGGTACCATGGAATGATATGTTTATCTTTAGGTACTCAAGAAAAAGAAACGGAGCAACAAATCCAAATTTAGCTCCAAGAATAATTGGATACTCGATAGCGGGTGTTCAAAACACTTGACGGGTGATGCTCAATTACTCTCTGGAGTGGTTGATCACTCCTTATTTTACACCCTTTTCCCGCATGTTTGCATGCCATTTTGATCGCCCAAATCATGTTTTTCACGATATATCGACGATATTGCGATGCTTTTCACGATTTGTTGTTTTTGTCGCATTTCAGGTGATTTGGCGCGATTAGGAGTGATCTCGAGATGCGCGTAATCTAGACGGCCACCGACGACCTCCCCGAGGGGTATTTTGCTGTTGGAGAGGAGAGGAAGAAGAATGGACATCGCAGGAGCGACGAGGAGGCCAAAACAATCAGATTGGGCATTTTTTGTGTCCCACTCGGCCGAGTGGAGGAGCCACTCGGCCGACCAGCGAGACACTGCTCGGCCGACCCGTTCAGACACGATTTCCATGTGTACTCGGCTGAGCGACGGAGACCACATCGGCCGAGTGACGATACCACGTCCGCCCGAGTGGCACCCAGACGAAGCCCCTTCAAAATATCGAAGTTTCTGTTTTTCGGCCACCTGAGCTTCAGAAGACCCACTCGGCCGAGTGGTAAATCCCGTCCGCCCGAGTGAAGTGAAGCCATCGGCCGAGTGACGACAACTCACTCGGCCGAGCCGCCCCCGAACTGAAGACCCCTGAAGCCCACGACTTACTGGAAAATGACATGGTTTTCACTCGGCCGAGCGACTTTTGTCACTCGGCCGAGTGCGATGCGCTGCCTGTAGCGAAATTTGCGGAAAACAGGCTGTGCAGGGGCGTTTTGGTCAGGATTTTTAGATGATTTTTGGGGCTATTTAAGCTCTGTTTTTACCCTAGTTTTGGGGGCTATCTCTCAGATTTTTTGCAGCTTTTTGAGTCTACTTTTTAGCTTTATTAATTGTGATGGGAGAAGAGAAAAACTGGGATTTTTGTTGGATTAATTGAAGATCTACATTGGTTTGCATTTCTCTTCCCCAAAAACTCTATTTTTATTGTTTATATCATTGTTGTGATGAATTCCATTGCCTATTTCATTGATTATTTTTGTGCTATTGCTATGATTTGTGAGTAGTCTCCACGTCTCGGGGCGTGGGGATGAACCCTACAAGCCCTATTTCCTATTTGTGTTGAATTGGTAGAAATTGAGCTAGGATTGTTATTAGAGATTAGATTGGGATCGAATTACTACGGATAGCTAGGTATTCATATCAATTGGGATTTGCAAGAGATTGGATCCCAATTTGATAGGAAGCCCTAGAAATCCGAATTGGGTTGGAGTCGGATTTTCGAAGTATCGGTTTGCAAGAGATTGGACCGATACTAGGACCTCCGGTTGCAATTCCGTGCCGATACCCGTTTGCAAGAGATTGGACGGGTAGGAACTATCCTGATTTAGATTGTGGACCGAGTTTGCAAGAGATTGGGCTCGGTGCGCAATTGGACGATGATGTTGATCCTAATGCTAGCTTCCCTAGGCTAGGGTTTGCAAGAGATTGGACCCAAACCTAGGATAGCTATAGACCGGCAACAGCGCGAGAGCGTGAGCTTGGTTCCACATTTAGTTGCAACTAGTTCATCCAAATTCTCATTCTAGCGATTTCGATACCGGCGAACCACATTTATGAAATACGGTGAGTAGTGGGGATTCCCCTTTCCCTAGACGTTCTTTATTTGATTTGATATTTCGCAAATTTGTCTGACGATTGTGACAGGATCGCCCAAGGCAATTATCTCTGTTCCTAAATAGCCAGGTTGATCAAGAGCAAGCACGGTCATTCGTCCTCCCTGTGTTCGATACCCGCTCGCCACCATACCGTGCGCTTGCGGTAAAACTACAACCGTCGCCTCGGGACGTGTATCCGGGGCGCGATCAAGTTTTTGGCGCCGTTGCCGGGGAGGCGATTGCGTTTGATTCATTTTCACCCTAGCTATTCTTTTTCCCTTTTTTTTTATTTTCATTATTTCTATTTCTTATTTCTTGTCTAACCCTTCCACGGTACTAATCATTTCTTTGAAACTCTGTTTCCTCTGTGCATGAACACGAGATCTACGGCGGACCCGGAAGACTTACTATTTGATCCCGAGATCGAACGTACCGCGTGGAGACTTAGAGCGGAAAAGAGACAAGATCCGGAAGGGCGATATATGACCAACCCGGAAACTCCTGAAGAATTGGCGGCAAGGATGGCGAGGATAATCTCTATTCGCGATAGGCTTCGGCCTAAGACTTCTTCTACCACCTCATCCATTGCCATGCCGGGGTTGGCAGCTGACAAGAACTTCGAGCTAAAGACTGGATTGGTGGTTTTGATGCAACAAGACCCATTTCATGGGAACGCACATGAGAACCCCCACTACCACATCCAACTGTTCTTGTCAAAGTGCGCCACATTCCAGATGCCGGGGGTCTCCAATGATGCTATCAGACTGCGTCTCTTCCCCTTCACGCTTAAGGACAAGGCACTCTATTGGTTGAGGACGCAGGCTGACGGAGTCTTCACTACTTGGGACGAGTTGGCGAGCGCATTTATTGACAAATTCTATCCGCCATCCAAGACGGTGAAGATCCGGAGCGCTCTCATGTCCTTCAAGCAAGGACCACAGGAGACGCTCTATGAAGCTTGGGAGTGATTTAAGGATTTGCAGCACCAATGCCCGCACCACAGTATAGAGGACTGGGAGCTAGTTCATAGCTTCTACAACGGTCTCCAACCGGGGACCAAACAAATTATTGATGCCGCGGCGAATGGTGCAATCTTGTCAAAGACTCCCGAGGAAGCTACGGCCCTAATTGAGGAGATGGCCTCAAATAATCAACAATGGGGCGATGAGCGAGGACACTCCACGTCCTCCTTAAAGCCAACTAGCATCTACGAGGCAAAGGCCGTAGCGGAGCTCACGAGCAAATTTGATTCTCTCCACAAGGTGGTGGAGAGATTGGAGAAGTTCATCACGGAGCCCCATGGAGCACCTTCCACCTCTGCGCCGACCAACCAAATGTGTGATTGGCAAGACCAATCTCAAGTCATGTACTCGGGAGGAGAGCAAGGAGAAGGATCCATGGAGCAAATACAGTATGTTGCGGGGAACCAAGGCTATTGGTCCAATCCAGTCGCAAGAAATCATCCGGGATTCTCCTACGCCAACAATGAAGGAGCTTTGAACCCGCCACCACCACCACCTCAACAAGCTCGACCACCACCACCCCAACAACAATACTATCCGCCGAGGGGGCCTCCACAACAAAACTTTCAACCGAAGCAACAAGTTCCACCATATAGGCCTCCCGGATACAACCAAGGGTGGAGGAATCAAAATCAAAACCCTCCACAAGCTCCACAACGATCTGACTTCGAAACTAGAGTGGAGGCGTTCATGGTTGAGCAAAATAAGGTGAATGCTACTTTGAAGGCGGGGAAAGACTCCCTTAACACCGTAGTGGCTCAAATATCGAAGAAATTGGCGTTGCTCAATCGGAACACTCAAAGATTGCCGGCGCAACCGGAGCAAAACCCACGGGGCAACACGGGCCATATCAATGCCGTGGTTGCCGTCACTACTAGAGGCGGGAAGGACACCACCCCCGCCATGATTCCTATTGAGGAGGCCGTGGAGGAAAGCTTGGAGCCGGTTGAGCCGATAGTCGAGGTTGAAAAGGAGAAGGAGCCACAAGACAAGGAGAAATCTAGGGCGGAGCAATTAATTGAGGAGAGGCGCTTCATGCCACCGGTCCCTTTCCCCCAAAGGCTCGCTAGAGCGAAAATGGAAAAGAGGCTAGCAAAATTTCTCGAGTACCTAAGAGGAGTTAGCCTTAACATCCCCTTCCTTGACGCCATCGTCGAGATCCCCACGTACGCTAAATTTTTGAAGGACTTGATCTCGGGGAGGAAAAGGAAGGAGAAGATCATGCTAGCCGAGGAGGGCTCTTGGTTCACCAAGAGAGAGAAGGAGCCGGCAAAATTCAAAGATCCGGGGAGTTTTCGGATTCCTAGCACCTTTGGCGGCGTGCCTCTTCAAAAGGCGTTGGTCGATCTTGGGGCTAGTGTGAGTCTCATGCCCCTCTCCATGTTCTTAAAGCTTAACACCGGGACAAAGTTGAAACCCACCGACATGCGCATCCAATTAGCCGATGGACGGATAACAAGGCCGGTGGGGATTGCCGAAGACATCCCACTTCAAGTCCCGGGTGGAATATGCTTGCCATGTGACTTCGTCATCATGGACGTTAAGGAGGAGGGAGACACCTCATTGATACTTGGACGCCCATTCCTCGCCACCGCCGGAGTCATCGTCGACGTGCGCGAAGGTACCTTAACCTTGAACGTCAGAAACATTGAGGTGGAGCTCCACATTCCTAAGGCTATGAAGCATATGCCTTATCACGAGGAACTCGACTACATGGACCTCCTTGATGAGGTGATAGAGGAGGCGATTCCTCACTCAATTGGTGCCCTTTTTGATGAAGAATTTGATGAAGGCCCGGATTTAGGCCAAGATGAAAAGATTGAAGACGATTCCCCCGACTTCTCCGCTGATGAAGATGAAGGCGACGCTGATGTCGCGAGGATTCGAGAGCTCTGCAAGCTCTCGAAATTAAAGTCTCCAAAGAAAGCTCCGCCGGCACGGAAATCGGCATCGCCGGTTAAGCCGTTGACCGGGGCAAATGCTAGCTTGGGGGAGCCTCCTCCCAACACTATTCGAGATAGGAGACCACCGTGGGAGAACGCTACGCCGCCACGTTCGAATCCAAGCGCCCTCCCCGGCAAGTTTGACGGGTGCATCTCATATGCACCAAACATCCCGCATTGATTGAAAATTATAGGGGGTCGAGCTCACGACCTAAAACGAGCGCTTGTCGGGAGGCAACCCGACGGTTTTTGCTTTATTTTTACTTTTTCTTTATTTTTGTTTTTGAGACTTTTAGTGTTTTGAGTCATCCGACCAAAAATTTTGTGATAACGGGTCCTATTTTTCTTGACAGGAGAGAAGATAGGTAGATCATCATGAGGAGGATGAACGAGATGATGAGGAGCGCCCCAAGAAGGCGTTCGACGCTTAGGAGGAGCATGAAATCGACTGGAGAAAGAAAGACGGAGTTTAGAGCCCAAACGAAGACAAACAGCAGAATACAAGGCTCACTCGGCCGAGTATACTAGTCACTCGGCCGAGTCCAGAAGTTCGTCCGGCCGAGCCGCTCACGAACGAGGGAAGTCTGCTGTACCCAAATCTCTGTCTATTTTCCTCATTTCATTATAACTGCTACTCGGCCGAGTATATATATTCACTCGGCCGAGTAAAACGGATACCCTCCTAGGACGAGTCTTGCCGAGTAGCTTGAGTCACTCGGCCGAATGGATTTACTCCACTCGGCCGAGTCTGGCAAAGCCACTCGGCCGAAGCGATATCAGGGAGAACTTTTTATTTGCCTCGCTCGGCCGAGTGACCACGTCACTCGGCCGAGTCGTAACTTTTCTATATATAAGCTGAAGGGGGGCGCGGAATTCGAAAACGAAAACCCCCAAATTCTCGCCCGCGCCCCTTCAGCTCCCACGCCCGATTCCCCCTCACTCGACCCTCACTCGCCCGACCGCCACTGCCCCGCCGCCGCTCGCCCCGGCACCGCCGCCGAGTCCGCCGACGCCTCGCCCGAGTCGCCGCCGGCGGCCTTGTCTCCGATCACCTCCGGTTCGCTCGTTCTCACCATTTTCTTCTCTTTTTGCGTAGTTTTTGAGGATCCATGTATTAATCGAACCCCTAACCCGAATCAATTCCCATATCTATCTGTTATACCCCTATTGCTCCATACATTTTGATTATTACTCGCTGATATCGCTTTTCCATGCGCAGGTTGCTTTTTGGAGCTTAGGGGAGCTCAGGGGAGCTTCTACGGGCTGTTTTGGATTTCGTGGAGGCACGGACTTCGCACACTTCCACTGCTTAGCACTCGCGGCGTGTTTGGGTATACTCTTTCCACTCTTTGTGCACACGCCGCACTTTTCACTTTTCGGCGCGCGCTCGGGGCCGATATGCCGCCCCGGACACGGCCGCGGTCGACGAAAGCTTCCGCCAAGCGGAAGCTGTCGGACGAGCCTGGCCCCTCCCACTTGGTGGAGGACTCTCCTCCACCTTCTCCCACACACCCCGCACAGCCTGCAGGCTCCGCACACCCCGCACAGCCTGCAGCGCACCCACAGCCCGCACAGCCTCTCCCTGCCGATCCACAGCCACCACCACCGGCTCCACTGGTTGGGCCGCTCGGGATTACGTTCCGAGACGATGCACACCGCGCCGTCTTCGACCGTATCTCCCAGCGCTCGATCGTACCCTCCAGGTTTGCACACCTCGCTGACCTAGGACGCCTGGGGGTACTTGAGGGGATACTCACGTTGTACGACAACGTGGGTTGGCACGACTTCCTTCAGGTGTCGGCGGATACTTTTATCCGCCCGACACTTGAGGTTTTGAGTTCGATCGCCCGGACCGATGAGGGATGCTCATTCCGGTTCATGGATCGAGAGTGCCAGGTCACTCTCGATATGATGAGAGCATTTTTCTCATGGCCCGCCGTCCCCGGTGCCGATCGCGGTTACGGCCCTACCCACATCCCCCCACCTTCTTTCGACGCCGGTGCCTTCTGGGCCCAGATTACAGGCCACCACGCCGCCTTTGACCCTAGTAGGGCCAAGGCCTCGGCCATTGTCCACCCCTGCCTACGTATTGCCCAGCGCCTTATGGCGACCACCTTTCTGGCCAGATATGAGCCGGGCACGATGTCTACGCCAGAGCTCTACATGCTCTATGCGATGACACGTCCCAGAGCTCTATCTAGGGATGGACACGAGCTTGTCCCCGCCGTCGTGATCGACATTGCGGCTTGGTTTCTAGACCGTATCATTGTGTCGGTGGGCGCTCGCTCACCAATATGCTGCGGCGGTCTGATCACCTTGCTTACCATGATGACCGGCGAGGACCTACCCGACGACCTGCGGCGAGTATCGGGCCCCACTTCTCTGTCGATAGACGTTATGGCCCGGATGAAGATGCTTCGTCCGCATGGTGAGCGTCACTGGGTCTGGTTGCACGGCCCCTATGGGGCCGATTACATGATTCTCCCGAGCCCTGCTCGGACTCTGATTACACCAGCCCACGTTGACTGGATTCCGGCGATGGATGTCCTCATCCCCGCCGCCTACGTGCTCGAGGCCGAGGATGCCGAGCAGGCCCACGCTGCCCACGCTGCCCAGGCTGCCCCCGCAGACCCTGCTGCACACCCTGCCGAGCCTGCTGCCGACCCTGTCGACCCTGTGGCCCCTCAGCCTGTTCCTGACGTTTCCGCTGCTCCTGACACTTCTGTCCCCACCTCTGCCAGTGTCGAGAGTACTTTTGCTGAGCCCACTTCCACCACTGTCACCACTTCCGAGGCTGTCACCACCACTCCCACTTCCGCCTCCGGCCCTTTGTCCGTGGAGCCTCTTTCCTCAGCACTCCCCGAGCGCCCACCGACCTTTATCGAGAGTGGAGAGCCCTCGTTTGCCGTGGTCGTGGAGACCATGGCTAGCATGATCTCTGCTGGGATTGCGCCTTTTGGTCCACACACTTCCACCCCAGCGGGAGATTCCTCTGTCTCCACAGCCGCCGTATTCTCCGAGAGCGTCGTGGCGTCTGTCCACACTTCTGGGCCACTGACCTCTCTTGCCACCTCGTTGCCACCTTTGCACGCTTCTTTTGCTACCGCTGCCTCCACTTCTCACCAGCCGGCGTCCCGGCCTCACACTGAGGCCAGGCCCACATTTGCTGGCGCGGCACCTTTTGTCCCCTTCCCTGCTGAGCCCGTTACATACTCCACTCGCGTACGCCAGCCTCGCCCTGCGCAGCCTAGACCGGTGCGTCCCTCTGCACCACCCCCGCCCGACACTGTACTGCAGAGCATACGTGCTCTTGAGTTGGCGGTGAGTGGTCTTAGAGGAGACCTTAGGACCCTGTCCTCCACCGTCTCTACGATGGCTGGACGCTTCGAGCTGATACCCCAGATCCACTACTGCCTTACACAGGTTCTGGAGCGTCTCCCACGCGTACCCCCGCCCACCCAGCAGGTTCCCACACACACTTCCACACACTCTAGACCTGCTTCCACTTACACCCTCACCCCAGCTCAGCAGCCCACACCACCACCACCACCACCTCCGCCTCAGGACGGAGACGGCGCAGCACCACCTTCCTAGGCACCCTTGATGCCATCGATTCCTTTTGCCGTTGTGCTGCCCGTTTCTGCTGGGTCCTGATGTCTTTTTGTCCACCCCCCCTCCCCTCACTTATTTTGGGTTTCTCATTTTGCCGTATCTCTATATATCTTTTTTGGGAGAGAGGGAAAGCTTTTCGGTGACACATATATACTCGTATCACTCATATCTGTGCATGCATCATATCCGCATCATATTTTCACTTCTTTATTTTTCCTTTTATTATCTTTTTTCTTTCCATCATGCATGCATCCTCACTTGCACCTCTCATTACTTGTCTCTCTGTGTGCCACACTTTGCACATTGAGGACACTGTGCCGTTTAGCTTGGGGGAGTGAGTCCTCACTTTCTTTTTCGTTTAGCCACCTTTATTTTCAGTTTTTCACACCGTTTTTCACTTTTGCACTTATTTTTCATTATTTTTCCCCTATCTTGCCATGCATCACGTTTTTCTTATTTTCCTGTGTGCCGCATTGCATAGTTCTATTTTCCTTTTATCTTTACTTCTTTCCTTTTTCATCTCATGCTAGAGATGAATTTTCTGTGATGATGTCTACGTGGAGTTAGCTTATTCTATATGCATGCTATATTTGTCATGTCTTAGGTTTTATTTCTGATATCATATGCTATGACTTGCTTTGCATTTAGAAATAGTAACCCACACTTTTTCCACATGAAAATGGATGAAGTTTTATTATTAGCTGAGCCTGAATATTCATATGTATGCTATCACAGAAAACACACCAAGATTCACGCATTGAATGCCTATATCTGGAGTACTGATTTCTTTTCCTATATCACTTCTATATGCATGAATTGTACACTTCACTTCAGGATGATTGAATGATGTTAGCTATGATATATCTGGATTAGTTAGCTTTTTTGTGATCGAAACTGAGTAGATTAGATTACCCTGCTGAAGTTGTCGTGCATGTCTTATAGAGTGAACTGAGAGTTACATTTATTTCTTTCTCCACAAATCTTGAACATCATTTCTCTACTTTTAAAATCATTGGTGAATCCCCCCCTTAGTGATTCTATTTTTATGGCATTTCCCCCACTATTAATTCCTAGCTCCAAGTTTCTTATTCTAAAAAAAGGGGGAGAAGAATAAAAGAGAGAAAAACATTCTTGTATATCATTACCTCTCTCTGAGTTGGGATCATTGTGTATATATTGCTTATTGCAAAGCAAAAAAAAAGAAGAAAAAAAAAGAGAAAAGAAATGGAGGAAAAATCCTCAATAAAATATCCCATCCCACTTTCTCTCTTCTTTCTCTTCTTTGCTTTTTGGAGCTATATGTAAGAAAAATGGGGATTTAAATATTTTTTTATGTCACCACGCTTATAGATAAGCTTGGGGGAGGGGATCCATTGATGTGTGAGAGAGTGACTACTTGACATTGCACGACAACCTAGGCTAAGTAATATTCTATACTCGGTGAGATTGTTTCTAGCTTTACGAAATCCAGAAATCTAAGCCTAGCGTTCATTTCATGAAATCCAAACTTTTCCATTCTCTCTATTCTATAGTGTGATACTCTTATACTCCAGATAGAAAGCGTTCAATTGAAAAGTGTGTGGTCTGTGATTTGTATACCGCTTTAAATGATTCAGACGATGTTGATTTTAAAATCATTCCGTTTTTCATGATTATATCGTTGTTCGTGGGATTTCTATTTCTATTTGCACTATTATACTATGATATCAAAATAAGATTCTTTGACATGTATTTCTCATTCGGTGCATGCTATAAGAGTAAGTGAAACCCACGTCCTGAGAAAATGATCTAGCATCCTTCCTCTTCGCTTCTTTCTTTCTTTATTTTCATTTCGTTTTCATTCTTCTTCGTTTTTCTTTTTTTTTCTCGTTTTTTTCGCCGTTTTCTTTTTCCGAATCCACCGGGTTCGCCTTTTACTTATCTTCCTCGAGGACGAGTAAGAGGCAAGCTTGGGGGATTTTGATCACTTCTTATTTTACACCCTTTTCCCGAATGTTTGCATGCCATTTTGATCGCCCAAATCATGTTTTTCACGATATATCGACGATATTGCGATGCTTTTCACGATTTGTTGTTTTTGTCGCATTTCAGGTGATTTGGCGCGATTAGGAGTGATCTCGAGATGCGCGTAATCTAGACGGCCACCGACGACCTCCCCGAGGGGTATTTTGCTGTTGGAGAGGAGCGGAAGAAGAATGGACGTCGCAGGAGCGACGAGGAGGCCAAAACAATCAGATTGGGCATTTTTTGTGTCCCACTCGGCCGAGTGGAGGAGCCACTCGGCCGACCAGCGAGACACTGCTCGGTCGACCCGTTCAGACACGATTTCCATGTGTACTCGGCCGAGCGACGGAGACCACATCGGCTGAGTGACGATACCACGTCCGCCCGAGTGGTGCCCAGACGAAGCCCCTTCAAAATATCGAAGTTTCTGTTTTTCGGCCACCTGAGCTTCAGAAGACCCACTCGGCCGAGTGGTAAATCCCGTCCGCCCGAGTGAAGTGAAGCCATCGGCCGAGTGACGACAACTCACTCGACCGAGCCGCCCCCGAACTGAAGACCCCTGAAGCCCACGACTTACTGGAAAATGACAGGGTTTTCACTCGGCCGAGCGACTTTTGTCACTCGGCCGAGTGCGATGCGCTGCCTGTAGCGAAATTTGCGGAAAACAGGCTGTGCAGGGGCGTTTTGGTCAGGATTTTTAGACGATTTTTGGGGCTATTTAAGCTCTGTTTTTACCCTAGTTTTGGGGGCTATCTCTCAGATTTTTTGCAGCTTTTAGAGTCTACTTTTTAGCTTTATTAATTGTGATGGGAGAAGAGAAAAACTGGGATTTTTGTTGGATTAATTGAAGATCTACATTGGTTTGCATTTCTCTTCCCCAAAAACTCTATTTTTATTGTTTATATCATTGTTGTGATGAATTCCATTGCCTATTTCATTGATTATTTTTGTGCTATTGCTATGATTTGTGAGTAGTCTCCACGTCTCGGGGCGTGGAGATGAACCCTACAAGCCCTATTTCCTATTTGTGTTGAATTGATAGAAATTGAGCTAGGATTGTTATTAGGGATTAGATTGGGATCGAATTACTACGGATAGCTAGGTATTCATATCAATTGGGATTTGCAAGAGATTGGATCCCAATTTGATAGGAAGCCCTAGAAATCCGAATTGGGTTGGAGTCGGATTTTCGAAGTATCGGTTTGCAAGAGATTGGACCGATACTAGGACCTCCGGTTGCAATTCCGTGCCGATACCCGTTTGCAAGAGATTGGACGGGTAGGAACTATCCTGATTTAGATTGTGGACCGAGTTTGCAAGAGATTGGGCTCGGTGCGCAATTGGACGATGATGTTGATCCTAATGCTAGCTTCCCTAGGCTAGGGTTTGCAAGAGATTGGACCCAAACCTAGGATAGCTATAGACCGGCAACAGCGCGAGAGCGTGAGCTTGGTTCCACATTTAGTTGTAACTAGTTCATCCAAATTCTCATTCTAGCGATTTCGATACCGGCGAACCACATTTATGAAATACGGTGAGTAGTGGGGATTCCCCTTTCCCTAGACGTTCTTTATTTGATTTGATATTTCGCAAATTTGTCTGACGATTGTGACAGGATCGCCCAAGGCAATTATCTCTGTTCCTAAATAGCCAGGTTGATCAGGAGCAAGCACGGTCATTCGTCCTCCCTGTGTTCGATACCCGCTCGCCACCATACCGTGCGTTTGCGGTAAAACTACAACCGTCGCCTCGGGACGTGTATCCGGGGCGCGATCAGTGGTGCCCATTGCAAATGGGAACCGGGTAGTCTTTGGAGGCAACAAGAGCGGAACCATCATAGGTATTGGTAAAGTAGGTAATCCTTCTAAACCACTAATAAGTGATGTTTACCTTGTTAAAGGTTTAAACCACAATCTTATTTCAATAAGCCAACTTTGTGACAAAGGTTACAAAGTTAGCTTTGCCAAAGGAATGTGCCATATTTTGAGAAAAGATAATAATGATTTATTATTTTCTGGCACACGCCATAAGGATATTTATATATTAGATCTTCCAAAATCACATGAACAATGTCTCATTGCCAGCACAAGTGAACAACACTTATGGCATCGACGTTTTGGTCATGTGAACTTTGGAACACTTTTTAAGCTTTCCAAGTTAAATTCTATTAGAGGCTTTCCTAAGCTTGTCTTTCAAAATAAAAACTTTTGTGACTCGTGTCAACGAGGCAAGCTTCCTAAATAGTCATTTAAACCTAAGAAAAGCATTTCATCTAAGAGGCCTCTAGAGCTTTTACATATAGATCTTTTTGGGCCAACTAGAGTTGCTTCATTAGGAAATGCATGATATAGACTTGTCATCGTTGATGACTTTTCTAAATTTACTTGGGTATTTTTCTTAAGTAATAAAAATGATGCTTTTGAAAACTTCACAATATTTGTTAAGAAAGTACAAAATCTCATTGGAACAACCATTGTCACTATTCGTAGTGATCATGGAGGGGAATTTGAGAATGAGTCTTTCTCAAATTTTTGTGATGAAGTTGGTATTACTCACACCTTTTCTTTCCCTCGCGCACCTCCTCAAAATGGTGTAGTTGAGAGGAAGAATAGGACGCTAGTGGAATGTGCTCGTACTATGTTTGATGATAGCCAACTTGGCCATCAATTTTGGACGGAAGCGGTACATATCGCTTGCTATGTATTTAATAGAATACTTCTGAGGCCCGGCACCAAACAAACTTGTTATGAATTGTTGTTTGGTAGATTGCCTCAAGTTAAACATTTTCGAGTTTTTGGTGCAAAATGTTTTATTAAAAACACGTATGGTGGTTTGGACAAATTTGATCCAAGATCCGATGAGGGGATATTTGTTGGATATTTCTCACATAGCAAAGCCTACCGGATATACAACAAACGAACCTCAACGATCGAGGAATCACTTCATGTTTCATTTAATGAAGGTTTTGTCCCTACTAGAATTACTAATGATGATGACTCCATGGATGTCTTATGTGATTCTATGGGTAATTCTAATTCTATTGATTCTATTGATTCTATTGATACTAACCCTACTAATGAATCTTTTGAGAATGTTCCTAGTGATCAGGGAATTCCCAAACGACTTCATACAGTTCGTGACCATCCCCATGAGCAAGTCATTGGCAACATCCTAGATAGTGTCAAGATGAGATCTCAAGTCAACTACTTCGCTCATTGTGCCTTTGCCTCCTCGATAGAGCCAAAGAATATTAACGAAGCTTGCGAAGATAGTGCTTGGATCTTAGCCATGGAGGAGAAACTCATTCAATTTGAGAGGAATGAGGTTTGGGAGCTTGTTCCATTGCCTTCGAAGAACCACACCGTTATAGGATTGAAGTGGATTTTCAAGAACAAGACCGACGAGAATCAAATCGTCGTCCGGAACAAAGCTCGGTTAGTAGCTCAAGGCTATCGGCAAGAGGAAGGTATAGATTTCGAAGAATCCTTTGCTCCGGTAGCTAGATTAGAATCTATTAGATTATTATTATCTTTTGCATGCCATAAATATTTTAAACTCTTTCAAATGGATGTAAAAAGTGCGTTTTTAAACGGAGATGTTGTTGAGGAAGTTTATGTTTCTCAACCTCCGGGTTTTATAAATGAAAAATTTCCAAATCACGTTTTCAAACTTAAGAAAGCACTTTACGGTTTGAGACAAGCTCCTCGAGCTTGGTATGACCGCCTAAAGAACTTTCTTTTGGATTTGGGTTTTAAAATGGGAGAAGTTGATTCTACATTATTTGTTAAGTATTCGAATAATGATATTATTTTAGTTCAAATTTACGTTGATGATATCATTTTCGGTGCTACTAACTTCACTCTTTGCGAAGAGTTTTTTAATGTCATGAAGGATCAATTTGAGATGAGCCACATGGGTGAGCTCAAATATTTCTTAGGTCTCCAAATTCGCCAAATGAACGATGCAATCTTCATCCACCAAACCAAGTACACGGTGGAGTTGCTAAAGCGATTTGGAATGGAGAATGCTTTCG
This sequence comes from Scilla litardierei, assembly GCA_030789695.1. Taxonomy (NCBI): domain Eukaryota; kingdom Viridiplantae; phylum Streptophyta; class Magnoliopsida; order Asparagales; family Asparagaceae; genus Scilla; species Scilla litardierei. Next base: position 101,312,427 of record CM061142.1, read on the forward strand.
GGAAGAAGACTCCAATGAGCACTACTACACATCTTGATAAAGATACGGGAGGCAAAGATGTAGACATTCGTCTATATCAAGGTATGATAAGTAGTTTATTATATCTTACTGCTAGTAGGCCCGATATTATGTTTGACGTATGTGTATATGCTCGTTATCAGTCTCAACCTAAGGAATCTCACTTAGTAGCGGTAAAACGTATTTTCCGTTATTTAAGTTACACACTCTACTTTCTAGTACTTTATCCAAAGTCGAGCACATATGAGTTAATCTCATATAGTGACGCAGATTATGCGGGATGCAAATCCGACAGGAAAAGTACTAGTGGCACTTGCCATTTTATAGGAAATTCTCTTGTCTCTTGGTTTTCCAAGAAGCAGAATTCCGTATCACTTTCAACCACCGAGGCGGAATATATTACCGCCGGTGCTGCGTGTGCTCAGGTTCTTTAGATGATACACACTCTTAAAGACTTTGGTATAAACTGTGATACTTGTCCTATAATGGTGGACAACCAAAGTACAATTTGTCTCTCTAAGAATCCGGTACACCATTCCCGTTCTAAACACATAGATGTCCGTCACCATTTCTTAGATGATCATGTTTCTAAAAAGGACATCATTTTAGTGTATGTTGAAACCCAGAAGCAAATCGTCGATATTTTCACGAAACCACTCAAGGAAGACTCCTTTGTGCGGTTGCATCGAGAATTGGGGATTATAGGTGAATCCGAGATTTAGGATTCATATTTTGATCAATAATCTTCCATGATATTAAATTTCATTATATATGCTCATGCTAGATTAGTTGAGATTTTCTGGATTTTTTTGGTTGAATTTTCGGAATTTTCGCTCGAATTATTCATGAATGTCGTATTTAAGATTTTCGATGTTTTATGGGGTAGTATAATGTTATATGAGAGTATTTGGTTGTTTCGTCCAAGTGCGCGTAGGAGAGAACTCAAAATTTCAAATTTTCAAATTTTTGGACTCTCTTAGTCGGTTCATGTTCATTGACCGACCGACTAGATTGAGTTCTAGTCGGTCAGTGAATGAACTCAGACCGACTAACTCAAGCCCTAATTTTGGCTTCAGTTACTGTTTGCACTTAGTCGGTTCAAGCTCATTGGCCGACCGACTAGATCGTCATCTAGTCGGTCAGCGCTTGAACTGTGACCGACTAAATGCATCGGGGGCTGTTGTGTCTTTTGGCCTCCCAATCGACTTATTCTCTCCCGCACCGATTAGATTCATTTCTAATCGGTGCGATACACTCTCTCAGCTAAAAACCCCTTCGACTCCCTCCCTCTCCTCCGCTGTCTCCGTCGATTTTCGGCCATCTCTGACCTAGTTCACCGTCGATCTCCCTCTATCTTCCTCCTAGGGTATCAGTCTCTCCCTCTCTCTGCGTTATTAGGGTTTTATTCTAGGTTTTTCATTCGATTTCCGTCGGCTTAGGGTTTCGTACTAGGGTTTCTTCGATTTCATGTGTGTCGATCTTGTGCGTCGATTGCGCGTGTCTCGTCTCGATTATGGCGAAGACACGCATCCCCATCCGACCCTCGAGTCCGTCTCCTATGACCGTAGAGTCGCCTCCTACGGACCCCCCCTCAACCCAAACGTACTCCTCCCAAACGCCGAGCCAAATCGACCCATCCATCGTCTTCTTCGCCTCCTCTTAAGAAGAAGAGGACGACGACCGCTAAACCTAGAGCCCGATCTACTCAATCTAAGCCCAGCTCATTCCATGCTCCCACTCCTCCCGATGACTCCGATACTGAGTATATTCCGGAGACCGAGCATACCGCTAGGGCTCCTACTCCTCCACGATCTAGCACTCGTCCATCTAAGGGGAAGGCTCCCATGCCAGTAGGCGGTGTCGATATATCGTTATGTCGCGATGACCCGATGTGTCTCTCGACATACAATCGTATCGAACACTGTCCACTGTTATTGGAGCACTTCGTTCAGTTCTCTGATTTCCCTCATCTCGCCGATCATCTTTCCGATAGCGGTCTCATAGATTATCTTCGCCATGACCGTAAGGAAAATCCTCCTCCGTACCCCCGTCTCGTCAAGCTATTTTATGCGAATCGTGTCCGGGGTCAGTATGACGACACGCATTCCATTGAGACGACTGTCTTGGGGATACCGATTGTCCTCACGGCAGAAAGCTTAGGGGATTTGATAGGTGTCTCATCTTCTGGCCTTCTTCCAGCTGATATTTCCGTTGATGACATTTCTGATCTTGACCAGGTCGTGCTTGCCGATATGTTTCATGTGATCCCTCCCACTATGATTGGCGTCCCTTCTAAGTCATTTAAGCCGAATGCCTGGGTTCTTAATCTTATCCTGAAGTCATGCCTCCTTCCGAAGTACGGCTCATCTAGCTTACCCTCACAGCCATTTCTTAAGCTGATCTACGCCATTTTCATGGGGAGCGAGATCAATTGGGCATGGATTATTCTTGACAAGATGGACTCTTTCGAATGTATTCGAAAGTCCACCAAGTCAGCCCACATTCCATACCCGTGCCTATTGACTCTTGTTTTCCGTCATTTCGGCGTCCCTCTCCCTCCAGATGACCAGCATCCTCTTGGTCCTCCTCTGAATGCGACGGCCGTCAAGAAGTCTCTTGCGGCGCTTCGTCACGTTCAGAGGACGACTCCTTCTGCTTCTGCTTCAAATGCTCCTCCACCTCCTGCTCCTACTCTCGCTGAGTTTGCACTTTCGTTGAGACGTGTGGAGTCTCGTTGTGCTCGTTCTGAGGCGATGCTAGCTCGCATTTGCTCTCACTTGGGCCTTGAGCTTCCTCCGTTTATTTCTGACAAGGAAGAGATGGATGAGGCTGAGCTCCAGGAGCTTGTTGGATCTGCTGCTCGTGCCCCTGAGGGTACGTCTGTTCGTGCTACTGCTACTTCTGCTGGTGATCCCGAGAGCACACCTGCTGCCACAATTCCTCCGGTGGATACTTCGTCTGTTGGTGCTCCCGTCACCACTCCCGTTGCCACTCTCCCATCAGTTGACACTCCAGTCGTTCCTGAGACCACCACTCCTCCTGCAGAGCCTGCTACTGCTGCAGACCCTCCCTCTGCCTCCTGAGCTTGCGTTGGAGGACTCTCCCTATGCACATTGGATGAGATACTTTGTAGTGAGAGTGTTGGGGTAGGATATTTTGGGTGGTTCTGGATTTTTGATGTATTTTTGGATGATATGATGTTACACTTTTTGATGTTGTATGTTTTGTGATACTTCGATATCCATTGTGACATATTTTGTATGATGTGCCCCGATCTGAGGATCGTTTATATGTGTGTTGGCAGATGTATAATTTTGTTGTACCATGTTTGATATATAAATACATTGTGTTGACATTTACTTCAGTGTGCACATTATTTCTGTCTCTGATGTTGACTTTGTCGCTCGACGATTACATTTGATTTAATAGAAATTAATTCTATGAAAACATAGAATTGTTTTCCATGCACTAAATTCATCAAGAATGTTGATATTGGAGTGTATGTTCCATAACTCAATACGTAAAATTGATTTGAGTTTTGATGATTTTATTTTTCGATTTTCGACTATGGTTTCGTTGGCACGCTTTGATTTACTTCGTATTTTACTTTGGTGTCATTTGGACCGTGGTCGTATTCTACGATTCCCGTGCTTTTATTTGTAGCCATTGTTGTTGTCTTTGATCTCCTCTTGCTCTTTTTGCTTATGCCAAAGGGGGAGAGAATTAATAATGACGATGTGCTAAATGATAATTTAAAGCAATTTACCGTGAATCTAATTTGATATGTTAGATTCAGGGTGAGTTAAGATATAAAAATAGATTTCAAATCCGATATTTCAATAATTGGATTCATATTTTACACTTTCCTCGTCTGCTTGATGCGTATGATTAATATTTATTTTGGAATTAACGTGTCATCAATGCAGGGGGAGTAAGTAAATTTCTTTTGATTCATTATTATTGATTATTATTTATGTTGGTTTGTCATCACCAAAAAGGGGGAGAATGTTGAGTGTTGATTCCTCGGATTTGGTTTTGATGATGAACAAACATAAATATTGTGAACTAACTCTTTGTGAGCGCCGTTATGGAGATCGTCGCCAATATTCAACGTATATCAAAATCGACGTATCGAGACTTCTCAAAGCGCGTGATCGCATGCTTGAAGCTTCGTTGAAGCTCAAGGAGCATTATTGAAGTCAAGAGATTCGGATCGAAGCAATTGAAGACGGTTTGTCAAGTTTTATTTATAGTCTTCTAGCTTCGTTTCGTAGATTGTTAAGCCTTGAGTAGGTCTTATGTTTTAATCTTCATAACGCTCCTATCTTAGAGCTAGGATCATATTAGAAGCTCATACAAACTTTCCCGAAGCTTCGTGCTTCGTTTCACGGCTTCTTGTGCATGTTAGTTGGTTCAAGAAGAAGAACCAACCGACTAGATGGCAATCTAGTCGGTCGGCAATGCTTCTTGAACCGACTAGAATGCCTTGTTCAATTTCAGCTCACTTACTGTTTACAGTTAGTCGGTCCAAGAAGGTTCACCGACCGACTAGTTATGAAACTAGTCGGTTAGGAATCCTTCTTAGACCGACTAGTTGAGCTTCCATATTTCAGCCTAACTTACTGTTTACAGTTAGTCGGTCAAAGCACAACGACCGACCGACTAGTTGAGAAACTAGTCGGTTGGAAGTTGTTCTTAAACCGACTAGCTGTCTTTGTATTCAGCCTATTCTATTTCATCTGTTAGTCGGTCAAAGAACACTCACCGACCGACTAGTTGTGAAACTAGTCGGTTGGCAAGTCTTCTTAGACCGACTAGTTCTTTAAGTCTGAACTTTCTCTTTTGGTTGTTCTCTTGTTAGTCGGTTCATGTTGAATCACCGATCGACTAGTTGAGAAACTAGTCGGTCAGTGATCCTTCTTTGACCGACTAGTCTGCTTTAGAATAGAGCCGTTGGAGCATTAAATGCCACGAATTTTTCTCTCTCTTTCCTCTATCCTATATATACTTGAAGGGCTGCTTTCATAGCATTCAAGGCTGATATTTATTGAAGTTTAGAGAATCAAAGAGAAGCAATTAATTCTCATTCAAAGCTCTTTCATTTCTCACTTGAATCTCTCCCTCACTCTTATTTCAAAAGAGAGATTCATTGATTGTGAGCCTTCCAAGCCAAGAGCTTGATTCTAGGTCACCAACTCCTCCATAGGCTTCCATTGCTGGTCATCTACTTGGAGCTAGGGTTTGGTGCCTTCTTCTCCTCCAAAATCCTCTTTGCCCTAAATCGTAAGTTTACTCAAGGCATATGATTTTGTTGGTAAGCATTTCGTATTTCATTTACTTTGAATATTGCAAGTGTTTTACTCTCGGTTGTGAGAGTTTGTGTGTGATCCCGGTTTGTGGGAGTCACTTTTTTATTTGTGTATGATTTGATCTTGTAGAGGTTTTCTACAAGTATTTCATAGTGCAAATTTGAGTTAGAGGATTCTAACTCAAGTATCCGGAGGGGATCCGGGTGTTTGGGATGTAGAATCACCGGGAACAAGTCGGGAAGACTTGGGTGGATCCGAACCCTTTAATTTGTTTGTTTGCGATTGTTTTCTTTGTTGTCAATATTTTCATTTCCGCATTGTTGGTTGAGTTTGTAAGATAATTAGGAATTATCTTCTTAATTATTTTAAAGTACAATTCACCCCTCCCTCTAGTACTTGTGCAGTAGCTATCAGGGCATTACACGTGGTGGCATAAGATAAATCAATAAGCTTATTCCCCATTTTGAAGCTCCAAAAAAATAAAAAATAAAAGAGGGGGAAAGAGAGAGAGTATGAGATGGGATCATATATGAACTTCTTTTCTCTTTTCTTTTCTTTCTTTTTTCTTTTTTTTCATTGCAATCATATATACAACTGTGATCCCAAATCAAAAGATAGAATGATATACATGTATAATTTTTTTCTTTTGGTTCTGGGGGTATGGAGCATAGAGTTTTGTAGCGGGGAAAAATGCCAATATAAGAATCGCTAAAGGAAGATTCACCAACGATTTTAAGTATAGAAATAATGCTCAATATATGTGGTCACCGTTGTATATGTAACACTCGGTTCACTCTATAGGATGTGCACGACAACTTTCAGCAGAGTAATGTAATCTATTCTGTTCAATCTCAGAAAGTAAAATAATCCAGTTATATCAACCTAGCGTACATTCAATCAACCGAAAGTGAAGCGTATAATTTTCATGCAATAAGAAGTGATTTAGGAAAAGAAAGCAGTACTCCAGATATAAGCAATCAATGCGTGGAGATTGGTATGTTTTCTATGAAGAGTATACGGTAAAAATCATCAGACTCAGCTAATAAAAGAATTTCATCTATATACATACATGAAAGTGCGGGTTACTATCTCAATTGCATAGCAAGACATAGCATATGATATCTGAAATAAAAACTATGGCATGACAAGATAATATGCATATAGATATAAGCTAATACCACGTCGTCGTCATCACAGAAAATTCATCTCTAGCAAAAAGGATAAAAGAAATAAGGATAAAAGAGAATAAAAGCTACTGTACAATGTAGCACACTCAAAATTAAGAAAATATGATGCATGAAAAAAATGAAAAAGTGGGTGAAAATAAGTGTAAAAACGAAGAAATGTGGGAAAATGAAAATAAAAGGCGACAAAAATAAAAAGTGCGTGAGAACTCACTCCCCCAAGCTAAAGTGCACATTGTCCTCAATGTGCAAAGTGTGGCACACCGAGAGGCAAAAAATGTGGGTGGGGCGGTGAGGATGCATGTAGGTAAAAAAATTAAAAAAAATGAAAAAAAGTAAAACTGCGATGGGAATGCAAGTGATGCATGCAGAGATCAAAATAATGGCAGATAGGTGTCCCCAAAAGTACTCCCTCACTCCCAAGAAGATATAGACAGATATGACCAAAAAGTGACCAAAACGTGTGTGGAGGAGGGGTGCGAAATCAACAGATCAGAAAATATTCATCGTAACACAGCAAAAATATCGAGGGCATCCAATGTGTGCCTAGGTGGGTGGGGGTGCACCAGCACGTCCTGTGGCGGAGGTGGTAGTCGTGGAGGCTGCTGGGTGGGGGTGGATGGCTGAGGCAGACGCTCAAGAATCTGGTTCAGGCAAGCCTGAATTCCAGGAAGCAATGCGACGCAGGTTTGGACAGCACTAACAGTAGCGGAGAGAGCCCGAAAATCTGCTCTAAGTCCACTCACCGTCCCCTCAAGAACACGGAGGTGCTGAACTAGGGTGTCGGGGGGGGGGGGGGGAGGTGGAGCAGAGGGTCGAGCAGGACGAACAGGTGAAGAGCGGGGCTGTCTCGCTCGGCTACTGTAAAGGATGGGTGTGACAGTGGGGTGGGGTGGTGGTGATGTGCTCACTAAGTGTCGTTCAGCCTCTGTGGGAGGCTGAAACGCTAGAATGGTTGAAGAGGATGGTGCAGTAGCAGAAACGACAGTGGTGGCAAGCGACGAGGCGGGCAGAGAGGTCTGTGACACAGACCTGGGGACAGACGTCATGACACTCTTGGAGAATACAGTGGCGGTGGAGACAGTGAGGTCGGCGACTGGGGAGGTCGTGAAGGGTGCAGAAAATGACTCCCCAGGAGTGGAGAACAACAATGAGGATAGGTTCTCAACCGCAGAAGCAGAAGAAGGCTCGTCGCACTCAACTATGGTGGGGGGACGCTCGGGGCTAGCAGCAGAAATGGGATCTATCGACATGAGCACAGTGGTGGTGGTGTGGGTGGACTCAGCTAAATTGCTCCTGACGCTAACAGACGTGTGGATAGAGGTATCGGGAGGTGCAGACGAAGCAGGTGCAGGCTGAGGGATCACGGGTTCAAGTGGTGGAAGGAGGGGCTCCTGCTCAGCACCCTCAGTCTCAAGCATGTATGCGACGGGGATGAGGAGATCCATCGCTGGAATCCACTCCCCGCCTGCAGGTCCAATGTGAGTCCGAGCAAGGCTCGGGAGAATCATGTAATCGGCACCGTGGGGACCGTGCAGCCACACCCAGTGGCGCTGACCATGAGGATGCAGCATCCTCATCCGGGCCATGACACCTATGGAGAGTGAGGTGGGGCCCGGTGGTCTCAGCAAGCCAGCTGGGAGGTTAACTCCACATAAAAGGGCCAAGAGGGTAATCAGACAGCCGCAACAGATAGGCGTCCAAGCATCGACATAAATAATGATGCGGTCGATGTACCAACTGGCGATATCAATATCTATGGCAGGTACCAGAACGTCGCCTCCATCAAAGACCCTAGAATGTGTCATCGCGTAGAGCATGTAGAGCTCTGGCGTCGACAACGTCCCGGGCTCGTACCTCACAAGAAAGGTAGTCACCATAAGGCGCTGTGCAATGCGGAGGCACGGGTGGAGGACGGCAGAGGCCTTGGCCTGACTAGGGTCAAAGGCAAGGGGAGATCCCGTGATCCGTGTCCAAAAAGCGTGGGTGTCAAATGACGATGGTGGGATGTGTGTGGGGCTATAGGCACGGTCTGGGTCCGGGACGGCGGGCCACTGGAAGAATGCTCGGAGCATGTCAAGAGTGACCTCGCACTCCTGATCCATCAGGTGAAAGGATCATCCTCCAGGGGTCTGGTCAATAGAACTAAGGACCTCTAGTGTCAGGCAGATGTAAGTGTCTGTCGACATCGATAAGAAATCACTCCACCCTACGTTGTCATACAACTGGAGTAGCCCCTCTTGGACCCCTAGGCGCTCAAGGTTAGCTAGATGCACGAACCTAGTGGGTACGATCAAGCGATGGGAGATACGCTCAAATTTGGCGCGCTGAGCGTCATTTCTGAACGTGATCCACATCGCATCGAATGCGGGGGCAGGCTGTGCAGGTGGTGGAATGGGTGCGGTAGGAGGCGGCTGTGTGGGTGGTGGTGGGCTAGGTGTAGGGGAGTCTGCCCTAGCAGAAGAGGAGCTAGGATCACCTGACTTCTTCCGCTTAGAAGCGGGCTCCTGAGTGTGTGGCCTAAGTCGTGGCGGCATGTGTGCCGCGAGACGTGCCCACCCAAATGAAAATGCGACGTGCTATAAAATGGAACGAGTATACCTGAGCATGCTGTGAGAGCAAAAGGTGAAGAGTGCGAAGAATGGCCTCCTCCCCGAAGCTCCGGAGCATCCTGTATCTCGCCCAAGCTCCCCCGAGCTAACCTGAAACACAAATACCAGCGAATGATAATCAAAATACATGGGGAAGATAGGGGTAATAGATATAAATAGGATTTAATTTGAATTTGTGGCGCAATGGGCGTACGGATTAGAGAAATGGGCAAGAAATGGGGAATTTGAGGCGTAATGGAGGCGAAAACGGCGTAGGGCGGCGGCGCCGGCGGTGACCGGCGGCGAGGAGGACGTCGGCGGTCGGCGGCGGGGTGCACGGCAACCGGACAGTGGTGGCTCAGGCGATGAGGGGCGAGATTGGGGAGAGGGAAATCGAAAAGGCTCAGGCGCTGGGCAAAAGAATTTGGGGAATTTGGGGTTTCAAAATTCGCGCAGCGCCTCAGCGTATATAAGGATGTAGCGACTTGGCCGAGTGACGCGTTCACTCGACCGAACGGCTGGCGATAAATTTTTTTTCAAATTCTCCCAATACTTACGACTCGGCCGAGTGACTTTTCCCATTCGACCGAATGGACAAGTTCCACTCGGCCAAGTAGCAAGAGTACTCAGCGATTTTTGAAGCGTGTAGGGTATCAGATTCACTCGACCGAGTAACATAGTCATTCGGCCGAGTGGCAATAGTGCTCTAAACTACAAAAAATAACAGAGAGTGGGTCTGTAGGATCTTCCCTGATCGGTACTCTACTCGACCGAGTAGAGTCTTCACTCGGCCGAATGAAAAGTTCATTCGGCCGAGTGGCTAGCTGTTTTCAGCCTCGGCTCTCTATTTTTGCTCCATTCTATGTTTTTCTCGTCCCTGTCAGTTTCTTCCTCTTCCTAAGGCCTGAGCGTGTTTCTGGAGCGCTCTCCCCTGCCATGGTCATCCTCCATTTGAATGATTTCTCGTTCTCCATCTCCTGTCATGAAAAATAGAGCCAGTTGTCACGATTTTATTGAATCTAGACTCTAACACTAAGAAAAATCTAAAACAAAAAATAGAATTCAACTTAAAACAATGTAAAACCCTCGGGTTGCCTCCCGACAAGCGCTCGTTTAAGGTCTTGAGCTCGACCCCTTATGATTTTCGTTTAGTGCGTGATATTTGGCGCATACGAGATGCGTCCGTCAAATTTGCTGGGAAGGCCACTTGGATTCGGTTGTTGATATTCGTGGTCATTCCTCGGCCTCCCCTCATCATGGGTAGTGTTGGGGGATAAGTCCCCCAAGCTTGAGCTTGTACCAATCTTTTTCTTCACCGGCGATGATGCTTTCTTATCCGGTGGAGCTTTCTTTGAATTGTTGGTCATGGAGAGCTTGCATAGCTCCCTTATTCTCGCAACATCAGCGTCGTCTTCTTTGTCATCACCCATAGAGCCATCCGGAGGGTATTCCAACTTTTCTCCATCACAAGAAGGTTGGCCTTCTTCAAGGCCGTCATCGTGTAAGGCGCCAATAGAATGTGGAATAGCTTCATCGATCACCTTATCAAGGAGGTCCACATAGTTGACATCCTCTTGGTAGGGCATGTGCTTCATTGCTTTGGGAATACGGAACTCAACCTCGATGTTTCTGACATTCAAAGATAAAGTACCCTCTCTCACGTCGACTATCACGCCGGCGGCGGCTAGGAAGGGACGTCCAAGTATAAGTGAAGTATCGTCCTCCTTCTTGATGTCCATAATGACGAAATCGCACGGCAAGCATATCCCCCCAGAACTTGGAGCAGTATGTTCTCCTCAATTCCCACCGGCCTAGTAACCCGACCATCCGCAAGTTGTATTCTCATATTTGTTGGCTCCAAGTCGGTCCCCGTATTCAATCTCTTAAACATGCTTAGGGGCATTGGGCTTACACTTGCTCCCAAGTCTACCAAAGCCTTTTGTAGCGGGACTTCTCCAAGTGTGCATGGGTTGCGGAAGCTTCTGGGATCCTTGAATTTTTTCGGCTCCTTCTCCTTCTGGGTGAATCAAGTTCCTTGCTCGGCAAGCATTATTTTCTCCTTTCTTTTCTTCCCCGAAATTAAGTCCTTCAAGAACTTGGCATATGACGGGATCTCTACGATAGCATCCAAGAAAGATATATTGAGGCTTACTCCTCGCAAGTACTCAAGGAATTTGGCAAGCCGCTTCTCAATCTTAGCTTTTGCCAACCGTTGCGGAAAGGGTACCGGTGGCATGTAGGTGTGCTCCTCATTTGGCTTCCTAATTTCAGAATTTCTGCCTCTTGTGGATCTTTTTGGCTCTCCTCCTCAATAGCCGGCTTTGTATCATTCAAAACTTCTTCCACGGGCTCCTTGGTTTGGACCATGACGGGAGTAGTGTCCTTCCCGCCCCTTGTAGTAACCGCCACCACCGCATTGATGTGGCCGGTATTCCCACGTGGATTTGGCTCCGGTTGAGCCGGCAATTGTTGAGTATTTTTATTTAGCAATGTAAGTTGCTCCGCTAGTTGAGCCACTACTGTATTGAGAGAATATTGTTGTGCAATCAATCTAGAGTTTATCTTCTTTTGCTCCACCATAAATTCTTCCACCCTAGCCTCATGATCCGATCTCGGTTGGGCTTGTGGTGGGTTTGGAGCTCTCCACCATTGATTATAACTGGGCGGCCTATATGGTCCCGCTTGTTGCCTAGGCGGGTAGCTTTGTTGTGGCGGCCCTCTCGGTTGATATTGAGGTTGTGGAGGTGGAGGCCAAACTTGAGGTTGTTGCGGCGGCGGTGGGTTTAAAGCTTCATCATTATTAGCATACGAGAAGCCTGGATGATTCCTCATGGCCAGGTTGGCCCAATAACCGGTGTTCCCCGCAACATATTGAATTTGCTCTATAGCATCCTCTCCGTGCTCTCCTACAACGAACATAGCTTGAGATTGGTCTTGCCAATCGCTCATATTACCTCCCGGTGTAGATGTGGCGGGAGTTCCATGCGGCTCGGTGATCAACTTCTCCAATTTCTACACGACCTTGTGGAGAGAGTTGAACTTCGTAGAAAGCTCTGCTATGGCATTGGCCTCGTATATGCTTGTCATCTTCAAGGAGGATGTAGAATGTCCTCGCTCATCGCCTCATTGTTGGTTATTAGAGGCCATCTCCTCTAATAGGGTCGTAGCTTCATCCGGTGTCTTGGATAGAATGGCTCCATTGGCAGTTGCATCTATGATTTGCTTGGTGCCCGGTTGGAGTCCATTATAAAAGCTGTGTACTAGCTCCCATGCTTCAATGCTGTGATGGGGGCATTGATGTTGGAGATCTTTGAAGCGCTCCCATGCCTCGTACAGAGTCTTCTGCGGTCCTTGCTTGAAGGACATGAGTGCGCTCCTTATCTTCACTGTCTTGGATGGTGGGTAGAATTTATCAACAAAAGCACTCGCCAACTCATCCCATGTAGTAAAGATCCCCTCCGCTTGCGTCCTCAACCAATATAGGGCTTTGTCTCTGAGAGTGAATGGGAAGAGGCACAATCGTATTGCATCAACCGATACACCAGGCATCTGAAAGGTGGCGCACTTGGACAAGAATAGCTGAAGATGGTAATGCGGATTCTCATGGGAGTTCCCATGGAATGGGTCTTGTTGCATTAGAACCACAAGTCCCGTCTTGAGCTCGAAATTCTTATCCACCGCCAACTCCGGCATAGCAATGGATGAAGTACTGGAAGTAGTCTTAGGTCGTAGTCTATCTCTGATAGATTTAATCCTCGCCATGTGTGCCGCTCATTCTTCCGGTGTCTCCTGTCGGTTCATGCAATCGTCCTCTATATTAAGTCTTCTCTCGGCTCTAAGTCTCCTTTCGGTACGCTCGATCTCCGGATCAAATAATAGATCTTCTTGATGCTCCGTCGATCTCGTGTACATGCACAGAAAAATAGAGCTTCGATGGAATTGTTAGCTTGATAGAGGAATAAAAGGATAAAAATAAAAGAAAAAGAAATAGCTAAGTAAGAAAATAAAATACCGTCACCTCACCGGCAACGGCGCCAAAAACTTGATCACGTCCGGATGTACATCCGAAAAACGACTTGTAGTTTTACCGCAAGCGCACGGTGTAGTGGCGAGCGGGTATCGAACACAGGGAGGACAATTGATAGTATCTCACTTTAATTACCTAGCTATCAAAAGAGTAAGAGTAGATTTGGTGTATCGTCACAATCGTTCAATAGCAAGAAATATCAATATAATACAACGTCTATGGATAGGAAATCCCTACTACGGACCGTCTCTCATCCTAGTGAATCATAAATTTCATTGTTGCTAAGCTTGAATATAGGTGAACTATTCGCAACTTAATGTAGAACCAAGCTCACGCTCTCGCGCTATTTCCAGTCCATAGCAAACCTAGGTTAAGGCCCACTCTCGTGCAAACCCTAGCCTAAGCCGCTAGCGTGAAGAACGACATCATTGTCCAATCGCATCTCGAGCCCACTCTCGTACAAACTCGAGCTATGATCTAGGTTATAATAATTCGTATTCGTCCAATCTCTTGCAAACGAATATTAGTATAGATTCATAATTAAAAATCCTAGCTTTGGTCCAATCTCTTGCAAACCAAGTCTAGAGAAATCTAATTATCGATCTAAATTGAATATCTAGGCCTTCCTATCAATTGGGATCCAATCTCTTGCAAATCCCAATCTATATGAATTCCTAGCTACTCGTAATATATCAATCATAACCTAATCAATATCAATTCTAGCAACAAATCCATAAATTCATCACAATTCAAAAGATCCGGTCCATAGGGTTCATCCTTAGGCCCTAGAACGACGGAACTACTCACTAATCATCATGAAAAATCTCAGAAATAACAATAATAATCACGGCACAATTCATTGCAATAGAGAAACAATTCATAAAAATTGAGTTTTTAACAAGAAAGAACAAACCAATGATGTAGCCAATGATCTCCAGCTGAGATTTCTCCAAAGAATAGCCGTCAAAAACCTAAAAGAACTCTCTAAAAAAATAATTCAAGTCTCTCCTAAAACTAGGGTAAAAATAGGGCTTAAATACAAGCCAAAGTCGTCCAAAAAATTGTGACAAAACTGCCCCTGCGCAGCACAAAATTCGCATTCCTAGCAGCAAGCGGAGAGGGTCACTGGATCGAGTGACCCTTGTCACTCGCCCGAGTGATAAACCCTGTAAAATAACAGTAACTTCGGGGTTTTCAGGGTCCGTCTCTCGGGGTGGCTCGGCCGAGCAGGCTTCTTCATTCGGCCGAGTAGCTATCTTGCTCGGCCGAGTGAGCTTCCTTAGATTTTCCAGTAGCTTTGGGGTTTTCTGTCTGAATTCCCTGACTGACTCGGGTGAGTGAACTTTCTTACTCGGCCGAACGGAAATTCTTGCTCGGCCGAGTGAACGTCTGAAATCTTCAGTGCGTATCCTTTCTACTCAGGCGAGGATGATCCTTCACTCGGCCGAATGAGCAGTCTTGCTCGGCCGAGTGAGGTGCTCCTAAGCTTATTCCTTCTCCTATTTGCTTCCTCGTTGCTCCTATCGAATTCCTTCTTCTTCCGCTCATCCTCCATCGCTGATAAGTCCTTAAATAAGCCATGGGCGACACTCCAAAGTGCGTGAAACTCCTTTGATCTCATTTTCGCTCCAAATCACTCCATATTTCCTGAAATACGACAAAAACAAGAAATAGTGAAAATCATCGCAATATTGTCGAATAATCATGAAATACGCAATATGATCGATCAAAACGTCATGAAAACATGCAGAAAAAAGGTATAAAATATGGAGTGATCAGCTATAAGCCTTGCTTTGTAGCGAACGATCTCGTTCTGTTCATTTCTTTTTCTAACAAATACCCATTTATAACCCATAGGTTTTACACCTTTTGGTGTCTGGACAATTAGTCCGAAGACCTTGCGTTTTGTGAGTGAGTCTAGCTCCACTTCTATTGCCGCTTTCCACTTTGGCCAATCATCTCTGCTTTGACATTCTGTCAGAGAGTGTGGTTCAATATCATCATCACAGTCTACGACGTTGATGGCAATATTTCACGCAAATGTGTCATCTATAATGGTGCTCTTTCTGTCCCAATACTCCCCAGTTCGTACATAGTGTAACGAAACTTCATTTTCTCCCGGTTTTTCCTCTTTTTGAGAGTTTGGAAGAGATGGGGGAGCATGGCTTATAATAGCATCGTTTTCTCCTGGTTTTTCCTCTTTTTAAGAGTTTGGAAGAGGTGGGGGGGGCAGGGCTTATAGTATCATCCTGTGGTGGTATTGTTTGACCATTGCCAAGAGTCCTACTCTTTCGAGGGACTTGATCCTTGGATCCAGGTGGTCGTCCTCTCTTTTAAGAGGTCCAACCATCTCTACTGCAGGTGGATTGCATCCATCTTGCAGTATATCAATCCTAGCTGGAGTGTTAACAGCAGGGATGTGTGATCTGACAATCTTCTGGTTGTCAGTAAATTTGTCCGGTAAGAGATGGACAGTATTTTGGATATGGAGAATCTTCAGGACCTCCTCCTCACGCTGGCTCGTGGGCGGATCAAAGTAACTTAATTTCTGAGTATCCCAAGAGATACTCTGTGAAGCTTCAGGCTTCTTAGTTTGTAAGCCTAGTCATGGAAATGATGTTTCATCAAATTCACAGTCTTCTAGACGTGCCTTGAAAACGTCTCCCATAAGGGGTTCTAGGAATCTTATTATGGAGAGTGTGTCAAACCCAACATAAATGCCTAGGCGACGTTATGGACCCATCTTTGTCCTTTGTGGTGGTGCTAAGGGGACGTATACTGCATAACAAAATATTCTCAAGTGTGAGACAATTGGTGGTACTCCAAGTGCTAATTGCATAGGAGAAGATGACTGACCTCTAGAAGGTCTGTATTTTATTAAAGATGCAGCATGCAATATTGCATGACCCCATGCATTCACTGGTAACTGGGATTGAAGTAGTAATGGACAATCAATCCATTGCAGTCTCTTAATTAGCGATTCTGCTAACCCATTTTGTGTGTGAACATGTGCTACAGGATGTTCGACTTAAATGCCCGATGCTGGATAATAGTCTAAAAAAACTTGTGATGTAAACTCCCCCGCATTATCCAGACGAAGTTTCTTTATCTGGTGATCGGGGAAGTGGACCCGCAATTTGATTATTTGAGCTAAAAGCTTAGAAAATGCTAAGTTACGGGTGGACAGTAGACACACATGTGACCACTTAGTAGATGCGTCTATCAGGACCATAAAGTACTTGAAGGGACCACTTAATGGGTGTATAGGTGACGCGCCCTGAGCTCACACCTAAATTCCACCTAGCGGTGTCTCGGTCGCTAGGCGTAGTACGGCTCCTACGTGTCAGCTCCAGGCTCTATCCGCAAGCGGACAGTGTCAAATTATAGTATAAAAGATGTCGGATCCCACAGGGACTGTGACAGTGTATTTGAGGTCTCAGGTTATTTTTAAATCTTGAAGTGAGATAGCTATCGGTTTGGAAAGTTTGATTTTGATGGTGTTATTGACTTAATAATAAAATAAAGTAGGGTATTAGGGATTGCCACCAAGACCTTGGAGATCGATGTTGGAATAGGATCCTTACGTTGCATTAGGTTTAGGAGATTGGTCTCTCAATTCATACCACTCTCGTGGGTTAGAATTTTGAGGTATTTCGGTTACTCTCATTAACGCAATAGCGGTAGCCGTCAATGTAGCAATATAGTACATCGGTGAATCCTCTCAAGGCACAAGCGGGTATGGTCATGAGCCTTGGTTGGATCCACTGATTTCCCTATTTAAATCCCAAGGATACTCCTTAAGCTCATCAATTCCACTGACCATGGGCATGATCTCAGTACGAGTTATCCTAGAGATTCGGATGGATCAACCGAAATACGCCCCTTTATCCCTTGTACAACCTAGAGATCCAGATCTACATCTCCCTCCTAAAGTCTTAGGGCTAACCCATCAACCCTAGAAGAGACTACTAACACATAGTGATATTGACGAATAAAAATACGATTTTTATTGAGGAAAACATTGTAGCAAATTAATCGAATAAGAATTGAATAACTTACATACTGAAGGCGAAGAAAAGCAGTAGCCAATAATAATCCAAAAGGATCCGCAGATTCAAAAGCGCAAAGAACAATAGATCTCTCAAAAACAATTCAATTATCCCCAGAAAATAAGTTTAGATCTAACAAAACGTTTCTCATCTCCTCCTCTCCCTAAACGTAATTCAAAAATTAACCAAAGAATCAGCTCTTTGATCACGTTCCTCAGATCCGCAATTCACTCCCCTGGGCGCATCAGACGGGCCCACGAAATATTCCAAAAATGGCCTTCATTATCGTCGACCGAGTCAGTGACTCGGTCGAGTAGAAGCTTGCTCGGTCGGGCTACTCGGTCGAGTCGAGCAGCCCTCTTGCTCGATCGAGTATGTCAGTGAGTCAGGCTTCTTCAAGAAAACATTATTCTGGCTGCTCGGCCCGAGTCAACCTTGCTCGGTCGAGTCACCAGCTGACTCGGTTGCATGAGTCCTGCTCGGTCGAGCAGGATGTTGATGGAGCTTTGAAGGGAAGTTGCTCGACCGAGTCACTATACTGCTCGGTTGAGCAGGGTGCATATCAGCCTTCATTAATCGGCTGTGTATCAGCTCGACCGAGCAGGTACTCTGCTCGATCGAGTCGCCTGGGAAAATCTCACAGCTCCTCTTGCAGCTTCTCATCTACTCTTGGAAATCTCCTCTACTCCTCCCATGGGCTTCTAAAACTCGGTGAACTCCTGTAGAGCTTTGCCAACGAGCTCAAAGGCATGCCGGATGTGTCCATATCCAAAATTGGTCCTGAATCGCTCCAAATCCCTGAAAATCCACAAAACTCTACGAAACTCGAATATGGCGTTAGAATTGCAATATCGTAGTAAAATGCAGGATTTGGACGTGAATATGGCAGGAAATGCAATGGAATGATGCTATGAAAAGATATAAAATATGGACACAGCAAAATCCCCCAAGCTTACCTCTTACTCGTCCTCGAGGAAGACAAATACTAGGTATGTCGGGCGATAAACAAAAGGAATAAAAAATAAAAGAGAATGGAGATGGGAGAGGGTGCTAAAGTTGTTCAATCAGATCCCAAGCCTCAGCAGTATGTCAAGATGCTTCGAATGGTAAAAACACATGCTAATGGTATTTTCAAGTTTTACTAATCATATGGCTAGCATGCAATAAAGACAAAAAATAGGGATCTTCTAAAATAATGTCATCAACTTATATCAATCTCATGCAGTTCATAGAGTCTAATATAAAAAGAGTTAGCAATGCACTTTTCAATCAATAGATACAATTGGAGCATAGAGAAATCACACCAGCATTTAATAAAGAATGGATAGGAATCATGCTATTCAAATATTCATTTTGAATCATGAAAAATCTCCAAAACTAAAATATTTCGTAAAGTTCAAGCATTATCTAATCTCCCCGTTGTGCACCATCTCCACTCTAATGTCATACTCACTCATATGATCAATTGGTTCACCCCCAAGCTTAGCTCGAGGTGTCGCATCTAGGAATAGGATATGAAAGTTTTTGTTTTTTCCAAGTATTTGTAGTGGCTTCTAATAAAAGGATATAAAACAATTTTATTTCTTTATTTTCTTTCTTTTTCTTTTCTTTTTTTCTCTTTTTCACACATTTTTTTTCATTTTATCTTATTTAGAAGCTATCCTTTTCTTTTGGGATTTTTGGGAAGGAAGATGCGGTAGAGGTAGCTGTAGGGGGTGAAACCAACTGATATGTAAAGAATCATAAAGATATGTGGAGAAGGAAAATAATAAATCACTCGGTTCACTCTTCAGAGGGGCACAACGATTCAATATGATAAAACTCTAACTAAACTCATAATTAGCATGTATATTTTCATTCATTTTGATGAATACTCAAAAGCATGCGGTAATAAGCACAATAATATCAAGCATGCAAACAGAAGTGAATGAGATAGCAAACAGGTGCTCCAAGTGTTTTAATGATGCGTGAACCTAAGTGCATTACCCGACAAAGCACATACTAGATACTATTTCATGTGTTCAATTTCAATTCATATCAGGCATTAAATTAGAGTGATCAGCAAAAGAAAATGCCAGCATATAGATAGTAAAACTGAAACTATCCTAAATAGCATGTCATCAAATAATAAGCACCGTGAGTAGCTACTGAGGGCTATGAGAAGTATCATCATGCAGAACAACCTCAGCAAAAAAAGGATGGAGAAAATAAGAGAATGAGAACAAACATGCATGCATGGCAAAAGCGAAAAACGTGACGCTGAAATGAGAAAAAAATATAAAAAGGTGGAAAAGGGCAGGAAAGTAAAATAAAAAGGTGAATAGAGAAAGAAAAATATAAAAAATATGAAAAATAAAGCGATAGCGCTCATCCCCCAAGCTAAATCTAGCAGTGTCCTCACTGCTGAGAAAACGTTAGTATGCGGGAGATGATGCTAGAAACGGTGGGCAGGTGAGGGGATAGAAAAGGAATAGAAATTAAAAATATACAGAAGAAACAAAACATGATATGATGCAAAGATGAAGAACATGATGTATATGCATGAAATGATGCATGGTGGTGTAATGCCCTGATAGCTACTGCACAAGTACTAGAGGGGGGTGAATAGTACTTTAAAATAATCAAGAGTAATTATTCCTAATTATCGTGCAAACTCAACCAACAATGCGGAAATGAAAATAGACAACAATAAAAGACAAGCGCAAACAAATGATATAACGGGTTCGGATCCACCCAAGTCTCCCCGACTTGTTCCCGGTGATCCTACGTCCCAAACACCCGGATCCCCTCCGGCTACTTGAGTTAGAAACCACTAACCCAAGTTTGCACTATGAAATTCTTGTAGAAAACCTCTACAAGATCAAATCATACACAAATGAAAATGTGACTCCCACAATCCGGGAACACAAACTTCTCTCACAACCGAGAGAAAAACTTGCAATAACAAAGTAAATGAAACAATAAAATGCTTACCAACAAAATCCTATGACTTGAGTAAACTTACGATTTTAGGGCAAGGAGGATTTTGAGGAAGAAGAAGTCACCAAACCCTAGCTCCACCAAGATGAACAGCAATAGGTGGCTAGGGAGAAGTTGGAGACTTGGATTCAAGCTCCTAGCTTGAGTGGCTCACAATCAATGAGAATCTCGCTTGAGGAATAAGAGTGAGGGAGAGATTCTTGTGAAGAGAGGGAGCTTGGAAATAGGAATTAAATGCTCTCTCTTTAATTCTCAAAGTCTCAATAATATCAGCCTTGAATGCAATGAAGAAGCATCACAAGTATATATAGGATAGAGAGAAGAGAGAGGAAAAAATCGTGCATTTAATGCTCCAACGGATCTATTTTTGAAGCAGTCTAATCGGTCTAAGAAGGATCACAGACCGATTAGTTTTGCATCTAGTCGGTCGGTGATTCCTCTTGGACCGACTAAATGGTTCAAAGCCAATAAGAATAATTTCAGGAGTTAGAACTAGTCGGTTTAAGAAGACTTGCCAACTGACTAGTTTGACAACTAGTCGGTCGGTGAGTATTCTTTGACCGACTAAGAGTTGAAATACAATAGGCTGAATTCAAAGAGAGCTAGTCGGTCTAAGAACAAATTCCAACCGACTAGTTTCACAACTAGTCGGTCGATGAATGTTCTTGGACCGACTAACTGTAAACAGTAGCTCAGGCTGAAAAATGAAGTCTTAACTAATCGGTCTAAGAAGGATTCCAAACCGACTAGTTTGACAACTAGTCGGTCGGTGAACCTTCTTGGACCGACTAATTGGTCAACAGTGAAGATGTTGAAATGAGCAAGGAGATCTAGTCGGTTCAAGAAGGATTACTGACCGACTAGATGACAATCTAGTCGGTTTGTTCTTCTTCTTGAACCAACTAAGATGCACAAGAAGCTGCGAAATGAAGCGTGAAGCTTCGGGAAAGTTTCTATGGGATTCTTAGATAATCCTAGCTCTAAGATATGAGCGTTATGAAGATAAAAACGTAAGACCTACTCAAGGCTTAACATTCTACGAAAAGAAGCTAGAAGACTATAAATTAAACTAGACGAACCATCTTCAAAGCTTCAATCCGAATCTCTTGACTTCAATAATGCTCCTAGAGCTTCAACGAAGCTTCAGGCATACGATCACGCGCTTTGAGAAGTCTTCAGACGTTGCTTTTGATGTACATAGAATTTTGGCGACGATCTCCATACACAAAGAGTTAGTTCACGATATTTATGTTTGTTCATCATCAAAACCAAATCCGGGGAATCAATACTCAACATTCTCCCCCTTTTTGGTGATGACAAACCAACATAAATAATAATCAATAATAATGAGTCGACAGAAATTTACTTACTCCCCCTGCATTGATGACACGTTAATTCCATATTAAATAATAATCATACGCATCAAGCAGACGAGGAAAGTATAAAATGTGAATCCAATTATTGAAATTTAGGATCTAAATCCATTTTTATATCTTAACTCTCCCTGAATCTAACATATCAAATTAGATTCACGGTAAATTGCTTTAAATTATCATTTAGCATATCGTCATTATTAATTCTCTTCCCCTTTGGCATTAGCAAAAAGAGTGGGAGGAGATCAACGACAACAACAATGGCTAAAAATTAAAAGCACGGGAGTCGTAGAATACGACCACGGTCCAAATGATACCAAAGTAAAATCGCGAAGAAAATCAAAGCGTGCCAACGAGACCATAGTCGATAATCGAAAAAAGAAATCATCAAAACTCAAATCAATTTCACATATTGAGTTATAGAATATACTCTCCAATATCAACATTCTTAGTGAATTTAGTGCATTGAAAACAATTCTATGTTTCCATAGAAAGAATTCTATTAAATCAAAATTTAATCGTCGAGCGACGAAAACAACATCAGAGACAAAAATATAATGTGCATACTGAAGTAAACGTAAACACGATGTATATATATATAACAAGGTACATCAAATGTATACATCCGTCAACACACATATAAATGATCCTTAGATCGGAGCACATCATACAACATATGTCTCAACAGACATCAAAATGAACAGACAACAAAATGTATCACCACAACATCCAAAAATACATCAAAAACCATAACAACCCAACTATCCTAGCCCACTCTCTCACAACAAATATAACATCCAAATGCACATGGGAGAGTCCTCCAACGCAAGCTCCGGAGGTGGAGGCAGGGTCAGCAGCAGCAGAAGGCTCTGCAGAAGGGGTGGCGGTCACTCGGTCGACTGGAGTGTCCACTGAAGGGAGAGTGGCAACAAGAGTGGTCTTGGGAGCACCAACAGAAGTATCCACCGAAGGAATGGTGGCAGCAGGTGTGCTCTTAGGAGCACCAGCAGAAGTAGCAGCAGCAGACATACCCTCGGGGGGACGAGCAGGAGATCCAACAAGCTCCTGGAGATCAGCCTCATCCATTTCCTCCTCGTCAGAAACTGAAGGAGGAACCTCAATGCCCAAGTGAGAGCAGATGCAAGCTAGCATCTCCTCAGAACGAGAAACACGAGACTCCACACGTCGCAGGGAAACTGCAAACTCAGCGAGTGACGGAGTAGGAGGAGGAGCAGGAGCAGCAGCAGGGGTAGTCCTCTGAACGTGACGAAGCGTCGCAAGAGACTTCTTGACCACAGAAGCGTTCAGGGGAGGACCCAGAGGACGCTGGTCATCAGGAGGGAGAGGGACGCCAGAGTGACGGAAAACGAGAGTTAATATGCACGGATATGGAATATGAGCAGATTTGGTGGACTTTCGGATGCATTCAAAAGAGTCCATCTTATCAAGGATAATACATGCCCAATTGATCTCGCTCCCCATGAACAGAGCGTAGATAAGCTTGAGAAACGGCTGGGAGGGCAAGCTAGAGGAGCCGTACTTCGGTAGGAGGCACGACTTCAGGATAAGATTGAGGTCTAAAGCGTTAGGCTTAAATGATTTGGAAGGGACGCCAATCATGGCGGGAGGGATGACATGGAACATCTCAGAAAGCATCGCCTGGTCAAGATCGTGGATATTATCCACGGAGATATCAGCAGGAATTAGGACAGAGTATAAGACACCAATCAACTCCCCTAAAATCTCTGCCGTGAGGACAATAGGTGTCCCCAAGACAGTAGTCTCAATGGAGTGGGTGTCATCATACTCACCCCGGACTCGATTGGAATAGAATAATTTGACGAGTCGGGGGTACGGGTGAGGGTTCGCTTTGGGGTCATGGCAAAGATAGTCTAATAGGCCGCCATAGGAGAGAAGATCGGTGAGATGTGGAAAGTCTGAAAACTGAACGAAGTGCTCCAAAATCAATGGACAGTGCTCGATACGGTTGTAAGCCGCGAGACACAACGGGTCATCGTGACACAACGAGATTTCGACACTACCCAAAGGCATGGGAGCCTTCCCCTTAGACGGACGAGAGCTAGATCGAGGAGGAGGAGTAGGAGCCTTATCGCGTAGGCTCAGACTCAGGAATATACTCTTCGTCAGAGTCATCAGGAGGAGTGGGTGCACGAATGGGGCCAGGAGTCAAAATCTTTTCTTTGGCCTTGGTTCGGGGCTTGGGCTGAGATTGAGATTGGGGTTTGGGCTTGGAAGTCCTCTTCTTCTTGAGGGGAGGCGAGGAAGAGTAGGGAGTGGTTTTAGCTCGACGTTTGGGTTGAGGGGGGTCCGTAGGAGAAGACTCGACGGTCATGCGAGACGGAGAGGAGGGACGGATAGGAATACGTGTCTTCGCCATGATCGAGACGAGACAACACAAATCAACGAGATCAAACGAGAGATTGAACGGAATCAAAGGAGAAACCCTAATACAAACCCTAAAGCAAACGATCGAAAACGAGAGGAAATCAAGCCCTAAAACACAGAGGAGATAGAGGAGATATACCAAGCGAGGAGGGAGAAGGTCGGCGACGGTCGGAGATGGCCGAAAATAGCGGCACACGGCGGAGGGAGGAGAGGAGACGAGGGGGTTTAGGGCAGAGGAGAAGTTACGAACCGATTAGAATGAATTCTAATCGGTGTGGGGGCTTTAAAATCGACTGGGAATGCCAAAAGACACAGCTGCCCTTGCAAAATTAGTCAGTCTAAGTTCAAGTGCTGACTGACTAGAATGCAATCTAGTCGGTCAGCCAATGAGCTTGGACCGACTAAGTGCAAACAGCAAGCAAAGTCAAAAATAGGGCATGAGTTAGTCGGTCTGAGTTCAATAGCTGACCGACTAGAACTCAAACTAGTCGGTCGGCTAATGAACTGGGACCGACTAAAAGAGTCCAAAAATTTGATAAATCGAAATTTTGAGTTCTCTCCAAAGCGCACTTGGACGATACATCGAAATACTCTCACACATCATTATTCTACCCCATAAAGCATCGAAAAATATAAATACGACGTTCATGAACAATTCTAGCATGAATTCTGAAAATCCAACCATAAATCCAGAAATCCCAACACATCTAGCATGAGCATATATAAAGAAAATTATTATCATGCAAGATTATTGAAAATGTGAATCCTAAATCTCGGATTCACCCATAATCCCCAATCTCGACGTAACCGCACAAAGGAGTCTTCCTTGAGTGGTTTCGTGAAAATATCGGCGATTTGCTTCTGGGTTTCAACGTACACTAAAATGATGTCCTTTTTAGCAACATGATCATCTAGGAAATGGTGATGAACATCTATGTGTTTAGAACGGGAATGGTGTACCGGATTCTTAGAGAGACATATTGCACTTTGGTTGTCCACCATGATAGGGCAAGTATCACAGTTTATACCAAAGTCTTTAAGAGTGTGTCTCATCCAAAGAACCTGAGCAATGCAGCACCGGCGGTAATATATTCCGCCTCGGTGGTTGAAAGTGATACGGAATTCTGCTTCTTGGAAAACCAAGAGACAAGAGAATTTCCTATAAAATGGCAAGTGCCACTAGTACTTTTCCTGTCGGATTTGCATCCAGCATAATCTGCGTCACTATATGAGATTAACTCATATGTGCTAGACTTTGGATAAAGTAATCCGAAGTCGAGTGTGTACTTAAATAACGGAAAATACGTTTTACCGCTACTAAGTGAGATTCCTTAGGTTGAGATTGATAACGAGCACATACACATACCGCAAACATAATATCAGGCCGACTAGCAGTAAGATATAATAAACTACCTATCATACCTCGATATAGACGAATGTCTACATCTTTGTCGCCCGTATCTTTATCAAGATGTGTAGTAGTGCTCATTGGAGTCTTCTTGCCAGAAGCATTCTCCATTCCAAATCGCTTTAGCAACTCCACCGTGTACTTGGTTTGGTGGATGAAGATTGCATCGTTCATTTGGCGAATTTGGAGACCTAAGAAATATTTGAGCTCACCTATGTGGCTCATCTCAAATTGGTCCTTCATGACATTAGAAAACTCTTCGCAAAGAGTGAAGTTAGTAGCACCGAAAATGATATCATCAACATAAATTTGAACTAAAATAAAATCATGATTCGAATACTTAACAAATAGTGTAGAGTCAACTTCACCCATTTTGAAACCCAAATCCAAAAGAAAGTTCTTTAGGCGGTCATACCAAGATCGAGAAGCTTGTCTCAAACCATAAAGTGCTTTCTTAAGTTTGAAAACGTGATTTGGAAATTTTTCATTTAAAAACCCCGGAGGTTGAGAAACGTAAACTTCCTCAACGACATCTCCGTTTAAAAACGCACTTTTAACATCCATTTGAAAGAGTTTAAAATCTTTATGGCATGCAAAAGATAACAACAACCTAATAGATTCTAATCTAGCTACCGGAGCAATGGATTCTTCGAAATCTATACATTCCTCTTGCCGGTAGCTTTGAGCTACTAAGCGAGCTTTGTTTCGGACGACGATTTGGTTCTCGTCGGTCTTATTCTTGAAAATCCACTTCGTTCCTATAACGGTGTGGTTCTTCGAAGGCAATGGAACAAGCTCCCAAACCTCATTCCTCTTAAATTGAATGAGTTCCTCCTCCATGGCTAGGATCCAAGCACTATCTTCGCACGCTTCGTTAATATTCTTTGGCTCAATTGAGGAGGCAAAGGCACAATGAGCGAAGTAGTTGACTTGAGATCTCGTTTTGACACTATCAAGTATGTTGCCAATGACTTGCTCATAGGGATGGTCACGAACTGTATGAAGCCATTTGGGAATTCCCTGATCACTAGGAACATTCTCAAAAGTATCATCAGTAGGGTTAGTATCAATAGAATCAATAGACTTAGAATTACCAATTGAATCACATAAAACATCCATGGAGTCATCATCATTAGTAATTCTAGTAGGGACAAAATTTTCATTAAATGACACGTGAAGAGATTCCTCGATCGTTGAGGTTCTTTTGTTGTATATCCGGTAGGCTTTGCTACGGGAGGAATATCCAACAAATCTCCCCTCATCGGATCTTGGATCAAATTTGTCCAAGCTACAATACGTGTTTTTAATAAAACATTTTGCGCCAAAAACTCGAAAATGTTTAACTTGAGGCAATCTACCAAACAACAATTCATAACAAGTTTGTTTGGTGTCGGGCCTCAAGAGTATTCTATTAAACACGTAGCAAGCGGTATGTACCGCTTCCGCCCAAAATTGATGGCCAAGTTGGCTATCATCAAGCATAGTGCGAGTACATTCCACTAGTGTCCTATTCTTTCTCTCAACAACACCATTTTGAGGGGGTGCACGAGGGAAAGAAAAGGTGTGAGTATTCATCACAAAAATTTGAGAAAGACTCATTCTCAAATTCCCCTCCATGATCACTACGAATAGTGACAATGGTGGTTCCAATGAGATTTTGTACTTTCTTCACAAATATTGTGAAGTTTTCAAAAGCATCATTTTTATTACTTAAAGAAAATACCATTAACGACTGGTTTTCTTGTATCTGAATTTATTATATTATAATATATGTTTTGGTGGATTTTCTCCTCATGTGTGGTTTTCGTCTCCGTAACTTTCATTTTCGATCGTTTCGTCGTGTTTTCTCGTTTCTTCCTTAGGATCGTCGATTTTGAAGTATGTCATTCGTGACGGGCTTCATAACGGTCGTATCTTACTATTAGATCAAGCCTAGGAGTCTTAGGAATCGATCCCAGAGCTCTGCGCTCCGTATCGGAACTTTTGGTGCTCATTAGCCGGTGTAAGAAGGGGCACCGACCGACTAGATGACGATCCAGTCGGTCGGCAATCCTTCTTGGACCGACTAGTTGGCTTTCTAAATTATTCAAGAGTTACTGTTTATCGTTAGTCGGTCTAAGAACGTTGGTTGACCGACTAGGTTGCAAACTAGTCGGTCGGCAATGCTTCTTTAACCGACTAACACATCATCTAAATTTTAGTATCAGTACTGTTTACTCTTAGTCGGTTTACGAACGTTCACCGACCGACTAGATGTTAAACTAGTCGGTCAGTAGTTGTTCATCGACCGACTAAATCTAAATCCTATTTTTGTTCAGAAGTTACTGTTTACACTTAGTCGGTCTGCGTTGGTCGACCGACCGACTAGTTGCCAAACTAGTCGGTCAGTGATTGCTCTTTGACCGACTAATCTGTGTTAAAACCCTAATTTCTGGGCAGCCGCCAGCCCATCCTATTTATACCCCTCCCAAACGTTTTCTTCTTCCTCCACTCGACCTAAAACCCTAGTTTCTCCCCCATTGAGCCCCCATCTTCCTCCAAGCCTTATTCCTTCATTCCAAGCCCTAAATCCATCATCCAAACCATCCATCAACTCATTCTACCTCTCATCTTCCCCAAAATCTCATCAAATCCCCAAAATCCCCCAAAAACCCTAGTTCTCCAAACTTCTCCAATCTTTTCCAGATCTGATCATTCGGTTCTCCAGAGTGTTTCTTCCGCTTCCTCTCGGTAAGAAATCGATCTCTTGGTGTTTTCATAACCTATTTGTATTTTTATGAAACCCTAATGAATGAATGTTGTTTTGATGATTGTTTCCCCATATCAGCGACTTCCCCGTAGATTAGCATCCGCGAGACGAACCTTCGTGATCGTCATCCCCGGTGCTAGGCAAGTGAAACTTGCCACTTAGGGTTTAGGCCATGTTTTAGGCCATTTTGCTTGTTGTAGGCGTAAAAGAGGCTAGGCGACGAAATGATACTCTCCTAGGCGCAAATTGAGGAACTAGCTTGACAACGAAGCTAGTCCCGACCTTGTTGAGGACGAGGTGTTTGCTGACGCCGAGCTCGAGCTTGTGTTTGACGGGGAGTACGTGGACACTGGGGACCAGTCCTAGTGTCTTCGTTGTGTTTTCCTTTTGTTTAGACTGCTGTTTTGTTGTCGGTGCGTAGCACCTATACTTTGTTATGTTGTTGCTTTTGTTGGCCTTGTTCTGGGCCTTTAGACTCTTTCTTTTAGCCTGGTGGCTTTTCTGGATGTTGGACTTATTTTCATGTTGGACAATTTATGAGATATGAGAATTTTATTTCTGTCTCTCCTTTTATTATTATTGTTTCTCCGTTGTGGTTACAGGGACCTGCTTATGTTTTATTGACGCTTATCGGGTTTGGGGCTTCACGGCTCCACTCTCGTGCGAACCTTTTCACGTCTCGCCTCCATTTTAGGGAAGCGGGTCGTGACAGGTTTTGTTGGTGGCCCATGCAGGTTCTTCTGTAACTACGATTATCAGAATAGCGATAATAATATTAGAATGTCCAATAAATTAAGTTCGACGTCCGAGTCATAAGCTATGAGTCTAATCTGCTTCGTTTTCTGTGTCGCTAGATGGCAGGAAGACGATTCACCCGTGGTGGGGGCAGTGGTGCGCTCCCTTATGATGAGGAGCCTGAGCGGGAACCCACCAATGGTGAGATGATGCGGATGATGCTCCAGATGATGCAAGTGCAGCAGGGCGTGCTCCTGCAAGTCCAGAATGCTCCACTTGCTCGAGCTGCCCGGGCTCTTCCGGATGCCCCTTGCTCTGAGCCAGGAGCGAAGCAATTTCGGGAGCTGGGTCCCGCATATTTTGATGGTTGTGAGGGTCCTCTGGCTGCCGATGAGTGGATGCGAAACATCGAAGACAATCTGAAGATGACCAAGATCACACCGGCTGGATGGGTTGATTTGGCGAAGAGGCAACTCAAGGATAATGCTCGGAATTGGTGGGATGCGGAAGAGAAGATGTTGGTGGAGCCGATAGCTTGGACTACCTTTAAGTCCATGTTTGATGAGGAATTCTTTTCGAAGGCTGCGAAGAAGGAGATGCTGCAGCGCTTCATTGATCTGAAGCAAGGGAGCTCGTCGGTGGACCAGTACCACCAAGAGTTCACTAGGCTGAGTCGGTTCGCACTGAAGATGGTGCAGGATGCTGATGAGAGGGCTCAGAGGTTCCTGCAGGGACTTGCTTTGGAGCTCCAGAGTTTTGTGTATTCCTCCGATCTGGACTCATATCAGAAGGTTTTGGTCGCTGCCAGGAGGCAGGAGTTGAACTTGAGTCAGAGGAGGGGGTCTGTTGTTGGTGCTAGAAAGAGGCCTATGGAGCAGGCCAGAGCGGTGGTTAGGCCTGGTTTCAAGCCTAATCAGCCAGCTCAGTTTAAGAGGCCAGGAGGGCCTATTCTGAAGACTTGCCATTTCTGCGGCAAGCCTGGCCACATCAAGGATCAGTGTCGGAAGTTTTTGGGCCAGTGACTGGTTTGTTGTGATGCTTCTCATGTCGCGAAGGATTGTCGGCATGCGGGTCCGCTGCGGAGGGCTCCTGTTGCAGCACAGCCGTTGCAGCAGAGAGCGTCTGTTCCTGCTGGTCGTGGAGCAGCTCTTGTTCCGCAGGGGCAGGCTTTTCGGCAGGCTGTTCCGCCGAGGAGGCAGGCTTTTCTGATGACTGCTGTGGAGAGCGAGGCTGTGGATGAGGTTATCGCAGGTAATCCTCAATCTAGATGTTACTTTCCTATCTGGTTTGAATGTTAGATTGTGTTGATTGCTTGAACATGAATGTTTGCTAGACTAGGGTTTGATTGTTAAATTGCTTGTTAGGTGTGGTTTTGGTGTGCACATTTCCTGCACGAGTCCTCTTTGACTCTGGTGCATCGATGTGCATTATTTCTCGGAGCTTCGTGGAGAGGCATTCCTTGTCGACATCCCCTCTTCCCAAGAGTTGGAATATCGTTACAGGGAATGGCGTGGTCTCGGTGCATCGTGGTTGCAATTCTTGCTAGTTGGTGGTCTGTGGACATGAGCTTTTCGCTGATTTCATTGTCCACGACATCATCAACTATGATGCAGTTCTTGGGATGGACTGGCTTGCAAGCTTCTATGCTACGATCGACTGTCGAAGAAAGAAGGTGGTGTTCGAGATTCCCGGACATCCAGTATTTGAGTTCAGTCGAGGTAGCAGTTCGCTTGGTCCTGTCAGATTTCGGGCTAGGCCGGTGGAGGTTGTGGCTATGCAGATGGAGCTGGAGTGGCCAGCTGTGGTGCGTGATTTTGGTGACGTCTTCTCCGAGGAGATGTCTGGTTTGCCACCTGATCGAGCTTTAGAATTCTCTATCGATCTTGTTCCAGGTGCGCAGCCGATTTCGAAGGCGCCGTATCATATGGCACCCGCTGAATTGGAAGAGTCGCGGAAGCAGTTGGATGAGCTTTTGCAGAAGGGTTATATTAATCCTAGTGTGTCTCCGTGGGGAGCACCGGTGCTGCTAGTGAAGAAGAAGGATGGTTCGCGTCGCATGTGCGTGGACTATCGGGAGTTGAATGCGGTGACCATTAAGAATAAATACCCGTTGCCTCGCATCGATGATATTTTTGATCAGCTTGGAGGTTCGAGGGTATTCTCTAAGTTGGATATGAGGAGTGGTTACCATCAGTTGAAGGTGAAGAAGGGAGATGTTCCGAAGACAGCGTTCAGGACGAAGTATGGACACTACGAGTTTGTGGTTATGCCTTTCGGTGTAACCAATGCACCTGTAGTTTTCATGAATCTGATGAACCTGATTTTCTACGACTTTTTGGATACGTTTGTCGTTATCTTTATTGACGACATTCTGATCTATTCGAAGTCGGAGGAAGAGCATGCCTCGCACTTGAGGACGGTGTTGGAGATCTTGAGGAAGCATCGTTTGTATGCTAAGTTTTCGAAGTGCGAGTTTTGGCTGGACAGAGTTGCTTTTCTCGGGCATGTGGTGACTGGAGATGGTATTTCAGTGGATCCCGAGAAGATTAGGGCCATCAGAGAGTGGCCCGTTCCGTCGTCTGCGTCTGAGATTCGGAGTTTCCTTGGACTTGCTGGTTACTATCGGCGATTCATTAAGGACTTTTCCCGTGTTGCTGAGCCGATGACCAGGTTGACGTGGAAGGATGTTGCTTTTGTTTGGTCGGGTGATTGTGAGAGTGCTTTTGGTATTCTGAAGGAGAGGTTGACGACGGCCCCTGTTCTTGTTGTGCCTGATCGCAGCGGTGGATTTGAGATCTTTTGCGATGCTTCTGGCAAGGGTCTCGGTTGTGTGTTGCATCAGCAGGGGCATGTTGTGGCGTATGCGTCTCGTCAGCTTAAGGTTCATGAGAAGAATTACCCGACGCATGATTTGGAGTTGGCTGCCGTTGTGTTTGCTCTTAAGATTTGGAGGCACTTCCTGCTGAGTGAGAAAGTGAAGATTTTCACCGATCACAAAAGCTTGAAGTATATTTTTACTCAGAAGGAGCTCAACATGCGATAGCGTCGATGGTTGGAGCTTATGGCGGATTATGAGATTGATTTGCAGTTTCACCCTGGCAAGGTGAATGTGGTTCCGGATGCGCTGAGTAGGCTTCCAGCGGTGATGATTTTGACCTCGCAGTGGAGATTGCAGCAGGATTTTTGCGAGTCTGGCGTGGAGATTGTTCTTCCTGGGGAGGCTTTGTCGTTGATGTACATGCAGGTACAGTCGATGATCGTGGATCGGATTAAGGCTGGCCAGGCTGAGGATCCGAAGCTGGTGAAGATTCGGGAGCAGGTGGAAGCCGGTCTGCGGACTGACTTTTTGATTCATGAGGATGGATCGCTGAGGTTTGGAGCCAGGTTGTGTGTGTCGGCTGGGGATATTAGAGAGGAGTTGATGGTGGAGGCACACAGTTCGCCGTATTCTGTGCATCCTGGTGGCACCAAGATGTACCAGGATCTTCGTCTGAATTATTGGTGGCATGGCATGAAGAGAAGCGTGGCTCGGAGTGTAGCCAAGTGCTTGGTTTGCCAGTAAGTGAAGGCGGAGCATCAGCGTTCGGCCGGGTTGCTACAACTGCTTCTGATTCCGGAGTGGAAATGGCAACACATCACTATGGATTTCGTGATTGGACTACCTCGGAGTCCGAAGAAGAATGACGCGATTTGGGTGATCGTAGATCGATTGACCAAATCCGCGCACTTTATTCCGTTCCGAGTGGGACAGTCCACTGAGGCGCTAGCGAAGAGATATATGGAGGTAAAATTCTTTTGCTCTCCGTTTTATTTCCTTTTCCTAGTTTGGATAGTGATGTAACGTGAATCGTGAAGGAGGTTGTGCGACTTCACGGAGTCCCCGTGAGTATCGTGTCGGACAGAGACACGAGGTTCACATCTCAGTTCTGGCAGAGTTTGCAGAAGAGTTTGGGTATGCGTCTGAGTTTCAGCACGGCATACCATCCGCAGACGGATGGCCAGTCTGAGAGGACGATTCAGATTTTGGAGGACATGCTGAGGGCGTGCATGTTGGATTTCAAGGGTTCGTGGGAGGACCATCTACATTTGGTGGAGTTTTCTTACAACAACAGCTTCCAGGCGAGTATTGGCATGGCGCCTTTCGTCGCTCTTTATGGGAGGAAATGTCGATCGCCATTGAGTTGGGATGACGTTGGTGATCGGGAGTTGTTGGGACCTGAGATGATCGTGGAGGCCATGGATATCGTCAGGAATATTCGGGAGAGGTTGAGAATTGCTCAGGACCGTTTTAATCATTGGGCGGATGCTAAACGTCGTCCTTTGGAGTTTCAGCCGGGCGACCATGTGTTCTTGAAGATTTCCCCGAATCGTGGTGTGATTCGTTTTGGGAAGCGAGGGAAGTTGAGCCCGCGATACATTGGACCGTTTGACATTTTGGAGAGGGTTGGCGAGGTAGCTTATCGCTTGGCCTTGCCGCCATCTTTGGAAGGAGTTCACAATGTTTTCCATGTGTCGCAGCTTCGTCGATACATTAGCGATCCATCTCATGCTGTGGATTTTTCGGAGATTACCGTTCGCCCCGATATGACGTATGACCAGCATCCAGTGCAGATTCTGGACAGGCGTCAGAAATCGTTTCAGAACAAGATTGTCAATCTTGTGAGGGTGATGTGGCGACACGGCTCACCTGGAGAGTCTACTTGGGAGAATGAGGATGAGATGCGAGAGCGTTTCCCACTTTTGTTTCCGGACACGTGAGTGTTTGGAAATTCCGAGGACGGAATTTTTCTTAAGTTGGGGAGGATGTAACGACTGGTTTTCTTGTATCTGAATTTATTATATTTTATTATATGTTTTGGTGGATTTTCTCCTCATGTGTGGTTTTCGTCTCCGTAACTTTCATTTTCGATCGTTTCGTCTTGTTTTCTCGTTTCTTCCTTAGGATCGTCGATTTCGAAGTATGTCATTCGTGACGGGCTTCATAACAGTCGTATCTTACTATTAGATCAAGCCTAGGAGTCTTAGGAATCGATCCAGGAGCTCTGCGCTCCGTATCGGAACTTTTGGTGCTCATTAGCCGGTGTAAGAAGGGGCACCGACCGACTAGATGACGATCCAGTCGGTCGGTAATCCTTCTTGGACCGACTAGTTGGCTTTCTAAATTATTCAAGAGTTACTATTTATCGTTAGTCGGTCTAAGAACATTGGTTGACCGACTAGGTTGCAAACTAGTCGGTCGGCAATAATTCTTTAACCGACTAACACATCATCTAAATTTTAGTATCAGTACTGTTTACTCTTAGTCGGTTTACGAACGTTCACCGACCGACTAGATGTTAAACTAGTCGGTCAGTAGTTGTTCATCGACCGACTAAATCTAAATCCTATTTTTGTTCAGAAGTTACTGTTTACACTTAGTCGGTCTGCGTTGGTCGACCGACCGACTAGTTGCCAAACTAGTCGGTCAGTGGTTGCTCTTTGACCGACTAATCTGTGTTAAAACCCTAATTTCTGGGCAGCCGCCAGCCCATCCTATTTATACCCCTCCCAAACGTTTTCTTCTTCCTCCACTCGACCTAAAACCCTAGTTTCTCCCCCATTGAGCCCCCATCTTCCTCCAAGCCTTATTCCTTCATTCCAAGCCCTAAATCCATCATCCAAACCATCCATCAACTCATTCTACCTCTCATCTTCCCCAAAATCTCATCAAATCCCCAAAATCCCCCAAAAACCCTAGTTCTCCAAACTTCTCCAATCTTTTCCAGATCTGATCATTCGGTTCTCCGGAGTGTTTCTTCCGCTTCCTCTCGGTAAGAAATCGATCTCTTGGTGTTTTCATAACCTATTTGTATTTTTATGAAACCCTAATGAATGAATGTTGTTTTTGTAGGAATATGGTGCCCTCGAGGCCATTTATTCCTGTGTGAATAGCACAAACATCTTGTTCGAAATAACAGTAAGCTGTTTGGTAATAATTTATCTAAGCTATATTGTAATGTAGTTAACATTAGATATCGACTTAGGTAAAGTCCTGAGACTTTATGCAAGGTCAAACGGGTATCGAGATGAGTATCTCGATCATGGAGAAACGTTTGACCGTCTGTAGCATAAGTCTGAAATGGTTCGTGGTCGTAGATGTTTCGAGACAAGGATATCGAAACATCGGATAGACCATTGTGTCTTAGTCTTCACCGTTTAGCGGTGGCGGTGATCTCATGATCGCTAGACTTGGCGAAGTCGAAGACGAGACACAGGTGCTCATTAGAATGAGTTCACTGAACGATCCACTAGAGTTATCATATGGTTATATTGACCAATCTGTCAGTGATAACTCTGAGTGATGATAGGATAGTTGGTCTTTTGACTTGAGGTCATTTTGACGGACCTGTGCGTGAACGGTGCCACTTAGATCAACTGACCTAGCTTCGAGGCGAGGCCTGTCGAAAGGTCTTTTGATTGGGTGTCACTTGAAACATACGAGGCGAGTAATGACCAAGAGAGGATTCGTCTCTCCCGGTCAATGGGAGTTAGTATCGTAGAGTTAGTTCGGTCTTTAGTAAAAACTCTGCGCAGAGTATGTTGGAAGAAGTCCAACATTAGTTGACTAAAGATTGATCGAAACTAACCGGAGTCAAGTTATTGGGGTTGACAGTTTGACCGTACCCCAGACTTGATCTACACGACACAGTTTAGACGAAAAGACTATAACTACGGAATTCATCACGGAAACAGTCAGGTGGTCCCGACAATACTCATGTCAATGAGTCAACCACATAATGATGATTCCTGAAGCAGGGACGGCAACCACTGCTCGTGGTCACTGCCGTATAGGGCTTCGAGCCCAACCTGTTGTAAGGGTCAGGCTGTAGGGTCTCACACAGAGTGCAACGCTTCGTCTAGTAATAGGTAGAAAATAGTTAGGGAGAATATTTTGCATTTTGATGCAAGGGATGAAATAATTGCATTTAGTGCAATATGGTAATTTAAGCTTAGATAGGGACTATTTTGCATTTGATGCAAAAGTGATTAAATATATATTAAATTGTTTAATACAATATTTAATAAAATAAATGCAAGGAAAAGTTCACG
Source organism: Scilla litardierei (assembly GCA_030789695.1). NCBI lineage: Eukaryota > Viridiplantae > Streptophyta > Magnoliopsida > Asparagales > Asparagaceae > Scilla > Scilla litardierei. The sequence continues at coordinate 101,348,344 of CM061142.1, forward strand.
GGTAAGACGGGAATGTCCCGGTCTAGACCCAGGTTCGAACGGCGTCCAAATCGGACTCCAAATGATCAAGTTATGCCCAAAACAACCCAAAGGGTCAGATCAGGCCAGACCAGGCAGACTAGTCTGAACCTGGTCTGGCCTGCTGGCCAGACCCTGTCAAGCCGGCCTGGGCCTGGGCGCCCAGACCCGCCTGGGCCTGGGCACCCGGCCCAGGCCATGGCCCTGGGCGCCTGGGCGCAGGCCCAGGCGCTGGGCGCCTGGGCCTGGGCCCAGGCGGCCCAGGACGCCTGGGCGCTGGGCGCCCAGGCGTTCTGGGCCGGGCGCCTGGCCCGGCCCAGGCGCCAGGCGCCAGGCTGGCGCCTGGGCGCCCGCGCCAGGCGCCTGGCGCCTGGGCGCCCGCGCCCAGACTTGGGCGCCCGTGCCCAAGTCTGGGTTTGGGCGCCCAGTCAGATTGGTGGGTCCCGTTTGTGCAGAAAATTCTGCCCTAGGGCAGAACAGATTTGACGGCTCAGTTTTGTGAAAAACTAGCCTAGGGCTGATCTTTGGACACTCAATTGGAGGGTCAAACGACCTCCGATTGACGAACCGTTTTTTCCTATGCGTTCACCGTTGAACGCTTGTCGTATTGATAGGTTGTATCAATCCTGAAGCTCAACGGTGAGTGAGTTAAAATTCACGGAAGTTTGCACTTTGTGAAGTGCAAACTAACTTGATTTTATTAACTCTATTTTTTAGTCCCACATCGGATTTTGAGAAAAGGGGAGAGTCCACCGCCTATATAAATAGGGGTCTCCCCCCTTTCTCAAAACTCGTCCCAAGCTCTAGATCTGAGCGGCTCTCGTAAATGTTGGAGCACGCTCGGATCTTAGCTTAAATTAAATATTTCTCTATCTCCCTAAAATTTCTGCCTTACTCCTGCGGGCTCTAGCAAAGCCTCAAAGGAGTTCGGATTCTGGATCCGAAATCTTGGCGGAGGTTTCACTCGCGTGAAACTTTCTTCGGCGGTTGGTTGGCTCGGCGGCACGGGGATTGATCGCCTCGGGATGCGGAGCGGTTCGAGGAGCGGTTCGGGGAGCGGTTCAAAGGAGCGGCTCGGCGTGGGACGGGAGCAGCTCGGAAGACGGCGCGGAACATCTCGCCTGCTCCAGGGCTGAGATTCCGGGTATGTGGTTAAAGTAGTTTATTAGCATTTAGTTTAGTTTAATCGCAGTAGGCTAGATCCTTCTTGGGATGGTCAGACCCATCCCAAGTCGGCATAGATCTTGGCATAGGGTCTTGGACCTTAGGGCCAAGTTAAAATTGTTTTAACTTGCATGTTAATTTAGATTAACTGTTTTTCTTCCGCTGCTTTTGATTTTCTTGTCTATGTTCCGTCCGACTTAGGACGGGACTAGAATTTTTGTTGTTTTGATGATTGTTTCCCCATATCAGCGACTTCCCCGTAGATTAGCATCCGCGAGACGAATCTTCGTGATCGTCATCCCCGGTGCTAGGCAAGTGAAACTTGCCACTTAGGGTTTAGGCCATGTTTTAGGCCATTTTGCTTGTTGTAGGCGTAAAAGAGGCTAGGCGACGAAATGATACTCGCCTAGGCGCAAATTGAGGAACTAGCTTGACAACGAAGCTAGTCCCGACATTTAGCATGTTGCACAATTACCATGTCATGTTTAAATTCCATTAACGGTACGTAAATTAATTGTCATGTCATTGCATTCTTTAAGTGATTCCGTGATTGCGTAGCATCGCTACAATACTTGTGTTTCCTGGCTCGTGACCAGAAGCGAGCATAATGAGTTGCTAACCCCAACGCTCGATATTGAATTGTGAACTAAGAAACAAGATCTCGTGCGGGGCAACCCTGGCTCACTTGCTGGGCTCATGTACAGGGACCCTGGCTTGTTTACTTGTGGGATGGGGTAAGAGTTAAGCGGTCATTCAACTGGGGGTCTGCCTGATCAGCAACTGCAGTTGTAAGACGTAAACTCTGGGGTGGGTAGTGTTTAGTGCCGATCGGTGTGAATGTTGTACCATTCAGCTGAAGGGCGTAAACATCTACAAAACAACGTGAAACGTGAATAGTGAATTGATTGAGATTGTTAGTAGCTTGGCTACTCTTGTCTTGTCCCGATAATTGTTCTCTTGTACTTATTGTTCACCATGTCTTGCTTGTGCACTTATGTTATAACTGTCATGTCATGCATACTAAAACTGCTAGGTTGCTAGTTGCCTTACTATCAGTTTCCTTGCCCAAGTCTTTTAGACTTGCTAACATGTGCCCCTTTACTCTTTTGGGTGACACATGTTAGATCCTGAGCCTGAGTACCTTGTTGAGGACGAGGTGTTTGCTGACGCCGAGCCCGAGCTTGTGTTTGACGGGGAGTACGTGGACACTGGGGACCAGTCCTAGTGTCTTCGTTGTGTTTTCCTTTTGTTTAGACTGCTGTTTTGTTGTCGGTGCGTAGCACCTACACTTTGTTATGTTGTTGCTTTTGTTGGCCTTGTTCTGGGCCTTTAGACTCTTTCTTTTAGCCTGCTGGCTTTTCTGGATGTTGGACTTAATTTCATGTTGGACAATTTATGAGATATGAGAATTTTATTTCTGTCTCTCCTTTTATTATTATTGTTGCTCCGTTGTGGTTACAGGGACCTGCTTATGTTTTATTGACGCTTATCGGGTTTGGGGCTTCACGGCTCCACTCTCGGGATCGATTCCTAAGACTCCTAGGCTTGATCTAACAATAAGATATGACCGATATGAAGCCCGTCACGAATGACTTACTCCGAAATCGACGATTCTAAGGAAGAAGCTAGAAAAACGCGACGAAACGATCGAAAATGAAAGCTACGGAGACGAAAACCACGCATAAGGAGAAAATCCACCAAAACATATAATATAATATAAATAATCCAGATACATGAAAACCAGTCGTTACATCCTCCCCAACTTAAGAAAAATTCCGTCCTCGGAATTTCCCAGCACTCACGTGTCCAGGAACAAAAGTGGGAAACGCTCTCGCATCTCATCCTCATTCTCCCAAGTAGACTCTCCAGGCGAGCCGTGTCGCCACATCACCCTCACAAGATTGACAACCTTGTTCCGAAGTGACTTCTGACGCCTGTCCAAAATCTGCACTGGCTGCTGGTCATATGTCATATCGGGGCGAACGGTAATCTCCGAGAAATCCACAGCATGAGATGGATCGCTGATGTATCGACGAAGCTACGACACATGGAAAACATTGTGAACTCCCTCCAAAGGTGGCGGCAAGGCTAAGCGGTAGGCTACCTCGCCAACTTTCTCCAGAATGTCAAATGGTCTAATGTATCGCGGGCTCAACTTCCCTCGCTTCCCAAAGCGAATCACACCACGATTCGGGGAAATCTTCAAGAACACCTGATAGCAACTGCACAAGTACTAGAGGGGGGTGAATAGTACTTTAAAATAATCAAGAGTAATTATTCCTAATTATCGTGCAAACTCAACCAACAATGCCGAAATGAAAATGGACAACAATAAAAGACAAGCGCAAACAAATGATGTAACGGGTTCGGATCCACCCAAGTCTCCCCGACTTGTTCCCGGTGATCCTACGTCCCAAACACCCGGATCCCCTCCGGCTACTTGAGTTAGAAACCACTAACCTAAGTTTGCACTATGAAATTCTTGTAGAAAACCTCTACAAGATCAAATCATACACAAATGAAAATGTGACTCCCACAACCCGGGATCACAAACTTCTCTCACAACCGAGAGAAAAACTTGCAATAACAAAGTAAATGAAACAATAAAATGGTTACCAACAAAATCCTATGCCTTGAGTAAACTTACGATTTTAGGGTAAGGAGGATTTTGAGGAAGAAGAAGTCACCAAACCCTAGCTCCACCAAGATGAACAGCAGTAGGTGGCTAGGGAGAAGTTGGAGACTTGGATTCAAGCTCCTAGCTTGAGTGGCTCACAATCAATGAGAATCTCGCTTGAGGAATAAGAGTGAGGGAGAGATTCTTGTGAAGAGAGGGAGCTTGGAAATAGGAATTAAATGCTCTCTCTTTAATTCTCAAAGTCTCAATAATATCAGCCTTGAATGCAATGAAGAAGCATCACAAGTATATATAGGATAGAGAGAAGAGAGAGGGAAAAATCGTGCATTTAATGCTCCAACGGATCTATTTCTGAAGAAGTCTAATCGGTCTAAGAAGGATCACTGACCGATTAGTTTTGCAACTAGTCAGTCGGTGATTCCTCTTGGACCGACTAAATGGTTCACAGCCAATAAGAAGAATTTCTGGAGTTAGAACTAGTCGGTCTAAGAAGACTTGCCAACCGAGTAGTTTGACAACTAGTCGGTCGGTGAGTGTTCTTTGACCGACTAAGAGTTGAAATACAATAGGATGAATTCAAAGAGAGCTAGTCAGTCTAAGAACAAATTCCAACCGACTAGTTTCACAACTAGTCGGTCGATGAATGTTCTTGGACCGACTAACTGTAAACAGTAGCTCAGGCTGAAAAATGAAGTCTTAACTAGTCGGTATAAGAAGGATTCCAAACCGACTAGTTTGACAACTAGTCGGTCGGTGAACCTTCTTGGACCGACTAATTGGTCAACAGTGAAGATGCTGAAATGAGCAAGGAGATCTAGTCGGTTCAAGAAGGATTAATGACCGACTAGATGACAATCTAGTCGGTTTGTTCTTCTTCTTGAACCAACTAAGATGCACAAGAAGCCGCGAAATGAAGCGTGAAGCTTCGGGAAAGTTTCTATGGGCTTCTAAGATAATCCTAGCTCTAAGATATGAGCATTATGAAGATAAAAACGTAAGACCTACTCAAGGCTTAACATTCTACGAAAAGAAGCTAGAAGACTATAAATTAAACTAGACGAACCGTCTTCAAAGCTTCAATCCGAATCTCTTGACTTCAATAATGCTCCTAGAGCTTCAACAAAGCTTTAGGCACATGATCACGCGCTTTGAGAAGTCTTGAGATGTCGCTTTTGATGTACATAGAATTTTGGCGACGATCTCCATAACTGCGCTCACAAAGAGTTAGTTTACGATATTTATGTTTGTTCATCATCAAAACCAAATCCGGGGAATCAATACTCAACAGGTGGGTCCTCCCCCAAGATGTGTAAGATCAGGGCCCGAAGAGACAGATGGGCACAATACAATCTGAGGGAGGCAAAAAGTGGGTAGGGAACAGCATCAAGCAGAGGCACCACCCTCTGGGGGTGGAGATGGGTCCCTCTGTTATGGACCAGGTAAGGCGGCAACTAAAAATAATACAATATATGTAGTGGACTCGACTGTGACGACCGACTCAGGTTTGGAAGTAGCAGGCCCTGTAGAAGCCTGAGAATGTGGAGCACTGAGTGGTGCAAAGGTCAAGACGGAGGGTGGCCTGGGTTGGGGGCGGGAGCTAGGATCACGAGAGGTGGGCACCGTGTCCTCAGAATGTCTATGATAGAGGCTAGGTCTGCCTCGACTCTCTCATGATGTGTGGCTATCGAGCGGGCTAAGGTGTCGAAATCTCACCGAAGGCAAGAAGTCGAGTCCTCCAACGCCGTCAGACGAGCGTCAGTGGTACGAGAGTCAAGAGGAGGACGAGAGCCATGAGACACCGCTCTCGTAAAACGGCCCCGTGGAGATAATCCACGGTGCTTAGGCTGAAAAGTCGGAGAGGGTGTGCTCGATGGGATCTCAGCAGTGGAGGTGTGTGGTGTGGTGTGGCTGAGATCAGGAGAAACTGTGGTGGAAACAGGGGCAGCAGAGGATAGAGCAATTATCGAAATAGAAGTGTGGACAGAAGTCGAGACGCTTTCGGTAAGGACAGCTGCTACCGGTGACGAAGATGTGCCGGTGAGCGGAATGTAGGACCCTAAGGAGATGGGCAGTGAGGCTATAAGGTCTCGAAGTGGTGGAAGAGTGAAGGCTGGCTCATGCTCTGGAAAGTCTAGAGCAGAAGGCTCTGGAGCAGACAAAATATCAGTGCACTCAAGCACGGGTACAGTGGATACAATGGTATGGGTCTCGGGTCAGAAAGTGGTGACAGTCCCCGAGGCCTCGAAGGTGGTGGAGGTGGTAGAGACATAGGTGGAAGAAGAAATGCCTCTTGGGGGCAGTGGGTGCACAAGCAGAGCTGGAAGGGCGGCCACAATGGCAGCCAGGTCATGCTCCTCGTACTCGGAGGAACGGGGCACCCGGTTATCGACGACGGCCTCGACGGGAGCTCCCGGGGGCTCGAGTACATGGAGTGCTGGAAGTGGGTGGACCCTGTCAATCATCCAGCTCAGCTAGACGAGTGCTATGGTGCTGAGGTGAGGGGCGAGAAGGAAGAAGTGGGGCATATGGTGGGTGACAACAAGGTAGGTCTAGTGACGGGCTCCATAAGGCCTAATGATATGCATGTGCTCAAGCACACCAAGAGTCAAGCGTGTCGGGCCAGGAGGGGTCACTAGATCATCGGGACGATCAATACCAAGCATCCGTGCAAAAATGGTGAAAAATCTTCCACAGCAGATATCGGTAGAGTAGTGTGTGCGGACGGTCTGTATTAGGCAATGACACAGCCAGTGGACTACGTCAGAAAGTACAAAAGGGCGGAGGGAGCCATCGGGGTAGAAGCGCATCGATCGGGTCATCCCCATAAGATGAAAAAGCTCGGGTAGGGACATGGTCTCGACCTCTGGCCTGCAAAAAATGGTGGTGGCAAGGTGTCTTTGTGCGTAGCGAATGCAAGGATGCATAATGCATGATGCCTTCGCCGAGCTAGGGCGGTAGTGGTCCAGACCTGAAATGCGATGCCAGAAAGCTAAGGCATCGAACGTGCCAAGGTCGTAGTTTGGGGAGAAGGTGGCTCGGGGGTCGTGGATGGCTGGGAAATAGAAGTGGGGGCGGCTCATGGTGTATGTGATTGTGAAGTCATGATCCATCAACCGGAAGGTAATGCCATCGCCCGCCTCGGTGCGGGCGATGGAACTTAATGCCTCCAAAGTGAGGTGAGTATAGATGGGGGCGTGGACGCCTAGGAGATGCTCGAAGCCAATCGTGTGGTAAAGCCAATGGACTTCCTGCAGGAGTCCAAGGGATCGGAGAGTGGGGACGTCTATGAATAGTATGGGAACGAGACGACGTTGCGACAGCCGGACAAAGCGGTCGCGGTGCTCGTCGTCACGGAAGGTGATGCCGAAAGTCTACATACGGGGCAACAGATCAACGGGAACGACGGTAGGTGCTGGAGGTGCTGGAGGTGCTGGAGGTGCAGCGGTGGGGATAGGTGCGGAAGTGGTGGGGGGGTGTGTGTGACATGGGGGAGAAGAGTCGGACGTGGACAATGGATTGCCCACGTGCTCCTCCTCGGAGGTGGGGGTGGTGGCACGGCGAAGGCATCGTGTAGGTCGAGAAGACGAGGCGCTAGTGACCAGCCTCTTCCCATGACGGGGAGGTGTAGGGGCTCCTCTAGTGCGAACCATCGTGCATGAGGTAAGGCTGTAACGTCTGTAAAAAGGTAAAAAGGGTGAGAGTGTATCGACAAGGCAAACACAGAATGCTGCCAATCGGCGGTCTCCCCAAGCTAATCCCAGACGTGTATGCTGACGTAGGTGAAACATACCTGAAATAGAAACAAATATAACGTCAGGATATGAAAAATAAAATAGGGGATCTGTGCATCTGCTCAACCGAGCACTAGCCTTGCTCGGTCGAGCAATGTAAGTGTATGATATGTGCGTGAATGGCTCCTCGACCGAGCAGCAGTAGTGCTCGATCGAGCAGTTGGCAATAGGGTGGGGAAGGGTGGACCGAGCACTTACTGTGCTCGGTCGATCAGCAGTAGTGGGGATTGGGAGTGCTCATTGCTCGGTTGAGCACTGATGTGTCCATATTTTCCACTATTTTCATATCATCATTTCATTTCATTCCATACCATTTTTGCATCCAAATCCCATATTTTACTACGATATCACGTTTTTGACGTTATATTCGAGTTTCGTAGTGTTTTATGAGTTTTCAGAGATTTTGGAGCAATTTGGGACCCCACTTAGGTATGAACACATCTGACATGCCCCTGAGCTCATTGGTGAAGCCCTCTAGGAGTTTGCCATACTTTGGGAGCCATTGGAGGAGAAGAGAGAGAGAGAGAGCAAGAGGAGAGAGAGGCGCTTCAGCAGCTCTTGGAGATTATTTCCCAGACTGCTCGGTCGAGCAGCACAGATGCTCGGACCGAGCAGATTCAAATGAGAAAAATGAGCTGATACGAGGATCACTTGGACCGAGCCGTTCATCTGCTCGGTCGAGTAGCGTCAAATTTCAAAGCTGAAACAATTCCAGCGAACTGCCCGAGTAACTCTTCAGTGACCGAGTCAGCCTCTGCTCGGACCGAGCTGAGCTGACTCGACCCGTGCAGGCAGAGCGAGGATTTTAGAGATTTTGAATTCCCTGCCAAGCTCGGTAGAGTAGCACAGTTGCTCGATCCGAGCAACCAAACGAGCAACGCACTGCTCGACCGAGCAGCTTACTCGATCGACAGTGCCAGGGCCATTTTTGGAAGTATTTTATGAAGCCATCAGTTGCACGATTTTTAGGACTGAAGGTTGGGAGCTCGCAACAACGAAAGGGGATTCATTTTTAAATTTTTTGAATAGTTTTTTAGAGGGAGCTCAAGCGATTTTTGCTGTTAGTTTTTAGATTAATCCTTGTTAAAGAATATTGGATCGAAACTATTGGATATTTTATTTTCGTTCTCAATTGCGGTCGCGTATTTTGGAATATGGAATTTTGTTGGATCTATTTCTCGTCTATTTTCTGCATCTCTCGCCGTAAGTTTTCGATCTTTATTCTGTTAATTGCTATGATGTCTTCGTCTCTAAAAATAATGTTTTTATTCGTGAATATTACCATGTGTGAGTAGATCTCTCTAGGATTGATGGGTTAGCCCTAAGATCCTAGGGGAAGACGTAGATCTGGATCTCTATGTTGAATTAGGGATTTAGGGAAGTATTTCGGTCGATCATACCGAACCCCTAGATAACCCGTACTGAGATCATGCTCACTGTCTGTGGAATTGATGTGCTTAAGGGGTATCTTTGGGATTCGAATAGGGAAATCGGTGGATCCAACCAAGGCTCGTGACCATGCCTGGCTCGCACCTTGAGGGGATCCATCGACGAACTATACCGCTACGTTGACGGCTACCACCATTACGTCAACAAGAGCTACTGAAATACCTCACAATTCTAACCCACGAGAGTGGTACGAATTGGGAGATTAATCCCCGAACCCTAATGCAACGTAAGGAATCTATTCCAACGTCGACCCCCGACGATCTTAGTGGTGATCCCTAATGCCCTAGTCCTTTTATTAGTAAAGCAACAACAACACCCCTATCAACTCTTTCAACCCGATAGCTATCTCACTTCAAGATTTAGAAGGAAACTGAGAGCCCATATACACTATCACCGTCCCTGTGGGATTCGATATCATTTATACTACAACTTGACACCGTCCGCTTGCAGATTGAGCCCGGAATTGAAACCTAGGAGCCATACCACGCTTGGCGATCGTGACACCGCCAGGTGGAATCTAGGTGTAGGTTTCAGGTGCGTCAAGTTTTTGGCGCCGTTGTCGGGGACGGTAATAGAGTTTATCTCAGTTTATTTTTATTTATGAAGTTTGCTAGCACTCCAATCATTTCTCATCTTTCCACCATTTTTATTCTTTTATTTATTTCGGTGCTACTGATGATATTTGTTTGAGTTTTGTTGGTGCATGAACACTCACTTCGGGGGATCTACTAGAGAATTATTATTCGATCTCAAGATTGAAAAGATAGCGAGGGCTTTGAGAGACTCAAGTAGAAGTTCATCTCCCTCCGCTCAGATGGCAGACAACAACAATCCTTGTCCTCCTCGCACCGGGTCCATAAGGGACCTTATGAAGCCGACGTTTGGAAATAACTCCTCCATCCTTAGACCGCAACTGGCGGAGGCGAGCTTCGAGTTAAAGATGGGGCTAATCAATTTGATGCCGCATGATCCCTTTCATGGGCATCCGCATGAAAACCCCAACCACCATATTGACACCTTCCTGGCGAAGTGTGACACGTTCAAGGCCAAGGACGTGAGTGACGATGCTGTGAAGCTGCGGCTTTTCCCGTTCACTTTGAGGGATAAAGCCTCATATTGGCTCCGGGCCCACCCTCCCAATCATTTCACCACTTGGGAGAAGCTAGAACTTGCCTTTGTGGATATGTTCTATCCACCCTCGAAGACAGTGCGGATCTGTGGAGCCTTCCTGAGCAGCCTACTCGATCGACAGTGCCAGGGCCATTTTTGGAAGTATTTTCTGAAGCCATCAGTTGCGCGATTTTTAGGACTGAAGGTTGGGAGCTCGCGACAAAGAAAGGGGATTCATTTTTAGAGTTTTTGAATAGTTTTTTTAGAGGGAGCTCAAGCGATTTTTGCTGTTAGTTTTTAGATTAATCCTTGTTAAAGAATATTAGATCGAAACTATTGGATATTTTATTTTCGTTCTCAATTGCGGTCGCGTATTTTGGAATCTGGAATTTTGTTGGATCTATTTCTCGTCTATTTTCTGCATCTCTTGTCGTAAGTTTTCGATCTTTATTCTGTCAATTGCTATGATGTCTTCGTCTCTAAAAATGATGTTTTTATTCGTGAATATTGCCATGTGTGAGTAGATCTCTCTAGGGTTGATGGGTTAGCCCTAAGATCCTAGGGGGAAGACGTAGATCTGGATCTCTACGTTGAATTAGGGATTTAGGGAAGTATTTCGGTCGATCATACCGAACCCCTAGATAACCCGTACTGAGATCATGCCCACGGTCTGTGGAATTGATGTGCTTAAGGGGTATCTTTGGGATTCGGATAGGGAAATCGGTGGATCCAACCAAGGCTCATGACCATGCCTGGCTCGCGCCTTGAGGGGATCCATCGACGAACTATACCGCTACGTTGACGACTACCACCATTGCGTCAACAAGATCTACTGAAATACCTCATAATTCTAACCCACGAGAGTGGTACGAATTGGGAGATTAATCCCCTAACCCTAATGCAACGTAAGGAATCTATTCCAACGTCGACCCCCGATGATCTTAGTGGTGATCCCTAATGCCCTAGTCCTTTTTATTAGTAAAGCAACAACAACACCCCTATCAACTCTTTCAACCCGATAGTTATCTCACTTCGAGATTTAGAAGGAAACTGAGAGCCCATATACACTATCACCATCCCTGTGGGATTCGATATCATTTATACTACAACTTGACACCGTCCGCTTGCGGATTGAGCCCGGAATTGAAACCTAGGAGCCATACCATGCTTGGCGATCGTGACACTGCCAGGTGGAATCTAGGTGTAGGTTTCGGGTGCGTCAAGTTTTTGGCGCCGTTGTCGGGGATGGTAAGACAGTTTATCTCAGTTTATTTTTATTTTTGAAGTTTGCTAGCACTCTAATCATTTCTCATCTTTCCACCATTTTTATTCTTTTATTTATTTCGGTGCTACTGATGGTATTTGTTTGAGTTTTGTTGGTGCATGAACACTCGCTTCGGGGGATCTACTAGAGAATTATTATTCGATCTCGAGATTGAGAAGACAGCGAGGGCTTTGAGAGACTCAAGTAGAAATTCATCTCCCTCCGCTCAGATGGCGGACAACAACAATCCTCGTCCTCCTCGCACCGGGTCCATAAGGGACCATATGAAGCCGACGTTTGGAAATAACTCCTCAATCCTTAGACCGCAACTGGCGGCGGTGAGCTTCGAGTTGAAGATGGGGCTAATCAATTTGATGCCGCAGGATCCCTTTCACAGGCATCCGCATGAAAACCCCAACCACCATATTGACACCTTCCTGGCGAAGTGTGACACGTTCAAGGCCAAGGACGTGAGTGATGATGCTGTGAAGCTGCGGCTTTTCCCATTCAATTTGAGGGATAAAGCCTCATATTGGCTCCGGTCCCACCCTCCCAATCATTTCACCACCTGGGAGAAGCTGGAACTTGCCTTCGTGGATAAGTTCTATCCACCATCGAAGACAGTGCGGATCCGTGGAGCCATCTTGAACGTCAAGCAGCTCCCACAGGAATCCTTTATGAGGCATGGGAGAGGTTCAAGGACCTCTAACATCAGTGTCCTCACCACGGGATTCAACCGTGGGATTTGGTGCAGAGCTTTTACAACCGGCTTCAGTCCAGCATCAAGATGATCATAGATGCTACGGCACAAGGCGCCTTACTTGATAAGTCTCCTGAAGAGGCTGTTGACTTGTTGGAGCATATAGTGGCCAACAATCAATAATGGAGCGAAGAAAGAACTATTGTGACCCGGACTCCCGAGGTCAAAGCTGCTAGCCACTTGGACTCTCACATCGAGTCCCTATGCAAACAAGTGGCCAGGATCAAACAGCACATGGATTCCATCCCGGCATCACCCAGCACATTTTATCATCCTGCAGAGGAGTATGCAGATCAGATCTATATTCCTAGTGAGGCACACTATGAAGGTGTCGAATTATCAGAATCAGTGCAATACGTCCAAGGAGAGGGACAAAATCAGTGGCATCATCCAGCTGCTAGGAATCACCCGAGGTTTTCTTATGGAAATCCAAGTGGAGGGCTGCAACCTCCACAATTTCAGAGGTCGCCACCCCCTCCTCAGCAGCAATATGTGCAGCAGCAGAGCCAGCAGCAGGGCGGATTTAGGCCAGCCGGGCCTTATCGACCGTCAGGATATCAATTCAACCGGCTGCCTCAGCAAGGCTATGTGCCAAATCCTCCGCAGTCAAATTTGGAGGCTACTTTGGATACCTTTATGAGTGGTCAGGCCCGCTTCAATCAAGACACCTCGACCCAGTTTAAAAGTATCAATTCTTCACTTGATGAACTAAGGGGTCAAATGTCTCAGCTCTTGAAGAATCAGGAGAGATTGCCCTCACAGCCGGAGACAAACCCGAGGGCCCAAGCTAATGATGTGGTTTCTATTACCACACGTGGAGGACGGGTGACTGACCCCATCATGGTCCCGGTGCTGAACAAGGAGAAAGTTACCGTTGAAGAAGCCATTGCTGACGGCGATAGAGAAGAGGCTGCTGAAGAGCCAATAATTATTGAGGAGAAGGCGGATGCACCACCCATCACGCCTACTACAACACCTCCTCCTATTGATGCTACAAAGAGTAAAGCTACCCGACCTCCCCCTCTATACCCACAGAGGCTAGCCTTAGCCAAGATGGAGAAGAAATACTCCAAGTTCACGGAGTTATTGAAGGGAATCCAGTTGAACATCCCGTTCATGGATGTTATTATGGAGATCCCGATCTACGCCAAATTTTTGAAGGATCTTATCACGGAAAAGAGGAAGCCGGAAGAAATTAAGCTTATGGAGGACTCCACCTCCGTTATCAAAAATCATCTCCCCCGGAAGCTGCCGGATCCGGGGAGCTTTACCGTGCCATGCTCCATTGGAGGGATGCCCATCAGTCGGGCTTTGATTGATCAGGGGCTAGCATCAGTTTGATGCCCATCTCTATTTTCAAGAGATTACAGACTGGAAGTGAGCTAGAGCCAACAAGTATGTCCATCCAGCTTGCAGATCATTCTATCACCTACCCGGTGGGTATAACAAGTGATGTCATTCTTCAGATACCCCAGGGTTATGTGTTCTTGTCGACTTTGTTATCATGGACATGCCCGAGGGATGGAGCTCCCAACTTATACTTGGCCGCCCCTTCATGGTGACGGTCGGTGTTCTGATTGATGTCCGGAAAGGGACCCTCTCCCTAAATGTGGGGAATATTGAAGCCGAGTTCTGGCTACAGAAGTTGATGAGAGAGCGTGCTCATGTGAAAGGGGCCAGCTATTTGGATCTTCTTGAAGACGAAGCCATTGAAGATTTCACTTCTGAGGGGGTCATGAAGGACCCAATGAAAACAGGTATCGACGATGATGGTGACCCAATCTACCACAAAGCGGTCGCTGCATATATTCGAGTATTGGATGAGGAACTCCTACATCATTCTCCAAATCATGAAGAACCGGAGACCATATGCTACTCAGAGGAGAGACACGAAGTAGGCAGAAACCAAATGCCGCCGGACTGCATCGTCGGAAAGAACGATGCGCGTCTTCCACGCGCACCAAGCGACCATCGATAAATCAAAGGGAGTCGAGCTCACGACTAAAAACGAGTGCTTATTGGGAGGCAACCCAATTTCTTAGATTTCGGACTTTCTTTTTTTTCAATTTCTTATTTTTATTTCATATTTTAGAGATAAAATTATAAAATCACAAAAATTTGATGAGTTCATCTTTTGTACAGGTTGTACATATGGGGGCATGCGTATCGACATTACAAACGGAAGGAAGCTGGAGGAGAGCAGCACATTTGGAGATTTGAATAGAAAATAGAAGAAAAAGGAGACACAGGAGACTCGACTGAGCAGCTACACTGCTCGGTCGAGCAGTGCAGAGACGAAAGAAGAGGCAAATTATCACTTCCTCTACACGGCCCGAGCAGCCGCCTGCTCGGTCCGAGCAGAAGTCTACTCGACCGAGCAGTCGAGTGCTCGATCGGATTGCACAGGCTTTTGGAAAAATGAAGAATTCAGCACTCTGCCTACACGGCCCGAGTGGCATTGGCACGGTCTGAGTGATGAACAGTCCGACCGAGCATCATACTGCTGGGTCAAGCAGGCGAGGGAGTATCTTACAACTCAGTTTATTAAAATTTATCAGCTGATTGACTCGGTCGAGCATCTTCGCTGCTCAGACCGAGTCGTTTTATCTTATCTCGTGGGTCCCATCCCAAACGAGTTGGGTTTTTAAACCCAACCCATTTTCAAAATTACCTTAAGCTAAAAAAATTTACCCTAAAAAATTTCCTCCCCCGAGCTCTCCCTCACTCTACTTGGACCCCCTCCTTTTCGCAGTTGTCCTCTGCCTGCGCCGCCGGTCGCGCCGCCCAACTCTGGTCAGCCACCCCGCCCCTTCTCTTTCTCTCTCTCAATTTCCCCCCTCCATCTTCCCCCCTCCATCTTCCCCCCTGTCCCCCTTTAGAATCGATGGCACCATCGGCGACGCCACCGCCGCCGATGGCACCGCCAATCTGACCTCACCAAAAGCCCATGCCCCCGACGCCTAGCCCCCTGCTCTGCCCCCCCTCTCTCATCGGACCACCCAAAACCCCCAACTCCGAGCATCGGTGCCCTAGGGCACGTCTCCGCTGCTCGGCCTGCAGACCGAGCACACTAGTGCTTGGTCAGCACTTCCCCACCAAGTAGCACGACTCGGACCGAGCAGTAGCACTGCTCGGTTGAGCAAGCCAATTTCAGCGTGTCCCCCTAATTTAAATCTCTTATTCTGATGTTATTATCGTTTCTATTTTCAGGTACTTCCTGCTTACGTCAGCAGCTGCGACTAGCTCGGGGGATATTTTGGCACTCGCATCGCTCGTACATTCGGTACACTCTTCCCTTTATTTATTTTTAAACAGTAGCATCACATTACCATCGATACGATGGTTCGCAAGTGAGGTGCTGCCACCCCACCCATTCGTGGGAAGAGGGCCACTCCAAGCGCCTCCTCATCCAGACCCCAGCATCGTGCACGACTCACCACCACCAGCACCACCACCACCACCACTACCACCCCCTCCACCATAGCTCTTATCCCTACTACTTTCACACCCATCATGTCCACCACAACCCCTGACACCTCTGTCCCTATTCCCTCCACAACCACCACCGCCTCTGCATCATCTCCCCCACACCCCGCCCCCACCAAGAATGCCATGCATGCACGTCTACGGACCTATGGCATCACGTTCTGAGACAACACACACGGAGAGTGCTTTGTTAGGATCTCTCAGCGTCGTCGCATACCTACTTTGTTCATAGACGTGCATACCCTGTGCTCCCTTGGACTCCTTCAGGGGGTCCATCACCTCTACCGAGCGATAGGTTTCGACTGCTTCCTCAGTGTACACGCCCCCACCTACACCCACATTACACTCGAGGCTCTTAGCTCCCTCGCTCGCACCTCAGCGGGTGATGGCATCACTTTTCGGCTCATGGATCATGACTGCACTATTACACTTGCCATGATCCGCGAGTACTTTCACTTCCCTGCCATCCCCGAGCCCAGATCAGCCTTTTCTCCACACTATGATGTGGACACATTTGATGCTCGAGCCTTTTGAGAGCGTATTTCAGGCCTTGATCAATATCGCCTAGTCGGGCGAAGGGATCGTGCATCGTGCACCCATGCCTTCGTAACGCTCAGAGGCACTTAGCCACCACTCTCTTCTGTAGGCCTGAGGTCGGGACCATGTCCCTACCAGAGCTTACCCACCTTATGGGTATGTCCCGACCTCTACGCTTTCACCCTGATGGCTCCCTACACCCATTCATGCTCTCTGACGCAGCCCACTGGTTGTGTCGTCGCCTACTCCATACTGCCACCACCGACTTCACCATTGACGTCTGTTGCGGTGGCTTCTTTACCATTTTTGCCAGGATGCTCGATATTGACATTCCAGATGACCTTCACAGCCCCGTTGGCCCGACATGCTTGACCCTCGGTGTGCTCGAGCACATGCATATTATCAGACCTTACGGGGCTCGTCACTGGTCTTATCTTGTAGGCACTCACCACACTCCATATATGGTTCTTCTGGCCCCACACCTCACCCATATTGCTCCAGTTCATCTTGACTGGATGATTCCTAGGGTCAACCAACTCCCCCCACACGTACTTGAGCCCCCCAGAGCACCCGTCGAGGCACCCGCCGCTGACCCGGTGCTACGCTCCGCCGAGTTCGAGTTGCATGACATTGCTGCCCTAGTTGCCGGCCTCCTAGTACCACCTGCTCACCCATCATCCTCTGGAGCCGTTTCTTCCACCACCATATATCCACCGCTTCCACCATAGTCGAGTCTTCGGGGACTGTCTCCACCTCTTGCCCCGAGACTCAGATTTCTCTCTCCACCGTTTCCATTCCGGAGGGCACTGATTTCCAGTCTGCTCCTGACCTCACAGATCTTGACTTTCCAGAGCACGACCTTGCTCCCACTCTTCCTCCTCTCAGTGACCTCACAGCTTCACTTCCTCTCTCTTTAGGTCACCAGATTCCCCTTTCCGGTACTACTTCCTCATCATCCGCAGCCATCTTCACGGAGAGCGTCTCGACTTCTATCCACACTTCTGTGTCGATGACCGCTCTTTCTTCAGCTGTTTCTGAGTTACATTCGAGCTCACCTTCTCCTACCTTCCACGCTAGGCACCGTGCATCAGCTGCACGGGACTGATTCACGAGAGTGGTGACTCACCGACACATCCCCCGCCCTCCACCCGACTCTCGTACTACAGACGGTCACATGCCAGCGTTAGAGGAGTCGACTTCTCTCCTACAGAGAGATTTCGACGACTTTGTATGCTCCACGGAGACACACCATTCGCGAGCCGAGTCGGACTTGGCATCCATCATAGACCTCCTGAGGACACGTGGACCACCTCCAGTGATCCTTGCACATGCACCATCACCCAGGCCATCGACTGTGACTTCCACTGCACCACTCAGTGCTTCACTTTCCCAGGCTTCTGCAGAGCCTGTCCCATCCACTTCTGAGTCGACAGTCACAGTTGATCCCCTGTCTGCCCTGGTGTTATATTTAGCTGAGCCCTCCACTGCCACCATTGATATCACCACTGACCCACCTCAGGAGTTCCATCCAGACCCACCCACTACTCGTGGTCCACAGCAGAGGGACCCATCACCATCCCAGAGGGTGGTGCCTCTGCTTGATGTCGTCCTTACCAGTTTTTGCCTCCTCCTATTTATATTATGCCCATCTGTCTGTTCGGGGCCCTGCACTTGCATAGTTTGGGGGAGGAGCCACCCACGCATCATATTTCATGCAACATGCATCATGTCATGTTTTTTATTTTTATTATTTTTTTCTTTTTGCACAGTTTTTATTTTTTTTCCTGCCCACCCACCCCTTTAGCATTATCTCCCGCCTACTAGCATTTTCTTAGCAGTGAGGACACTGCTAGGTTTAGCTTGGGGGATGAGTGCTACCGCTTTATTTTTCAATTTTTTCTTTTACATTTTCTTCCCTAATTTCAATTTTTATTTTACTTTTTCACCACTTTTCCACGTCGCTTTCTTTTTTCTCATTTTGCATCATAGTTTCTATTTTCACCATGCATGCATATCTTTTTCTTTATTTCCCTATTTTCTCCGCCTTTTCTCTTTATATGCTAAGGATGGTCCACATAATGATATCTCTCGTAGCCTTATTAGTTATTCGCGATGCTTGCTATCTGTTGACATGCTATTAGGGTAAATTTCAGTTTTATTATCTATATGCATGCATTTCTTTTGCTGATCTATTTGATTTAATACTTGAAATGAATTGAAAATCGAATGCATGAATTAGTATCTAGTATACACTATGTTGGGTAATGCACCTAGGTTCACGCATCACTAGGACACTTGGAGCATATGTTCTTATCCCATTCACTTCTATTTGCATGCCTGCTGTTATTGTGCCTATTACTGCATGCCTTTTCAGTATTCGTTTAGAGGAATGAAAATATCCATGCTATCTATGAGTTTAGTTAGGGTATTATTTTATCAAACCGTTGTGCACCTCTTATGAGTGAACCGAGAGATATATTATTTTTCTTCTCCACATATCTATATATTTCTTCACATATCAGTTGGTTACACCCCCACAGCTATCTTTACCGCATCTCACTTCCCAAACCCAACAGAAAAAGTATAGCTTCTAAATGAAAACAAAAAACAAAAAGAAAAAGTGTATATATTCATATGTGAAAAAGAAAAGAAAAAGAAAGAAAATGAATAAATATGGTTTTGTATCCTTTCATTAGAAGCTATAACTTATACTGGGAAGAAAAAAGAAAATTTTCATACCATATCCCTAGATGCGACACCTCAAGCTAAGCTTTTAAACCAACTGATCACATGAGTGAGCATGACAGTAAAGTGGAGACGGTGCACAACGGGGAGATTTAATAATGCTTAAACTTTACGAAATGCTTTAGTTTTTGGAGATTTTTCATGAATCGAAATGAATAACTGAATGGCATGACTTTTTCTATTCTCTATTGCATGTTATGTGATTTCTATATGCTCCTTGTCTATCTGTGATTGAAAAGGGCATTACCAACTTCTTTATACTAGACTCTAGGGATTGCATGAGATTGATATGAATTGATGGCGTTATTTCAGTATATCCCTATCCTTTGTCTGCACTGCATGCTAGACATATGATTTGTAAAACTAAAAATTGCCAGTAGCATGTTTGTTTATTATTCAGAGCATCGTGATTTACTATTTAGGCCAGAGATCTGACCGAACGTCCTTAGCACCCTCCATTAACTTATGTTCTCTTCTCTTCTTATTTTTTTGTTTTCCTCACGTCATACCGATTATTTGTCTTCCTTGAGGACGAGTAAGAGGTAAGCTTGGGGGATTTTGATGTGTCCATATTTTCCACTATTTTCATGTCATCATTTCATTGCATTCCATGCCATTTTCGCATCCAAATCCCATATTTTACTACGATATCACGTTTCTGACGTTTTATTCGAGTTTCGTAGTGTTTTATGAGTTTTCAGGGATTTTGGAGCGATTTGGGACCCCACTTGGGTATGGACACATCCAACATGCCCGTGAGCTCATTGGTGAAGCCCTGTAGGAGTTTGACATACTTTTGGAGCCATTGGAGGAGAAGAGAGAGAGCAGGAGGAGAGAGGAGCTTCAGCAGCTCTTGGAGATTATTTCCCAGACTGCTCGGTCGAGCAGCACAGATGCTCGGACCGAGCAGATTCAAATGAGAAAAAGGAGCTGATACGGGGATTACTCGTACCGAGCAATTCATCTGCTCGGTCGAGTAGCGTCAAATTTTAAAGCTGAAACAATTCCAGTGCACGGCCCGAGTAACTCTTCAGTGACCGAGTCAGACTCTGCTCAGACCGAGCTGAGCTGACTCGGCCCGTGCATACAGAGCAAGGATTTTAGAGATTTTGAGTTCCCTGTCAAGCTCAGTCAAGAAGCACAGTTGCTCGGTTCGAGCAACCGAACGAGCAACGCACTGCTCGACCGAGCAGCCTACTCGGTCGACAGTGCCAGGGCCATTTTTGGAAGTATTTTCTGAAGCCATCAGTTGCATGATTTTTGGGACTGAAGGCTCGGAGCTCGCGACAGCGAAAGGGGGGATTCATTTTTAGAGTTTTTGAATAGTTTTTTTAGAGGGAGCTCAAGCGATTTTTGCTGTTAGTTTTTAGATTAATCCTTGTTAAAGAATATTGGATCGAAACTATTTGATATTTTATTTTGGTTCTCAATTGCGGTCGCGTATTTTGGAATCTAGAATTTTGTTGGATCTATTTCTCGTCTATTTTTTGCATCTCTCGTCGTAAGTTTTCGATCTTTATTCTGTCAATTGCTATAATGTCTTCGTCTCTAAAAATGATGTTTTTATTCGTGAATATTGCCATGTGTGAGTAGATCTCACTAGGGTTCATGGGTTAGCCCTAAGTTCCTAGGGGGAAAGACGTAGATCTGGATCTCTACGTTGAATTAGGGATTTAGGGAAGTATTTCGGTCGATCATACCGAACCCCTAGATAACTCATACTGTGATCATGCCCACGGTTTGTGGAATTGATGTGCTTAAGGGGTCTCTTTGGGATTCGAATAGGGAAATCGGTGGATCCAACCAAGGCTCAAGACCATGCTCGGCTCGTGCCTAGAGGGGATCTATCGACGAACTATACCACTATGTTGATGGTAACCTCCATTGCGTCAACAAGAGCTACTAAAATACCTCACAATTCTAACCCACGAGAGTGGTACGAATTGGGAGATTAATCCCCAAATCCTAATGGAACGTAAGGATTCTATTCCAACATCGACCTCCGACGATCTTAGTGGTGATCCCTAATGCCTTAGTCCTTTTTATTAGTAAAGTAACAACAACACTGATCAATCCATATTTTATACCTTTTTCAGCCTGTTTTCATGACGTTTTGATCGCCCATATTGCGTTTTTCACGATTATTCGACAATATTGCAATGCTTTTCACTATTTCTTGTTTTTGTCATATTTCAGGAAATATGGAGCGATTTGGAGCGAAGATGAGATCAAAGGAGTTTCACGCATTTTGGAGTGTCGCCCACGGTTTATTTGAGGACTTATCAGGGATGGAGGATGAGCGGAAGAAGAAGGAATTCGATAGGAGCGACGAGGAAGCAAATAGGAGAAGGAATAAGCTCAGGAGCACATTACTCGGCCGAGCAAGACTGCTCATTCGGCCGAGTGAAAGATCACTATAACGACTGGTTTTCATGTATTTGGATTATCTATATTATATATGTGTTTTGGCAGATTTTCTCCTTATGCGTGGTTTCTGTCTCCGTAGCTTTCGTTTCGTTATGATTTTCTAGCTTCTTCCTTAAATCGTTGATCTTGGAGTAAGTCACTCATGACGAACTTCAAATCGCTCATATTTTAGAGTTAGAGTGATCTTAGAAGCTATAGAAATCTTTCCGAAGCTTTGCGCTTCAATTCGGCACTTTTCATGCACTTTAGTTGGTTCAAGAAGGGGAACCAACCGACTAGATTGAGATCTAGTCGGTCGGCAACTCTTCTCAAACCGACTAGTTCATTGAATCAATAATTCAGAAGTTACTATTTACTCTTAGTCGGTCTAAGAACAACCACCGACCGACTAGATGTGAAACTAGTCGGTCAGAACTTGCTCTCAGACCGACTAGTTCCTTTGATAAATTTCACCTAAGTTACTGTTTATCGTTAGTCGGTCTAAGAACGTATTTCGACCGACTAGATTGCAAACTAGTCAGTCAGCCATTGTTCTTTAACCGACTAATTCATTGACCATTTTATCGACCTGAGTTAATGTTTGGTGTTAGTCGGTCACAGTTGGTCGACCGACCGACTAGTTCTCAAACTAGTCGGTCAACCACTCTTCTTTGACCGACTAACCGCTGTCGTAAACATAGGGTTTGCACAGCCGCCGGCTTGTTTCCTATTTAAACCCCCCCTTCGTTTCTTTTCTTTCTTTCTCGTTCTCTTGCAAACTAGTCAGTCAGCCATTGTTCGTTAACCGACTAATTCATTGACCATTTTATCGACCTGAGTTACTGTTTGGTGTTAGTCGGTCACAGTTGGTCGACCGACCGACTAGTTCTCAAACTAGTCGGTCAACCACTCTTCTTTGACCGACTAACCGCTGTCGTAAACATAGGGTTTGCACAGCCGCCGGCTTGTTTCCTATTTAAACCCCCCCTTCGTTTCTTTTCTTTCTTTCTCTTCTCTTGGCCATTTTCTTTCCCCCTTGACCTCTGATCTCCCCCAACCTTCCTCTAGCCCTTCCTCCTTCCTCAAGAGCCCCTCTCCCCCTCCATTTAAGCGGCCACCTCCTCTAGGCCGTCGGTAAACCCCCAAAAAACCCCACAAATCCCATTTCTCCAGATTTCTCCATCCATTCAAGATCTGAGCCGTAGTTCTCCGGATCGTTCTTCCGTTGACGTGCTTGCTCGGCATCGTTCTCCCGCTCTGATACAGTAGTGAATCGATCCTTTAATATTCTCGTAACCCATTTTGTGATTCTTGTTAAACCCTAATAAAACTAGGTTGGATGTTGTTCTAATATCGTTTTGCCATGGCAGCGATCTCACCCCCGTAGCTAACATTTTGTGACGTGCCTCGTTGATCGTCATCCTTGGTGTTACTTAGGGTTTTGGGCCATGTCTTAGGTCGTTTGCTTGTTGTAGGCGTAAAAGAGACTAGGCGATGAAATGATACTCGCCTAGGCGTAATTTCAGGATCTAGCTTGACAACGAAGCTAGATCTGTCATTTATCATGTTGCATAAGGACTACCATGTCATGTTTAATTTCGATTAACGGTACGCGAATTAATTGTCATGTCACTGCATTCTTTTAAATGTTCCCGTGATTGCGTAGCACCGCTACACCTAGTGAATTGATTGAGGCTAGGCACCTGCTTTTAGCGGGCACAACCCTACGCCAAATTGTGAACCTAAAAACAAGCTCTCATGCGGGGCAACCCTGGCTCATTTACTGAGCATCGTGTGTGGGGAACCTGGCTTGTTTACGTGTGGGAGGGGTAAGGGTTAAGCGGCCAATCAACTGGGAGTCTGCCCGATCAGCAACTTCAGTTGTAAGGCGTAAACTCTGGGTTCTGGGGTCGTGTTAAGCGGCCAATCAGCGTGAATGTCCAACAGTTCAGCTGTAAGGCGTAAACATCTACAAATAACTTGAAAATGTGACCAGTGAAAAGATTGAGAATGTTAGTAGCTTGGCTACTCCTGTCATGCCATGATAATTGTTCACTTGTACTTGATGTTATACCATGTCTTGCTTGCACACTCATACTAAAACTGCCATGTCATGCATACTTTTAGAACTGCTAGGTTGTTAATTTACATTCCTTTCAGTTTCCTTGCCCAAGTCTTTTAGACTTGCTGACATGTGCCCCTTTACTCTTTTGGGTGACACATGTTAGATCCTGAGCCTGAGGTTGCTGCTGAGGACATGGTGTTCGCTGACGCTGAGTCAGAATCCGCGTTCATCGAGGAGTTTGAGGACACTGGAGACCAGTCTTAGTGCCTTCGCTGAGCTTACCTTTTTGTTTGACTGCCTTAGTTGTCGGTGCGTAGCACCAATACTTTGTGCCGTGTTGGCTTTTGTTGGCCATGTTTTGGGCCTAGACTCTTTCTTTTAGCCTGGTGGCTTTTCTGGATGTTGAACTTAAATTGTTATGTTTGGACATTGTTGAGATTTGGGATTCTATTTCTGTATCTCCTTGTGTTATTATCTTGTTCTGTTCATGGTTACAGGGACCTGCACTTGTTTTAGTGACGCTTATCGGGCGTGTAGCTTCACAGCTCCACTCCCGTGCGGACCTTCTCACGTCTCGCCTCTATTTTAGGGAAGCGGGGCATGACAGGTTTTGTTGGTGGCCTATGCAGGTCCTTTCTGTAACTGCGATTATCGGAATAACGATAATAATATTAGAATGTCCAATAAACTAAGTTCGACATCTGAGTCATAGGCTATGAGTCTAATTTGTTTCGTTTTATCCGTCATTAGATGGCAGGAAGGCGATTTACCCGTGGTGGTGGTAGCGCGCCCCCTCATGACGAGGAGCCTGAGCGGGAGCCCACCAATGGGGAGATGATGCGGATGATGCTTCAGATGATGCAGGTGCAGTAGGGCGTGCTCCTGCAAGTCCAGAATGCTCCAGTTGCTCGAGCTGCTCGGGCAATCCAAGATGCCCCTCGCTCCGAGCCGGGAGCGAAGCAATTTCGGGAGCTGGGTCCCGCTTATTTTGATGGGTCTGGGGGTCCACTAGCTGTCGATGAGTGGATTCGGAACATAGAGGATAATTTGAAGATGGCAAAGATCAGCCCGGCTGGATGGGTTGATCTGGCAAAGAGGCAGCTCAAGGATAATGACCGGACCTGGTGGGATGCGGAAGAGAAGATGCTGGTGGAGCCGATAGCTTGGGCTACCTTTAAGTCCAGGTTTGATGAAGAGTTCTTTCCGAAGGCTGCCAGGAAGGAGATGCTGCAGCGTTTTATTAAGCTGAAGCAAGGGAGCTTGACGGTGGACCAGTACCACCAAGAGTTCACTAGGCTGAGTCGGTTCGCACCGAAGATGGTGCAGGATGCTGATGAGAGGGCTCAGAGGTTCCTGCAGGGACTTGCTTTGGAGCTTCAGAGTTTTGTGCCTTCCTCTGATCTGGACTCTTATCAGAAGGTTCTGGTAGCTGCGAGGAGGCAGGAGCTGAACCTGAAACAGAGGAGAGGACATGTTACTGGAGCTAGGAAGAGGCCTATGGAGCAGGCCAGAGCGGTGGTTAGGCCTGGTTTCAAGCCTAATCATCCGGTGCAGTTCAAGAGGCCAGGAGGGCCTAATCAGAAGACTTGCCATTTTTGCGGCAAGACTGGCCACATCAAGGATCAGTGTAGGAAATTTCTGGGCCAGTGTTTGGTTTGTGGAGATGCTTCTCATGTCGCGAGGGATTGTCGGCATGCGAACCAGTTGCGGAGGGCACCTGTTGCAGCACAGCCGTTGCAGCAGAGAGCGCCTGTTCCTACTGGACATGGAGCAGCTCTTGTTCCACAGAGGCAGGCTTTTCAGTAGGCCGTGCAGCCAAGGAGGCAGGCCTTTCTGATGACAGCAGTGAAGAGCGAGGCTGTGGATGAGGTCATCGCAGGTACCTCTCAATCTAGCATATTTCTTTCCTTAGTTAGTTTTAGTTATTAGATCATGTTTGGTTGCTTGCATATGATTGGTTGCTAGAATAGGATTTGATTATAAAATTGCTTGTTATGTGTGGTTTTGGTTTACACATTTCCTGCACGAGTCCTCTTTGACTCTGGTACGTCGATGTGCATTATTTCTCGGAGCTTCGTGGAGAAGCATTCCTTGTCGACGTTCCCTCTTTCCAAGAGTTGGAATATCGTTACAGGGAATGGCATGGTCTTGGTGCATCGTGGTTGCAATTCTTGCCCGTTGGTGGTTTGTGGACATGAGCTTTACGCTGATTTCATCGTCCACGACATCATCAACTACGATGCGGTCCTTGGGATGGATTAGCTTGCGAGCTTCTATGCTACGATCGACTGTCGGAGGAAGAAGGTGGTGTTCGAGATTCCCGGACATCCAGTGTTCGAGTTCAGCCGGGGTAGCAGTTCGCTCGGTCCGGTCAGGTTTCGGGCCAGGCCGGTGGAGATTGTGGCTATGCAGATGGAGCTGGAGAGGCCAGCGGTAGTGCGGGACTTCGATGACATCTTCCCCGAGGAGATGTCTGGATTGCCACCTGATCGAGCTCTCGAATTTTTGATTGATCTTATTCCGGGAGCGCAGCCGATTTTGAAAGTGCCATATCGTATGGCACCCGCTGAGTTGGAGGAATTGCGGAAGCAGCTGGATGAGCTGTTGCAGAAGGGTTACATCAATCCTAGTGTGTCTCCGTGGGGAGCACCGGTGCTGCTAATTAAGAAGAAGGATGGTTCGCGTCGCATGTGCATGGACTATCGGGAGCTGAATGCGGTGACCGTGAAGAATAAATACCCGTTGCCTCGCATCGATGATATTTTTGATCAGCTTGGAGGTTCGAGGGTGTTTTCGAAGTTGGATCTGAGGAGTGGTTATCATCAGCTGAAGGTGAAGAAGGAAGACGTTCCGAAGACACCGTTCAGGACAAAGTACAGACACTACGAGTTCGTGGTTATGCCTTTCGGTGTAACCAATGCTCCCGCAGTTTTCATGAATTTGATGAATCTGATTTTCTACGAATTTTTAGACAAGTTTGTCGTTATCTTTATTGACGACATTCTGGTCTATTCTAAGTCGGAGGAAGAGCATGCCTCGCACTTGAGGACGGTGTTGGAGATTTTGAGGAAGCATCGGTTGTATGCTAAGTTTTCGAAGTGCGTGTTTTGGCTGGACAGAGTTGCTTTTCTCGGGCATGTGGTGACTGGAGATGGTATTTCAGTGGATCCCGAGAAGATTAAGGCCATCAGAGAGTGGCCTGTTCCGCAGTCAGCGTCTGAGATCCGGAGCTTCCTTGGGCTTGCTGGTTACTATCGGCTCTTCATTAAGGACTTTTCCTGTATTACTGAGCCGTTGACCAGATTGACGCGAAAGGATGTACCTTTTGTTTGGTCGGGTGATTGTGAGAATACCTTCGGTGTTCTGAGGGAGAGATTGACGACTGCCCCTATTCTTGTCGTGCTTGATCACAGTGGAGGATTTGAGGTCTTTTGCGATGCTTCTGGCAAGGGTCTCGGATGTGTGTTGCATCAGCACGGGCATGTTGTGGCTTATGCTTCGCGTCAGCTCAAGACTTATGAGAAGAATTACCCGACGCATGATTTGGAGTTGGCTGTTGTCGTGTTTGCGCTCAAGATTTGGAGGCACTTCCTGCTGAGTGAGAAAGTGAAGATCTTCACCGATCACAAAAGCTTGAAGTATATTTTTACTCAGAAGGAGCTCAACATGCGACAGCGTCGATGTTTGGAGCTCATGTCGGATTATGAGATTGATTTGCAGTATCACCCTGGCAAGGTGAATGTGGTTCCTGATGCGCTGAGTAGGCTTCCAGCGGTGAAGTTGTTGACTTCGCAATGGAGATTGCAGCAGGATTTTTGCGAGTCTGGTGTTGAGATTGTTCTTCCTGGAGAAGCTTCTTCGTTGATGTGTATGCAGATTCAGTCGACGATCGTGGATCGGATCAAGGCTGGTCAGGCTGGAGATCCGAAGCTGGTGAAGATTCGAGAGCAGGTGGAAGCCGGTCTGCGGACTGACTTTTTGATTCATGAGGATGGCTCGCTGAGGTTTGGAGCTAGGTTGTGTGTGCCAGCCGGGGATATTAGAGAGGAGTTATTAGTTGAGGCACACAGTTCGCCGTATTCTGTGCATCCTGGTGGCACCAAGATGTACAAGGATCTTCGTCTGAACTATTGGTGGCATGGTATGAAGAGGAGTGTGGCTCGGAGTGTAGCCAAGTGCTTGGTTTGCCAGCAGGTAAAGGCAGAGCATCAGCGTACGGCGGGGTTGCTACAACCGCTTCCGATTCCGGAGTGGAAATGGCAACACATCACTATGGATTTCGTGAATGGACTACCTCGGAGTCCGAAGCAGAATGACGCGATTTGGGTGATCGTAGATCGATTGACCAAATCTGCGCACTTTATTCCATTCCTAGTAGGACAGTCCACTGAGGCGCTAGCGAGGAGATATATGGAGGTAAATTCTTTTACTCTCCGTTTCTATTTCCTTTTCCTAGTTTAGATAGTGATGTAACGTGAATCGTGCAGGAGATCGTACGACTTCACGGAGTCCCCATGAGTATCGTGTCTGACAGAGACACGAGTTTCACATCTCAGTTCTGGCAGAGTTTGCAGAAGAGTTTGAGTACGCGTCTGAGTTTCAGCACGGCGTACCATCCGCAGACGGATGGCCAGTCCGAGAGGACGATTCAGATCTTGGAGGACATGCTGAGGGTGTGCATATTGGATTTCAAGGGTTCGTGAGAGGACCATCTACATCTGGTGGAGTTCTCTTACAACACCAGCTTCCAGGCAAGTATTGGCATGGCGCCTTTCGCCGCGCTTTATGGGAGGAAATGTCGATCGCCATTGAGTTGGGATGACGTTGGTGATCGGGAGCTGTTGGGACCGGAGATGATTGTGGAGGCTGTGGATGTTATCAAAAACATTTGGGAGAGGCTGAGGATTGCTCAGGACCGTTTTAAGCATTGGGCGGATGCTAAACGGCGTCCTTTGGAGTTTCAGCCAGTCGACCATGTGTTCTTGAAGATTTCCCCGAATCGTGGTGTGATTCGCTTTGGAAAGCGAGGGAAGTTGAGCCCGTGATACATTGGACCGTTTGACATTCTGGAGAAAGTTGGTGAGGTAGCCTACCGCTTGGCCTTGCCGCCGTCTTTGGAAGGGGTTCACAATGTTTTCCAGGTGTCGCAGCTTCGTCGATACATCAGCGATCCATCTCATGCTGTGGATTTCTCGGAGATTACCGTTCGCCCTGATATGACGTATGAACAACAGCCAGTGTGGATTTTGGACAGGCGTCAGAAGTCGCTCCGGAACAAGGTTATCAATCTTGTGAGGGTGATGTGGCGACACGGCTCGCCAGGAGAGTCTACTTGGGAGAATGAGGATGAGATGCGAGAGCGCTACCCACTTTTGTTCCCAGACACGTGAGTGTTGGGAAATTCCGAGGACAGAATTTTTCTTAAATTGGGGAGGATGTAACGACTGTTTTCATGTATTTGGATTATCTATATTATATGTGTATTTTGGCGGATTTTCTCCTTATGTGTGGTTTCCGTCTTCGTAGCTTTCGTTTTCGTTCGTTTCGTTGTGATTTTCTAGCTTCTTCCTTAAATCGTTGATCTTGGAGTAAGTCACTCATGACGAACTTCAAATCGCTCATATTTTAGAGTTAGAGTGATCTTAGAAGCTATAGAAATCTTCCCGAAGCTTCGCGCTTCAATTCGGCACTTTTCGTGCACTTTAGTTGGTTCAAGAAGGGGAACCAACCGACTAGATTGAGATCTAGTCGGTCGGTAACTCTTCTCAAACCGACTAGTTCATTGAATCAATAATTCAGAAGTTACTGTTTACTCTTAGTCGGTCTAAGAACAACCACCGACCGACTAGATGTGAAACTAGTCGGTCAGAACTTGCTCTCAGACCGACTAGTTCCTTTGATAAATTTCACCTAAGTTACTGTTTATCGTTAGTCAGTCTAAGAACGTCTTTCGACCGACTAGGTTGCAAACTAGTCGGTCAGCCATTGTTCTTTAACCGACTAATTCATTGACCATTTTATCGACCTGAGTTACTGTTTGGTGTTAGTCGGTCATAGTTGGTCGACCGACCGACTAGTTCTCAAACTAGTCGGTCAACCACTCTTCTTTGACCGACTAACCGCTGTCGTAAACCTAGGGTTTGTCCAGCTGCCGGCTTGTTTCCTATTTAAACCCCCCCTTCGTTTCTTTTCTTTCTTTCTCTTCTCTTGGCCATTTTCTTTCCCCCTTGACCTCTGATCTCCCCCAACCTTCCTCTAGCCCTTCCTCCTTCCTCACGAGCCCCTCTCCCCCTCCATTTAAGCGGCCACCTCCTCTAGGCCATCGGCAAACCCCCAAAAAACCCGCACAAATCCCATTTCTCCAGATTTCTCCATCCATTCCAGATCTGAACCGTAGTTCTTCGGATCGTTCTTCCGTTGACGTGCTTGCTCGGCATCGTTCTTCCGCTCCGATACGGTAGTGAATCGATCCTTTAATATTCTCGTAACCCATTTTGTGATTCTTGTTAAACCTTAATAAAACTAGGTTGGATGTTGTTCTAATATTGTTTTGCCGTGGCAGCGATCTCACCCCCGTAGCTAACATTTTGTGACGTGCCTCGTTGATCGTCATCCTTGGTGCTAGGCAAGTGAAAGTTGCCACTTAGGTTTTTGGGCCATGTCTTAGGCCATTTGCTTGTTGTAGGCGTAAAAGAGACTAGGCGACGAAATGATACTCGCCTAGGCGCAATTTCAGGATCTAGCTTGACAACGAAGCTAGATCCGTCATTTATCATGTTGCATAAGTACTACCATGTCATGTTTAATTTCGATTAACGGTACGCGAATTAATTGTCATGTCACTGCATTCTTTTAAATGTTCCCGTGATTGCGTAGCACCGCTACACCTAGTGAATTGATTGAGGCTAGGCACCTGCTTTTAGCGGGCACAACCCTACGCCAAATTGTGAACCTAAAAACAAGCTCTCGTGCGAGGCAACCCTGGCTCATTTACTGAGCATCGTGTGTAGGGACCCTGGCTTGTTTACGTGTGGGAGGGGTAAGGGTTAAGCGGCCAATCAACTGGGAGTATGCCTGATCAGCAACTTCAATTGTAAGGCGTAAACTCTGGGTTCTGGGGTAGTGTTAAGCGGCCAATCAGCGTGAATGTCCAACAGTTCAGCAGTAAGGCGTAAACATCTACAAATAACTTGAAAACGTGACCAGTGAAAAGATTGAGAATGTTAGTAGCTTGGCTACTCCTGTCATGCCATGATAATTGTTCACTTGAACTTGATGTTATACCATGTCTTGCTTGCACACTCATACTAAAACTACCATGTCATGTATACTTTTAGAACTGCTAGGTTGTTAGTTTACCTTCCTTTCAGTTTCCTTGTCCAAGTCTTTTAGACTTGCTGACATGTTTCCCTTTACTCTTTTGGGTGACACATGTTAGATCCTGGGCCTGAGGTTGCTGCTGAGGACGTGGTGTTCGCTGACGCTGAGTCAGAACCCGCGTTCATCGAGGAGTTTAAGGACACCAGAGATCAGTCTTAGTGCCTTCGCTGAGCTTACCTTTTTGTTTGACTGCCTTAGTTGTCGGTGCGTAGCACCAATACTTTGTGCCGTGTTGGCTTTTGTTAGCCATGTTTTGGGCCTAGACTCTTTCTTTTAGCCTGGTGGCTTTTCTGGATGTTGAACTTAAATTGTTATGTTTGGACAATGCTGAGATTTGGGATTCTATTTATGTATCTCCTTGTGTTATTATCTTGTTCTATTCATGGTTACATGGACCTGCACTTGTTTTACTGACGCTTATCAGGCGTGTAGCTTCACAGCTCCACTCTGTAGTGCCCTGTGAAGCTACTGCACATGTACTAGAGGGGGGGTGAATAGTACTTTAAAATAATCAAGATAGTTATTCCTAATTATTGTGCAAGAAACAAACGACAATGCGGAATAAACAAAAATCAACAAGAATAAACAAACGCAAACAAAGCATGTAACGGGTTTGGATCCACCCAAGTCTCCCCGACTTGTTCCCGGTGATCCTACGTCCCAACCACCCGGATCCCCTCCGGATACTTGAGTTAGAAACCCTAACTCAAGATTTAGCACTATGAAATTCTTCTGAAAAACCTTCACAAGACCAAATCATACAAATGACATGTGACTCCCATAAACTGGGATCACACCCTCTCTCACAACCGAGAGACACAATACAAATATCAAAGTAATTGAAATATGAAACACTTACCACAAAATCCTATGCCTTGAGTATTACTTACCAAATTAGGGCAAAGATGGATTTTGGGGAAGAAGATGTCACCAAACCCTAGCTTCAAGAAGATGACCAGCAATGGAAGCCTAGGGTGGAGTTGATGACCTAGAATCAAGCTCTTGGCTTGAGAAGCTCACAATGGAGAGAATCTCTCTTGAGGAATTAGGTCTCAAGGTGTTGAGGGAGAGATTCTTGTGAGGGAGAGAGAGCTTCAAAATAGCTTGGGAGAGCTCTTCTCTTAGGTCTGAAATTGCTTGGAAATAGGACCTCTAACCCCTCTTCAAACGAATCAGGATTCTATTTAAAGGGGCAAGAGAAATCGAGTTTGAAAGAATCCCAACGGCTCTATTCTGAAGCAGACTAGTCGGTCTAAGAAGGATCACTGTCCGACTAGTTCATCAACTAGTCGGTCGGTGATTCAACATGGACCGACTAACAGCTCGACAGCCAAAAGAGTGATTTCCAGGCAATATGAACTAGTCGGTCTAAGAAGACTTGCCAACAGACTAGTTTGCCAACTAGTCGGTCGATGAGTGTTCTTTGACCGACTAAGAGTGAAATGCACGTAGCTGAATACAAGTTACACTAGTCGGTCTAAGAACAAATGCTGACTGACTAGTTTCACAACTAGTCGGTCGATGAATGTTCTTGGACCGACTAACTGTAAACAGTAACTCAGGCTGTACAGAGGCAAGCTCAACTAGTCGGTCTGAGAAGGATTCCTAACCGACTAGATCGTCATCCAGTCGGTCAGTGAACCTTCTTTGACCGACTAATTGATCGACATGGCTGAGCTGAAATGAGTTAGGACATATAGTCGGTTCATGAAGAGTTGCTGAACGACTAGATCGTCATCTAGTCGGTTGGTTACTCTACTTGAACCAACTAAGATGCACTAGAAGCCGAGGGAGAAGCGCTAAGCTTCGGGAAAGTTTCTAATGGCTTTTATGATAATCCTAGCTCTAAGATATGAGCGAAATGAAGATGTTAATGTAAGTCCTACTCAAGGCTTAACATTCTAATCTATGAAGCTAGACGACAATAAATAATACATGACGAACCGTCTTCGAAGCTTCAATCTTAATTCTTAACTTCAATAAAACTCCTTGAGCTTCAACGAAGCTTCAGGCACACGATCACGCGTATTGAGAAGTCTTGAGATGTCACTTTTGATATACGTATTCTTTTGGCGACGATCTCCATAACTGCGCTCACAAACAGTTAGATCACATTATTTATGTTTGCTCATCACTCAAAACCAAATCCAGGGGAACAATACTCAACACACTCCCGTGCGGACCTTCTCACGTCTGGCCTCCATTTTAGGGAAGCGGGGCGTGACAATCACCCTCGCCCGAGTAGAACAGATACGCATCGAAGATTTCGGACGTTCACTCGGCCGAGCAAGAATGTCCGTTCGGCCGAGTAAGAAAGTTAACTCGGCCGAGTCAGTCAGGGAATTCAGACAGAAAAGAGCCAAAGCTACTGGAAAATCTAAGGAAGCTCACTCGGCCGAGCAAGATAGCTACTCGACCGAATGAAGAATCCTGCTCGGTCGAGTCACCCCGAGAGACGGACCCTGAAAACCCCGAAGTTACTGTTACTTTACAGGGTTTGTCACTCGGGCGAGAAGTGGATTCCAGCGATGGATCTCCTCATCCCAGCTGCATACGTGCTAGAGCCTGAGGGTGCTCAGCAGGAGCCCCTCCTTCCACCACTTAACCACGTGATCCCTCAGCCTGCATATGCTTCGTCTGCACCTCCCGACACCTCTGTCCACACTTCTGTTAGTGTCGGGAGCACCTTAGCTGAGTGCACCCACACCACCACCACTGTGCCCATGTCGATAGATCCCATTTCTGCGGCTAGCCCCGAGCATCCCCCCACCGTAGTTGAGTGCGACGAGCCTTCTTTTGCTTCCACAGTTGAGACCCTATCCTCATTGTTGTTCTCGACTCCTGGGGAGTCATTTTCTGCACATTTCACGACCTCCCCAGTCGTCGACCTCACTATCTCCACCGCCGCTGTATACTCCGAGAGTGTCGTGACGTCTATCCCCACGTCTGTGTCACTGACCTCTTTGCCCGCCTCGTCGCTTGCCACCATTGCCGTTTCTGCTGCTGCTCCATCCTCTTCGACCATTCCCGCGTCTCGGCCTCCCACAGAGGCTGAGCAACACTTAGTGAGCACAGCACCACCTCACCACCCCACTGTCGTACCCATCCTTTACAGTAGCCGAGCGAGACACCCCGCTCTTCACCTGTTCGTCCTGCTCGACCCTCTACTCTATCTCCCCCCGACACCCTAGTTCAGCACCTCCATGCTCTTGAGGGGACGGTGAGTGGACTTAGAGCAGATTTTCGGGCTGTCTCTGCTACTGTCAGTGCTGTCCAGACCCGCGTCGCATTGCTTACTGGTATTCAGGCTTGTCTGAACCAGATTCTAGAGCGTCTGCCTCAGCCACCCACCCCCACCCAGCAGCCTCCACGACCACCACCTCCGCCACAGGACGGTGCTGGTGCACCCCCACCCACCTAGGCACACACTGGATGCCTTCGATATTTTGCGGTTGTCACTCTGGATTTTTTTTCCTGAGCCTGCTGATTTTGCACCCCTCCTCCACACACTTTTTGGTCACTTTTTGTTCATATCTGTCTATATCTTCTTGGGAGTTAGGGAGTACTTATGGGACACCTATCTGACACTATTTTGATCTCTGCATGCACCACTTGCATTCCCATCATTTTCTTTTTATTTTTATTTTTATTTTTATTTACATGCATGCATCCTCACCCGCCCCACCCACATTTTTTGCCTATCGGTGTGCCACACTTTGCACATTGAGGACATTGTGCACTTTAGCTTGGGGGAGTGAGTTCTCACGCACTTTTTATTTTTATCGACTTTTATTTTCCTTTTCCCACATTTCTTCGTTTTTACGCTTATTTTCACCCACTTTTTCCTCTTTTCCATGCATCACATTTTCTTACTTTTTGAGTGTGCTGCATTGTACAGTAGTTTTTATTCTCTTTTATCCTTATTTCTTTTACCCTTTTGCTAGAGATGAATTTTCTGTGATGATGATGACATGGTGTTAGCTTATCTCTATATGCATATTATCTTGTCATGCCATAGATTTTATTTCAGATATAATATGCTATGTCTTGCTATGCATTTGAGATAGTAACCCGCACTTTCATGTATGTATATGGATGAAATTCTTTTATTATCTGAGTCTGATGATTTTTACCGTATACTCTTCATAGAAAACACACCAAGCTTCACGCATTGATTGCTTATATCTGGAGTACTGCTTTCGTTTCGTATATCACTTCTTATTGCATGAAAATTGTACGGTTCACTTTCAGGTTGACTGAATGTATGCTAGGTTGATATAACTGGATTAGTTTACTTTCTGAGATTAAACTGAGTAGATTACATTACTCTGCTTTAAGTTGTTGTGCACATTCTATAGAGTGAACCGAGTGTTACATATATTTCTTTCTCCACATATCTTGAGCATTATTTCTATACTTAAAATCATTGGTGAATCTCCCTTTAGCGATTCTTATATTGACATTTTCCCTCGCTACAAAAATCTATGCTCCATACCCCCAAAATCAAAAAGAAAAAAGTATTCTTGTATATCTGTTTATCTTTTGATTTGGGATCACAGTTGTATATATGATTGCAAAAAAACAAAAAACATAAAAAAAGAAGAAGAAAAAGAAAAAAAGAAAAGAAAAGAGAAAAGAAGTTCATATATGATCCCATCTCACACTCTTTCTCTCTTTCTCCCCTCTTTTATTTTTATTTTTTTTGAGCTTCAAAAATGGGGAATAAGCTTATTGATTTATCTTATGCCACCATGCTTATAGATAAGCTTAAGGGAGAGGATCCAATGATGTGTGAGAGAGTGACTACTTGATTGTGCATGACAACCTAAGCAAGGTAATTTTCTATACTCGGTGAGATTACTAAAAGTTTTTACGAAATCCAGGAATTGAAACTGTAACGACTGGTTTTCATGTATTTGGATTAGCTATATTATATTATATGTTTTGGTGGATTTTCTCCTTATGCGTGGTTTTCGTCTCCGTATCTTTCATTTTCGATCGTTTCGTCGCGTTTTCCTAGCTTCTTCCGTTGATCGTCGATTTCGGAGTAAGTCATTCGTGACGGGCTTCATATCGGTCATATCTTATTGTTAGATCAAGCCTAGGAGTCTTAGGAATCGATCCCGGAGCTTCGCGCTCCATTTCGGAACTTTTGGTGCACGTTAGCCGGTACAAGAAGGGGAACCGACCGACTAGATGACGATTTAGTCGGTCGGCAAACCTTCATGGACCGACTAGTGGGCTTTGTAAATTATTTAGGAGTTACTGTTTCTCGTTAGTCGGTCTAAGAACATTTGTCGATCGACTAGGTTGCAAACTAGTCGGTCAGCAATCGTTCTTTAACCGACGAACTCTATGTTCATTTTGATGCCAAGTACTATTCATTCTTAGTCGGTCTAAGAACGTTCATCGACCGACTAGATGAAAAACTAGTCGTTCAGTAGTTGTTCTTTGACAGACTAAATCTAAATCCTATTTTTGTACATGAGTTACTGTTTGGACTTAGTCGGTCTGCGTTGGTCAACCGACCGACTAGTTCCCAAACTAATCGGTCAGTAGTTGCTCTTTGACCGACTAAATCTAAATCCTATTTTTGTACAGGAGTTACTGTTTGGACTTAGTCGGTCTGCGTTGGTCAACCGACCGACTAGTTCCCAAACTAGTCGGTCAGTGGTTGTTCTTTGACCGACTAACTAGTGTCGAAACCCTAATTTCTGGGCAGCCGCCGGCTGTGCCTGTTTAAACCCCCCAAACGTTTTCTTTTCTTCTTTCACTTCTCCTGAGCCTCCTTCTTTCCCAAATCACTCTCCAACATTTCCCCAAGCCATTCCTTCCTCCCTTGGAGTTTCCCTCTCTATTTTGGTCTACCACCATGCCCTAGGTCATTTCCAACCCCCAAAAACCCCCAAAACCACATTTCTCCAGATTTTCCCCATCCATTCCAGATCTGAACCCTAGGTTCCCTGGATCATTTCTTCTGTTGCCGTGCTTGCTCGGCATCGTTCTTCTACTTCCGATACGGTAATAAATCGATCTCTTAATATTCTCATAGCCCATTTGAGTTTTTGTGAAACCTTAATAAAACTAGGTTGGATGTTGTTCTAATGTTGTTTTGCCATGGCAGCGATCTCCTTTCTGTAGCTAGCATTTGTGTGACAGCCTCGTTGGTCGTCATCCTCGGGGCGAGGCAAGTGAAACTTGCCACTTAGGGTTTTGGGCCATGTCTTAGGCCATTTGCTTGTTGTAGGCGTAAAAGAGACTAGGCGACGAAATGATACTCGCCTAGGCACAATTTCAGGAACTAGCTTGACAATGAAGCTAGGACCGTCATTTATCATGTTGCATAACTATCATGTCATGTTTAATTTTGATTAACGGTACGCGAATTAATTGTCATCCATGCTATCTATGTTGTATGTCGCATTCGTAGCACACGCTACAATACTTGTGTTTCCTGGTCCGTGTACCAGAAGCGGGCTACGTGAGTTGGTTGATAGCCAATGCCCGATCTACTTGTTTACCGGCTAGGCACCTGCGTTGCAGGCATAACCCTACGCCATACTTGTTAAATACACTTCCTGTCTCGTATTCCAGAAGCGAGCATTCCATGTTCAGGGTAATTCCCTGGCTCGATACACGTGGAGGGGTAGAGATAAACGGTCACTTGAGCTTAGGAGTTGGCCCGATCAGCCACTCTAGCCAACAGGCAGAATCTCTGTGCACAACTTGTTTACTTGACTTGTTCACTTGACGTGAACCACTTGACTTGTACTTGTCCGTGTTTTACTTGTTATCCATGACATACTTGCTACTTGTACTTCCCTTTACTAGTCACTTCCATACTATACTTGCCATGCCATGCATCATACTATAACTGCTAGGTTGCTAGTTTACCTTACCTTCAGTTTCCTTGCCCAAGTCTATTAGACTTGCTGACATGTGCCCCTTAACTCTTTTGGGTGACACATGTTAGATCCCGAGCCTGAGTCCGTTGTTGAGGACGAGGTGTTTGCGGACGCCGTGCCCGAGTCTGTGTTTAGCGAGGAGTACGTGGACACTGGGGACCAGTCCTAGTGTCTTCGTTGAGCTTTCCCTTTTTTGTTTTAGACTGCTGTAGTTGTCGGTGTGCAGCACCTATACTCTGTTTACGTTTGTCTTTGTTTGGCCTTGTTCTGGGCCTTTAGACTCTTTCTTTTAGCCTGGTGGCTTTTCTGGATGTTGAACTTAATTTTAACGTTGGACAATTTTTGAGATTGAGATTTTGTTTCTGTCTCTCCTTGTGTTATTATTGTTGTTCCGTTTGTGGTTACATGGACCTGCTTATGTTTTATTGACGCTTATCGGGTTTGGGGCTTCATAGCTCCACTCTCGTGCGGACCTTTTCACGTCTCGCCTCCATTTTAGGGAAGCGGGGCATGACAGGTTTTGTTGGTGGCCCATGAAGGTCCTTCTGTACCTGCGAATTATCAGAATAGCGATAATAATATTAGAATGTTCAATAAACTAAGTTCGACGTCCGAGTCATAAGCTATGAGTCTAATTGTTTCGTTTTCTGTGTCATTAGCTGGCAGGAAGACGAATCACTCGTGGTGGTGGTAGTGGTGCGCCCCCTCATGATGAGGAGCCTGAGCGGGAACCCACCAATGGGGAGATGATGCGGATGATGCTTCAGATGATGCAGGTGCAGCAAGGCGTGCTCATGCAGGTCCAGAATGCTCCGGCTGGTCGAGCTCCTTGGGCGGCTCCGGAGGCCCCTCGCTCCGAGCCGGGAGCGAAGCAATTTCGGGAGCTGGGTCCCGCATATTTTGATGGGTCTGAGGGTCCTATGGCTGCCGATGAGTGGATTCGGAATATTGAGGATAACTTAAAGATGGCCAAGATCACCCTGGCTGGATGGGTTGATTTGGCAAAGCGGCAACTCAAGGATAACGCTCGGAACTGGTGGGATGCGGAAGAGAAGATGTTGGTGGAACCGATAGCTTGGGCTACTTTTAAGTCCAGGTTTGATGAGGAGTTCTTTCTGAAGGCTGCTAAGAAGGAGATACTGCAGCGTTTCATTGATCTGAAGCAAGGGAGCTTGACGGTGGACTAGTACCACCAAGAGTTCACTAGGCTTAGTCGGTTCGTGCCGAAGATGGTGCAGGATGCTGATGAGAGGGCTCAAAGGTTCCTGCAGGGACTTGCTTTGGAGCTCCAGAGTTTTGTGTCTTCCTCTGATCTGGACTCTTATCAGAAGGTTCTGGTCGCTACAAGGAGGCAGGAGCTGAACCTGAGTCAGAGGAGGGGACATGTTTCTGGTGCTGGGAAGAGGCCTATGGAGCAGGCCAGGGCGGTGGTTAGGCCTGGTTTCAAGCCTAATCATCCGGTGCAGTTCAAGAGGCCAGGAGAGCCTATTCTGAAGACTTGCCATTTCTGCGGCAGGACCGGGCACGTCAAGGATCAGTGTAGGAGATTCCTGGGCCAGTGTGTCGTCTGTGGGGATCATACCCATGCCATGAAGGATTGTCCGAGGTCGAAGCAGCCTTGGAGGGCACCTGTTGCAGCACCGCCGTTGCAGCAGAGGGCGTCTGTTCCTGCTGGACGTGGAGCAGCTCTTGTTCCACAGAGGCAGGCTTTCCAGCAGGCTTTTCCGCCGAGGCGACAGGCTTTTCTGATGACTGATGTGGAGAACGGGGCTGTGGATGAGGTTATCGCAGGTAATCCACTTCTAGCTATTCCTTTCTTATTTGGCTTTGTTTGTTAGACTATGTTGTTTGCTTGAATATGATTGTTTGCTAGACTAGGGCTTGATTGTTAGACTGTTTGTAGGTGTGATTTTGGTGTGCACGTTTCCTGCACGAGTCCTCTTTGACTCTGGTGCATCGATGTGCATTATTTCTCGGAGCTTCGTGGAGAAGCATTCCTTGTCGACGTCCCCTCTTTCCAAGAGTTGAAATATCGTTACAGGGAATGGCGTGGTCACGGTGCATCTTGGTTGCAATTCTTGCTCGTTGGTGGTTTGTGGACATGAGCTTTACGCTGATTTCATTGTCCACGACATCATCAACTATGATGCGGTCCTTGGGATGGATTGGCTTGCGAGCTTCTATGCTACGATCGACTGTCGGAGGAAGAAGGTGGTGTTCGAGATTCCCGGACATCCAGTATTTGAGTTCAGCTGAGGTAGCAGTTCGCTTGGTCCTGTCAGATTTCGGGCCAGTCCGATGGAGATTGTGGCTGTGCAGATGGAGCTGGAGAGGCCAGCGGTTGTGCAGGATTTTGATGACGTCTTCCCCGAGGAGATGTCTGGTTTGCCACCTGATCAAGCTTTAGAATTTTCTATTGATCTGGTTCCGGGAGCGCAGCCGATCTCGAAGGCGCCATATCGTATGGCACCCGCCGAGTTGGAGGAATTGCGGAAGCAGCTGGATGAGCTTTTGCAGAAGGGTTATATCAATCCTAGTGTGTCTCCGTGGGGAGCACCGGTGCTGCTGGTGAAGAAGAAGGATGGTTCGCGTCGCATGTGCGTGGACTATCGGGAGTTGAATGCGGTGACCATCAAGAATAAATACCCGTTGCCTCGCATCGATGATATTTTTGATCAGCTTGGAGGTTCGAGGGTGTTTTCTAAATTGGATTTGAGGAGTGGTTACCATCAGTTGAAGGTGAAGAAGGATGATGTTCCGAAGACAGCATTCAGGACGAAGTATGGACACTACGAGTTTGTGGTT
The DNA here is from genome assembly GCA_030789695.1 of Scilla litardierei. Classification (NCBI taxonomy): domain Eukaryota; kingdom Viridiplantae; phylum Streptophyta; class Magnoliopsida; order Asparagales; family Asparagaceae; genus Scilla; species Scilla litardierei. The sequence goes on from CM061142.1 coordinate 101,388,867, forward strand.
ATGCCTTTCGGTGTAACCAATGCACCCGCAGTTTTCATGAATCTGATGAACCTGATTTTCTACGACTTTTTGGATAAGTTTGTCGTTATCTTTATTGACGACATTCTGATCTATTCAAAGTCGGAGGAGGAGCATGCCTCGCACTTGAGGACGGTATTGGAGATTTTGAGGAAGCATCGTTTGTATGCCAAGTTTTCGAAGTGCGAGTATAGGCTAGATAGAGTTGCTTTTCTGGTGCATGTGGTGACTGGAGATGGTATTTCTGTGGATCCCGAGAAGATTAGGGCCATCAGATAGTGGCCTGTTCCGCAGTCAGCGTCTGAGATCCGGAGTTTCCTTGGACTTGCTGGTTACTATCGGCGTTTTATTAAGGACTTTTCCCGTATTGCTGAGCCGATGACCAGGTTGACGCGGAAGGATGTACCTTTTGTTTGGTCGGGTGATTGTGAGAATGCCTTTGGTGTTCTGAGGGAGAGATTGACGACTGCCCCCATTCTTGTTGTGCCTGATCGCAGCGGCGGATTTGAGATCTTTTACGATGCTTCTAGCAAGGGTCTAGGTTGTGTATTGCATCAGCACGGGCATGTTGTGACGTATGCTTTGCGTCAGCTCAAGACTCATGAGAAGAATTACCCGACGCATGATTTGGAGTTGGCTGCTGTTGTGTTTGCGCTCAAGATTTGGAGGCACTTCCTGCTGAGTGAGAAAGTGAAGATCTTCACCGATCACAAAAGCTTGAAGTATATTTTTACTCAGAAGGAGCTTAACATGCGACAGCGTCGGTGGTTGGAGCTCATGGAGGATTATGAGATTGATTTGCAGTATCACCCTGGCAAGGTGAATGTGGTTCCTGATGCGCTGAGTAGGCTTCCAGTGGTGATGTTGTTGACCTCGCAGTGGAGATTGCAGTAGGATTTTTGCGAGTCTGGTGTTGAGATTGTCCTTCCTAGGGAGGCTTCTTCGTTGATGAGTATGCAGATTCAGTCGACGATCGTGGATCGGATTAAGGCTGGCCAGGCTGGAGATCCGAAGCTGGTGAAGATTCGGGAGCAGGTAGAAGCCGGTCTGCGGACTGACTTTTTGATTCATGAGGATGGCTCGCTGAGGTTTGGAGCCAGGTTGTGTGTGCCAGCTGGGGATATTAGAGAGGAGTTGATGGTGGAGGCACACAGTTCGTCGTATTCTGTGCATCTTGGTGGAACCAAGATGTACAAGGATCTTCGTCTGAACTGTTGGTGGCATGGTATGAAGAGGAGTGTGGCTCGGAGTGTAGCCAAGTGTTTAGTTTGCCAACAAGTGAAGGCGGAGCATCAGCGTACGGCAGGGTTGCTACAACCGCTTCCGATTCCGGAGTGGAAGTGGCATCACATCACTAAGGATTTCGTGACTGGACTACCTCGGAGCCCGAAGCAGAATGACGTGATTTGGGTGATCGTAGAGCGATTGACCAAATCCGCGCACTTTATTCCTTTCCAAGTTGGACAGTCCACTGAGGCGCTAGCGAGGAGATATATGGAGGTAAATTATTTTATGCTCCGTTTCTATTTCCTTTTCCTAGTTTAGATAGTGATGTAACGTGAATCGTGCAGGAGGTCGTGCGACTTCACGGAGTCCCTGTGAGTATTGTATCGGACAGAGACACAAGGTTCACATCTCAGTTCTGGCAGGGTTTGCAGAAGAGTTTGGGTACGCGTCTGAGTTTCAGCACGGCGTACCATCTGCAGACGGATGGCCAGTCCGAGAGGATGATCCAGATCTTGGAGGACATGCTGAGGGCGTGCATGTTGGATTTCAAGGGTTCGTGGGAGGACCATCTATATCTGGTAGAGTTGTCCTACAATAACAGCTTCCAGGCAAGTATTGGCATGGTGCCTTTCGCCGCTCTTTATGGGAGGAAATGTCGATCGCCATTGAGTTGGGATGACGTTGGTGATCGGGAGCTGTTGGGACCTGAGATGATTGTGGAGGCCGTGGATGTTGTCAGGAACATTCTGGAGAGGTTGAGGATTGCTCAGGACCGTTTTAAGCATTGGGCGGATGCGAAACGCCGTCCTTTGGAGTTTCAGCCGGCGACCATGTGTTCTTGAAGATATCCCCGAATCATGGTGTGATTCGCTTTGGGAAGCGAGGGAAGTTGAGCCCGCGATACATTGGACCGTTTGACGTTCTAGAGAGAGTTGGCGAGGTAGCCTACCGCTTAGCCTTACCGCCATCTTTGGAGGGAGTTCACAATGTTTTCCATGTGTCGCAGCTTCGTCGATACGTTAGCGATCCATCTCATGCTGTGGATTTTTCGGAGATTACCGTTCGCCCTGATATGACATATGACCAGCAGCCAGTGCAGATTCTGGACAGGCGTCAGAAGTCACTTCGGAGCAAGGTTGTCAATCTTGTGAGGGTGATGTGGCGACATGGCTCGCCAGGAGAGTCTACTTGGGAGAATGAGGATGAGATGCGAGAGCGTTTCCCACTTTTGTTTCCGGACACGTGAGTGTTGGGAAATTCCGGGGACGGAATTTTTCTTAAGTTGGGGAGGATGTAACGACTGGTTTTCATGTATTTGGATTAGCTATATTATATTATATGTTTTGGTGGATTTTCTCCTTATGCGTGGTTTTCGTCTCCGTAGCTTTCATTTTCGATCGTTTCGTCGCGTTTTCCTAGCTTCTTCTGTTGATCGTCGATTTCGGAATAAGTCATTCGTGACGGGCTTCATATCGGTCATATCTTATTGTTAGATCAAGCCTAGGAGTCTTAGGAATCGATCCCGGAGCTTCGCGCTCCGTTTCGGAACTTTTGGTGCACGTTAGCCGGTACAAGAAGGGGAACCGACCGACTAGATGACGATTTAGTCGGTCGGCAAACCTTCATAGACCGACTAGTGGGCTTTGTAAATTATTCAGGAGTTACTATTTCTCGTTAGTCGGTCTAAGAACATTTGTCGACCGACTAGGTTGCAAACTAGTCGGTCAGCAATCGTTCTTTAACCGACTAACTCTATGTTCATTTTGATGCCAAGTACTATTCATTCTTAGTCGGTCTAAGAACGTTCATCGACCGACTAGATGACAAACTAGTCGGTCAGTAGTTGTTCTTTGACAGACTAAATCTAAATCCTATTTTTGTACAGGAGTTACTGTTTGGACTTAGTCGGTCTGCGTTGGTCAACCGACCGACTAGTTCCCAAACTAGTCGGTCAGTAGTTGTTCTTTAACCGACTAAATCTAAATCCTATTTTTGTACAGGAGTTACTGTTTGGACTTAGTCGGTCTGTGTTGGTCAACCGACCAACTAGTTCCCAAACTAGTCGGTCAGTGGTTGTTCTTTGACCGACTAACTAGTGTCGAAACCCTAATTTCTGGGCAGCCGCCGGCTGTGCCTATTTAAACCCCCCAAACGTTTTCTTTTCTTCTTTCACTTCTCCTGAGCCTCCTCCTTCCACAAATCACTCTCCAACATTTCCCCAAGCCATTCCTTCCTCCCTTGGAGTTTCCCTCTCTATTTTGGTCTACCACCATGCCCTAGGTCATCTCCAACCCCCAAAAACCCCCAAAAACCCCCAAAACCACATTTCTCCAGATTTTCCCCATCCATTCCAGATCTGAACCCTAGGTTCCCCGGATCATTTCTTCCGTTGTCGTGCTTGCTCGGCATCGTTTTTCCGCTTCCGATACGGTAATAAATCGATCTCTTAATATTCTCATAGCCCATTTGTGGTTTTGTGAAACCTTAATAAAACTAGGTTGGATGTTGTTCTAATGTTGTTTTGCCATGGCAGCGATCTCTTTTCCGTAGCTAGCATTTGTGTGACGGCCTTGTTGGTCGTCATCCTCGGGGCGAGGCAAGTGAAACTTGCCACTTAGGGTTTTGGGCCATGTCTTAGGCCATTTGCTTGTTGTAGGCGTAAAAGAGACTAGACGATGAAATGATACTCGCATAGGCACAATTTCAGGAACTAGCTTGACAATGAAGCTAGGACCGGCATTTATCATGTTGCATAACTATCATGTCATGTTTAATTTTGATTAACGGTACGCGAATTAATTGTCATCCATGCTATCCATGTTGTATGTCGCATTCGTAGCACACGCTACAATACTTGTGTTTCCTGGCTCGTGTACCAGAAGCGGGCTACGTGAGTTGGTTGATAGCCAATGCCCGATCTACTTGTTTACCGGCTAGGCACCTGCGTTGCAGGCATAACCCTATGCCATACTTGTTAAATACACTTCCTGGCTCGTGTTCCAGAAGGGAGCATTCCGTGTTCGGGGTAATTCCCTGGCTCGATACACGTGGAGGGGTAGAGATAAACGGTCACTTGAGCTTAGGAGTTGGCCCGATCAGCCACTCTAGCCAACAGGCGGAATCTCTGTGCACAACTTGTTTACTTAACTTGTTCACTTGACGTGAACCACTTGACTTGTACTTGTCCGTGTTTTACTTGTTATCCATGACATACTTGCTACTTGTACTTCCCTTTACTAGTCACTTCCATACTATACTTGCCATGCCATGCATCATACTATAACTGCTAGGTTGCTAGTTTACCTTACCTTCAGTTTCCTTGCCCAAGTCTATTAGACTTGCTGACATGTGCCCCTTAACTCTTTTGGGTGACACATGTTAGATCCCGAGCCTGAGTCCGTTGTTGAGGACGATGTGTTTGCGGATGCCGTGCCCGAGTCTGTGTTTGGCGATGAGTACGTGGACACTGGGGACCAGTCCTAGTGTCTTCGTTGAGCTTTCCCCTTTTTGTTTTAGACTGTTGTAGTTGTCGGTGTGCAACACCTATACTCTGTTTACGTTTGTCTTTGTTTGGCCTTGTTCTGGGCCTTTAGACTCTTTCTTTTAGTGTCACGCCCCGCTTCCCTAAAATGGAGGCGAGACGTGAGAAGGTCCGCACGAGAGAGGAGCTGTGAAGCCCCAAACCCGATGAGCGTCAATTTAGTATAAACAGGTCCCTGTAATCGCAAAAGGAACAACAACAATAATAATAAAGAGACGGATATAAATTTCCAATCCCAAAGTTCGTCCACAAAATATTCAACATCACAGAAAAGCCACCAGGCTAACAGAAAAGAGTTTAAGGCCCAGAACAAGGCCAACAAAATAACACAAACACAACAGAGTATAGGTGCTACGCACCGATAACAAAACAACTGTCTAACAAAAGTAAAACACGACGAAGACACTAGGACTGGTCCCCAGTATCAATGTAGTCCTCGATCAACGCGGGGCCTGACTCAGCGTCAGCGAACACCACGTCCTCAGCAAGTAACTCAGGCTCGGGCTCTAACATGCGTCACCCAAAAGAGAAAAGGGGCACATGTCAGCAAGTCGAAAGACTTGTGCAAGGAAACTGTGTAACGACCACTTTTCGTCGTACGCTTTTCGTGCACGTGCTTTTGGCCGTGCACGTGTTTGTTTTAGACTTTGGTTGTTTGCGAACACTTTTGTGTGATATGCCGTTGCGAACGTCTCTGAGAGTATTAAATAGTGGCACTATCCTGGAACGACACTTCTCGAGTCGTTTTCCCACAATTTAAACTCACTCGATGAGACGTGACGATTTTCACTTTGACGGGAGACGTTTCTATTTTTAGTTTCGTCGTCCGACGTCGAATTTGAGATCCGTCTTCTTAGTTAGCTCACATTCGTCGCCACGATCACAACGATATTTATTTTATAATTTTTGGAGTTTATTTGACCACTTTTATAATTTTTACAAGTTTTATATTATTTTTAATAATTTATTTTTAAATTAATTTCGGCCAAATAAAATTTATTTGAGTTTAAAACATTTTAAAGAATTTTTGAGCCAATTTCCAGCTCATTTGGACCTGGTCAAAATCCTAGATTGGGTTGGAGAAGTTTAAATTCAAATTTCAAATCTTTTTGAATTCTAATCCTATTAGATTTAGCCCTAGACCAAGTCAACCCACCTACACTATATAAGCAACCCCTAGAAAGTCCTATTTTTCCAAAGAAATTAGCCCTAGCCTCTTCCAAAGTCATTTTGGACGTTGCGACGAATCGTCGCAACGTTGCGACGTTCAGCCCCCGCACGACCGAGGAAAATCGCCCCGTTCGCACCGCTCCGACCGAAGCCCCCGCCCGCACCCAAGCCCTCCGCACGCTGCAGCACCCCCGCTCCGTTCCATCGACCTGACCGATCGCTTGGCCCGCTCTGACCGGTCGCCCCGCTCCGCACCGACCCCCGCTTGTCGCCCGCTCTGTCGCCCCGCTCCGCTCCGTGCCCGACCGAAGGAAGCGGCCGCTGTGACCGAGCGCCCGAACGTTGCAACGTTGCAACGCTGCAACCCCGCATCCCAAGCGCACGACCGACGGTCCCTATCGGTCTGACCGAAGGAAACGCCCGCACCCGCCGCTGTGACCGACCCCCGCTGCTGCACAGCCCCGTTCTCTCGCAGCGACCGAGGAATTCTCCCGCATTGGAGGGGTACGACCGAGAGTCACTCGTCGCAACCCCGCATCCGTCGCACCACTTGCCTCCGTGGGCCCCCCAAGTTCTCCAGAGTTATTGTGGGTTCCCCAAAGGCCCCTAGGAGTACTGTGGGCCCCACCTAGGTGCTTGCTCTTCGAGGATCCGTCGCGTACGACGTCGTCGCACGTCGTAGCCCGTCGTCGCACGTGCTAGCTTTGGAATCTGGAACTGTCGCCCCGGTCGAAGCTCTGAATTTTCCAGCAAGGAATATATATTGGAATCAGGACTTGGAGCGCGTTCTATTATTCCAACCCCCGGCGTCGCTACCCGACGCCGGTGTAGCTTTCGCGTCGTGTTGAGGTAACGTTTTGCACCCCTAGGACCCCCAACCCAATTGCATGCTAATCAAGACTAAAAATCAGTATTTTAAAGAATTTTAAATGTTTTAGAATCCACTAATCAAGATTAATAAAACGGATGTAGGCCGGTGGACTTGTGCACGTAGGAATCGTGACTTTGGACTCGTTGGACGGTGTTTTCTTGACGTGATAGTTGCAGGCAAGTGAAACTTGCCAACTCTTGTGTAGGGCCATGTTTTTAGGCCACTTCCTTGCTTTTAGCGTAAAAGAGACTAGCCAGTGAAATGATAGCTGGCTAGACGCCTATTTGATCTAGTTTGACAACGAAACTAGATCCGTCACCTAATTGATCTAGCTTGACAACGAAGCTAGATCCACCCTTTAAACTTGATGTTCATGCATACTAAACTGTCACGTTTACTTTCCTTATCTGTACGCACTTTTAACTGCCATGCATTGCATTCTACATGTCATCCAAGTTGAATATTGCATTCGTAGCACACGCTACATACTTGTACTTGCTTGTCCTGGCTAGGTGCACCCCTACGCCATACTTGTTAAAAACACTTCCTGGCTCGTGATCCAGAAGCGAGCATTACCGTTCGGGGGTAAGGCCCTGGCTCGATACACGTGGGATGGGGTAAGAGTTAAGCGGCCAATCAGCTGGGAGTCTGCCTGATCAGCAACTGCAGCTGTAAGGCGTAAACTCTGGGTGGGGCGGAGTTAAGCGGCCAATCAGTGTGAAAGAAAGTCATTTCAGCTGTAAGGCGTAAACTCTGCAAATGACATGAAAACGTGACTAGAGAAATCCTTGTAAATGTTATTAGTCTTGCCACACTTGCCATGCCATGCTAGCTACTTGTTGTTTTCTTTACCTGCTGCACTCATACTTAAACTGCCATGTCATTGCATCATGCTAGAACTGCTAGGTTGCTCTTACTTGTACTTTCAGTTTCACTTGCACAAGTCCTCCAGACTTGCTGACATGTGCCCCTTTCTCTTTGGGTGTCACATGTTAGACCCTGAGCCAGAGATCGTTGCTGTGTACGTGATGAGTCGCTGACGCTGAGTCTGAGTCCATGATTGCCAGGAGGATTTTGGTGACACCGGTGACCTTGCTTTGAGTTTTGTTGAGCTTTATGTTGTTTTAGGCCTTTTGTTAGTTTTGTTGGTGCGTAGCACTGTCGTTGTACTTTGTACTTTTGTTGGCCATGTTTGGGCCTTTAGTCTGCTTACTTTTAGCTTGGTGGTTTTTCTGTGATGTTGGAAACTTATTTTATGGATATTCTGAGATGCTTCTTTTGTCTCATTTCATTATTATTATCTTTGTTTCGTTCGCGTTGCAAGGGCCTGCAGTTTTAAATTTGATTGACGCTTATCGGACTTGCAGCTTTGCAGCTTCAAGTCTGAGCGGACCTTCTCACGCTTCGCCTCCATATATTGGGAAGCGGGGCGTGACAGGTTTTGTTGGTGGCCCATGCAGGTCAGTCTTGCAATTGCGAATTAACGAAACAACGATAATAACAGAATGTCCATTAAATAAATTGCAACATCCGAGTCAGAAGCCCTGAGTCTAGTCGTTTTTAGGACACTAGGTGATTAGAAGACTTAGTTAAACGTCTGTGCTTGATAGTTAGAGGCCCCTGATTGTTAGTTAGACTCCCTTCTAGCAATTGACTTGATCGTCGTAGGAGTTACCTTAGTGGTCCTTGTCTACCTCTGACCATATTAGACTTCTAGAATTTCCTTTTGTCGTTCGCTTGGGGTCATCGATTTCGGACCAAGCTGAACGCATTTCTTTACCGTCTAACCTTTAGAAGTCTTAGCGCTTAGTTTTAATCTTTAGTTGGTCGACCGTAGGAGTTTCCCGTAGCCTTCTCCTGAGTCATATCCTAGGCATACGAATGTTTTGATCACCTGACCAATTTCCTTGCCTCGAATCACGAGATCGCCCCATGACGATCGTCGTCAATTTTCAAACCTTTCCGTTACAATCTGAATCTTCCAAAAGTATCTTTCGATTTCCTCTTTCACTATGTTTAAATTTGTTCAAAATTTTAATATACTTATACTTCATACTTCTTCATTGATTTAAATTTTTAAAACGTTCGTCGGAATTTTGAACTCTAGCTGACAATATTTTCCCAGCTTATGTTTTCGTACTCATGTCGTCTTTTCATATATTAAATTTTATTCTGAACCGTACCTTTATTTTGCTCAGTTCGATTTATAATTTTCCCTCTTATTTATGCCATTTGAATAATACTTCGTGTTTACTTTTAATATACTTTTCATGTCACATGAATTTCAGATTTCAGCAAGTTGATTTTTACTCGTCGTACTCACTATTCCAAATTTTTGCAAAACTACTATTTTTCATAACCTCTTCCTGCTTTAGACCCTCCCTGATTTGATTTTAAGGATTTGCGATTCGATCTTGAAAATTCTTACACTAAGTCATTATTATTATTTTTCAGTGCACCATACATACTTTCAATTATTTTTATACCGTACCAGACTTATTGTGCTCGTATATTAAGAACCTTGTGAAAATCAGTTTCTCATTTTTGGCAAACTCTGGTTCTCTAAAAGTAGTTTCAAATTGATTATTTTCAACTTTCCATAGCCTAAAAGTTTTGTAAGCATTTAACATGAGTTTAAATTCTTCGTTATTTGATTTCATTCTTTAACTTTCAAAAACTTTTTTGACAACATTATATTAAATTACTGACGTTTAAAATTTTCTAAACCATGTCCTTAATATTCGTGTAAATGATTTTACTTCTTTTTCTTAATGATTTTTGATAAGCTAATAAAACATTTTCTCTTATTATGAATATTCAACTCAAACTTATTTTTGAACAACTCGTTTTATCGATTCCCAAACATTTCTTCTCAGATGAGGATTTTAAAGTACAACCGTTTTCAATTTTGCGTATTTTAGCTTATGCTATTTATCCTAGTTGCTTTTCTGTACTCTATTCAAGCATCACTACATCTCCTTTTTCCCTCAACCTAAACCTCACCTTTGAGTCAATGTTTCGTCCAACCAAGCCGTCTCCTCGTATTCGTCCTATCTGAACTCGTGCTTGTCGATCCTTCCCTCGACTCGCCCTCGATCTCTCTTTATTGCTTAGGCCTTAGGGACCGTCAATGGCTGTGTCAACCCTTAGTTGTTAGTAGACCCTTGGACCCTTGTGAGGTGTCGTTGTGCACGTACCTAAGTTGTGTACGTGGGCTTGAATGAGTGTACCCCCATAGTATATTGATGCTTGCCTATTGTGTGATATATATATGTACTTGGAGTTATTCGTGATATTATGAAGTTGTTTGGTGTGCTAGAATGTATAGACTTGTGAGTGGTTAGATATACTATACTAGGGATGCTTGTGTATATTTGAATTAGCGTTGGAATATCTAAGTTGTGTATGTAGTAAGAGATACTTATAATGGTTGAAATAAAATGATTGGTAAAGCTATGTGTGTGCTAGGTGTGATAATAATAAGTGTATGTATAGTTAAGTAAGTAGGCCTATTGAATGACCCATATATTATTACGTATGAGTATGTGCTCGTAGGTAGGTATATATGTGCTTATATGTAAGTGGTTATGTTTCGTTGCATGAGTATATAGGTGATATATATATAGGTAGTAGGGTTATAATTTTGATTGGTATTGTTTGCTTTCGCGGGATGTCGCATGCGTGCATACCGTGAGGTATACGACGACCATTGCACATCTTAATTATGTATGTGTGGATGTGTTAGTATACTAATTATAGGTAGTAGGCTGTGGTGTGAATATATGTTACATGTGTGTGACTATACGATGAATGCGTATGTATTAGGGAGTGTATTATAGTTATACGCGTGCTGATGTCTGTATTATTATTATGGTATATAGATTGATTTAACCATGTGAATATTACCTGACTAGATATTAGGTGAATGACGTATGGTATGTATATGGTTGTATTGGTAGACGTATAAATATTGGAGTGATATGGTATAAGTATGAATGTCGTGCTACGTATATGGAATATTCTGATATGTGTATTGAGTCTCACTCAAGCTTGAGTGAGTATACTCTAAGTATATTGAATGTATGTTGTAGTTTGAATATAGCAATGCTTGATGTATGTATAGTGATAGGAGTGTTTGTGCCGGTCTTGCGTATAGTTATTTACTAAGGACTTGTTGTGTGAACGTATGTGTACTAGCTAAAACTAGGTGTGTAGGTGTGCTAGTTATATAATGGTATGATTGGCGTATGAAAATGAAATGTTAGCGTGTTATGGGAGTGCACCATGCACGGGTAAGTATGTGCTTAGTTATAGGTATGGATGACTATGGTCTATGTGGCGTGTCGTAAATATAGTTATAGGACCGTACGTGATGTGAATATATGGTGAACTAATTGCGTGTATTTGAATGACTACATATTGTGAAATTATAGTAGTGGTGAATGTATATTAGATATAGTGAACTTGATTTAATAATGGTATGGTGTGACTATATGTGTTGAGATGCTTGGTAATGGATGAATATTAGAGGGTAGTATACCCTTGATGCTTGTGCATAGGTAGCTACATATAGGTAGAGCGATGATTGTATTGGCTAAGTGTGAGACTATCCTATATAAGTATCTGAACTACTGTTGTGAGTAGCAGTTATATAAGGGATGTATGTTTATATACCTGATTGAAATACATGTATGAAGTTGACGGACTATAATAGGTATAAGTGTATACGTACGTGAATATATAAGTGTTGGTAGTAATAATGTTTGACTACCTAGTGCATATATGAGCACTTGTAATGACTATACTTGGTTTGAATTATAAAGTGACTTGATTGGGGTAGTTACGTAGAGCGACTAGCTATATTAGAAAGTCCGAGGACGGACTTTATTCTAAGGTGGGGGAGGATGTAACGACCACTTTTTCGTCGTACGCTTTTCGTGCACGTGCTTTTGGCCGTGCACGTGTTTGTTTTAGACTTTGGTTGTTTGCGAACACTTTTGTGTGATATGCCGTTGCGAACGTCTCTGAGAGTATTAAATAGTGGCACTATCCTGGAACGACACTTCTCGAGTCGTTTTCCCACAATTTAAACTCACTCGATGAGACGTGACGATTTTCACTTTGACGGGAGACGTTTCTATTTTTAGTTTCGTCGTCCGACGTCGAATTTGAGATCCGTCTTCTTAGTTAGCTCACATTCGTCGCCACGATCACAACGATATTTATTTTATAATTTTTGGAGTTTATTTGACCACTTTTATAATTTTTACAAGTTTTATATTATTTTTAATAATTTATTTTTAAATTAATTTCGGCCAAATAAAATTTATTTGAGTTTAAAACATTTTAAAGAATTTTTGAGCCAATTTCCAGCTCATTTGGACCTGGTCAAATCCTAGATTGGGTTGGAGAAGTTTAAATTCAAATTTCAAATCTTTTGAATTCTAATCCTATTAGATTTAGCCCTAGACCAAGTCAACCCACCTACACTATATAAGCAACCCCTAGAAAGTCCTATTTTTCCAAAGAAATTAGCCCTAGCCTCTTCCAATAGTCATTTTGGACGTTGCGACGAATCGTCGCAACGTTGCGACGTTCAGCCCCCGCACGACCGAGGAAAATCGCCCCGTTCGCCCGCTCCGACCGAAGCCCCGCCCGCACCCAAGCCGCTCCGCACGCTGCAGCACCCCCGCTCCGTTCCATCGACCTGACCGATCGCTTGGCCCGCTCTGACCGGTCGCCCCGCTCCGCACCGACCCCCGCTTGTCGCCCGCTCTGTCGCCCCGCTCCGCTCCGTGCCCGACCGAAGGAAGCGGCCGCTGTGACCGAGCGCGCCGAAACGTTGCAAACGTTGCAACGCTGCAACCCCGCATCCCAAGCGCACGACCGACGGTCCCTATCGGTCTGACCGAAGGAAACGCCCGCACCCGCCGCTGTGACCGACCCCCGCTGCTGCACAGCCCCGTTCTCTCGCAGCGACCGAGGAATTCTCCCGCATTGGAGGGGGTACGACCGAGAGTCACTCGTCGCAACCCCGCATCCGTCGCACCACTTGCCTCCCGTGGGCCCCCCAAGTTCTCCAGAGTTATTGTGGGTTCCCCAAAGGCCCCTAGGAGTACTGTGGGCCCCACCTAGGTGCTTGCTCTTCGAGGATCCGTCGCGTACGACGTCGTCGCACGTCGTAGCCCGTCGTCGCACGTGCTAGCTTTGGAATCTGGAACTGTCGCCCCGGTCGAAGCTCTGAATTTTCCAGCAAGGAATATATATTGGAATCAGGACTTGGAGCGCGTTCTATTATTCCAACCCCCGGCGTCGCTACCCGACGCCGGTGTAGCTTTCGCGTCGTGTTGAGGTAAGCGTTTTGCACCCGTAGGACCCCAACCCAATTGCATGCTAATCAAGACTAAAAATCAGTATTTTAAAGAATTTTAAATGTTTTAGAATCCACTAATCAAGATTAATAAAACGGATGTAGGCCGGTGGACTTGTGCACGTAGGAATCGTGACTTTGGACTCGTTGGACGGTGTTTTCTTGACGTGATAGTTGCAGGCAAGTGAAACTTGCCAACTCTTGTGTAGGGCCATGTTTTTAGGCCACTTCCTTGCTTTTAGCGTAAAAGAGACTAGCCAGTGAAATGATAGCTGGCTAGACGCCTATTTGATCTAGTTTGACAACGAAACTAGATCCGTCACCTAATTGATCTAGCTTGACAACGAAGCTAGATCCACCCTTTAAACTTGATGTTCATGCATACTAAACTGTCACGTTTACTTTCCTTATCTGTACGCACTTTTAACTGCCATGCATTGCATTCTACATGTCATCCAAGTTGAATATTGCATTCGTAGCACACGCTACATACTTGTACTTGCTTGTCCTGGCTAGGTGCACCCCTACGCCATACTTGTTAAAAACACTTCCTGGCTCGTGATCCAGAAGCGAGCATTACCGTTCGGGGGTAAGGCCCTGGCTCGATACACGTGGGATGGGGTAAGAGTTAAGCGGTCCAATCAGCTGGGAGTCTGCCTGATCAGCAACTGCAGCTGTAAGGCGTAAACTCTGGGTGGGGCGGAGTTAAGCGGCCAATCAGTGTGAAAGAAAGTCATTTCAGCTGTAAGGCGTAAACTCTGCAAATGACATGAAAACGTGACTAGAGAAATCCTTGTAAATGTTATTAGTCTTGCCACACTTGCCATGCCATGCTATCTACTTGTTGTTTTCTTTACCTGCTGCACTCATACTTAAACTGCCATGTCATTGCATCATGCGTAGAACTGCTAGGTTGCTTCTTACTTGTACTTTCAGTTTCACTTGCACAAGTCCTCCAGACTTGCTGACATGTGCCCCTTTCTCTTTGGGTGTCACATGTTAGACCCTGAGCCAGAGATCGTTGCTGTGTACGTGATGAGTCGCTGACGCTGAGTCTGAGTCCATGATTGCCAGGAGGATTTTGGTGGACACCGGTGACCTTGCTTTGAGTTTTGGGCTCTAACATGCGTCACCCAAAAGAGAAAAGGGGCACATGTCAGCAAGTCGAAAGACTTGTGCAAGGAAACTGGAATAAAGGTAAACTAGCAACCTAGCAGTTAAAATATGGTGCATGGCAAGTTAAGTAAGGTGGTAACAAGTAGAGTAAAGGAGAGTACAAGTGGTTGTTGTGTCATGTAATGTCAAGTAACAAATACAAGTACAAGGGATCACTCAACGAGTGCCCTTTGCCCGCAGGCTGGGTTCAGGTTATCAAGTACAAGGGGTCACCCAACGAGTGCCCTATTGCCCGCAGGCTGTGTTGAGCTCGTCTTCTGGAACACGAGCCAGAAAGTGTAAATGGCATAGGATTGTGCCCACGCAAGGTGGGTGCCTAACCAGAACAATAGTACAAGTATGTAGCGAAGCTACGCAATCACGATGAGTATTCAAGCATGCAATGACATGAGCAGTTAATACGCGTACCGTTAATTGTAATTAAACGTGACAGGCAAAATGCAATGACATGAACAGATATTCGCGTACCGTTTATTTAAATTAAACATGACAGTTAAAATGCAATAGCAGTTAAGGATGCATGGATGACATGATCATTTCATACGCGTACCGTTAATTGGAAAGTAAACGTGACATTTAAGCATGATGAGGGTGACGGACCAAGCTTCGTTGTCAAGCTAGGTCAAAGGCGTCTAAACGGCTATCCTTTCACCGTCTAGTCTCTTTTACGCTAAAGCAAGGTAAATGGCCTAAGACATGGCCCAAATCAAGAGATGCAAGTTTCACTTGCCTAGTACCGGGGGTGACGACCACTTCGTCACACGGATGCTAAGCTACGGGAAATCGCTGTTATGGGGGAACAATCAACAAACAACATGAAATTTTATTAGGGTTTCATAAAAATACAAATAGGTTATGAAAACAACGGTAGATCGATTTCTTACCGAGAGGAGGCGGAAGAAACACTCCGGAGAACCCTAGGATCAGATCTGGGAAAGATTGGAGAAGATCGGGGAAACTAGGGTTTTGGGGGATTTGGGGATTTTGATGGATTTGTTGAGATTTTGGGGAAGATGAGAGGTAGAAAGAGTGGATGGAGGGTTTGGATGATGGATTTAGGGCTTGGAATGAAGGATTGAAGCTTGGAGGAAGATGGGGGCTCAAGGGGGAAGATTTTAGGGTTTTGGGTCGTGTTGAGGAAGAAGAAAACGTTTGGGATGGGTTTAAATAGGCTAGGCTGGCGGCTGCCCAGAAATTAGGGTTTCAACACTGGTTAGTCGGTCAAAGAGCAACCACTGACCGACTAGTTTGGCAACTAGTCAGTCGGTCGACCAACTCAGACCGACTAAGTGTAAACAGTAACTCCTGAACGAAAATAGGATTTAGAGTTAGTCGGTCCATGAACAAATACTGACCGAATAGTTTAACATCTAGTCGGTCGATGAACGTTCTTAGACCGACTAAGAGTGAACAGTATGATACCAAAAATTAAGATGATGAGTTAGTCGGTTAAAGAAGCATTGCTGACCGACTAGTTTGCAACCTAGTCGGTCAACCAACGTTCTTAGACCGATTAACGATAAACAGTAGCTCTTGAATAATTTAGAAAGCCAACTAGTCGGTCCAAGAAGGATTGCCGACCGACTGGATCGTCATCTAGTCGGTCGGTGCCCCTTCTTATACCGGCTAATGAGCACAAAAAGTTCCGATATGGAGCGCGGGGCCCCGGGATCGATTCTTAAGACTCCTAGGCTTGATCTAATAGTTAGATATGACCGTTATGAAGCCCGTCACGAATGACGTACTTCGAAATCGACAATCCTAAGGAAGAAACGAGAAAATACGACGAATCGATAGAAAATGAAAGCTACGGAGACGAAAACCACGCATGAGGAGAAAATCCACCAAAACATATATTATATTATATTAAATCCAGATACATGAAAAGCAGTCGTTACATCCTCCCCAACTTAAGAAAAATTCCGTCCTCAGAATTTCCAAATACTCACGAGTCCGGAAACAAAAGTGGGAAACGCTCTTGCATCTCATCCTCATTCTCCCAAGTAGACTCTCCAGGTGAGCCGTGTCGCCACATCACCCTCACAAGATTGACAACCTTGTTCCGAAGCGATTTATGACGCCTGTCCAGAATCTACACTGGATGCTGGTCATACGTCAAATCGGGGCGAACGGTAATCTCCGAAAAATCCACCGCATGAGACGGATCGCTAATGTATCGACGAAGCTGCGACACATGGAAAACATTGTGAACTCCTTCCAAAGATGGCGGCAAGGCCAAGCGATAAGCTACCTCGCCAACCCTCTCCAAAATGTCAAATGGACCAATGTATCGCGGGCTCAACTTCCCACGCTTCCCGAAACGAATCACACCGCGATTCGGGGAAATCTTCAAGAACACATGGTCGCCCGGCTGAAACTCCAAAGGACGACGTTTAGCATCCGCCCAATGCTTAAAACGGTCCTGAGAAATTCTCAACCTCTCCCGAATATTCCTGATGATCTCCACGGCCTCAACAATCATCTCAGGTCCCAACAACTCCCGATCACCAACGTCATCCCAACTCAATGGCGATCAACATTTCCTCCCATAAAGAGCGGCGAAAGGCGCCATGCCAATACTCGCCTGGAAGCTGTTGTTGTAAGAGAACTCCACCAAATGTAGATGGTCCTCCCACGAACCCTTGAAATCCAACATGCACGCCCTCAGCATGTCTTCCAAAATCTGAATCGTCCTCTCGGACTGGCCATCCGTCTGCGGATGGAACGCCGTGCTGAAACTCAGACGCGTACCCAAGCTCTTCTGTAAACTCTGCCAGAACTGAGATGTGAATCTCGTGTCTCTGTCCGACACGATACTCACGGGGACTCCATGAAGTCGCACGACCTCCTCCATATATCTCCTTGCCAGCGCCTCAGTGGACTGTCCCACTCGGAACGGAATAAAGTGCGCAGATTTGGTCAATCGATCTACGATCACCCAAATCGCATCATTCTGCTTCGGACTCCGAGGTAGTCTAGTCACGAAATCCATAGTGATGTGTTGCCACTTCCACTCCGGAATCAGAAGCGGTTGTAGCAACCCGGCCGAACGCTGGTGCTCCGCCTTCACTTGCTGGCAAACCAAGCACTTGGCTACACTCCGAGCCACACTCCTCTTCATACCATGCCACCAATAATTCAGACGAAGATCCTGGTACATCTTGGTGCCACCAGGATGCACAGAATACGGCGAACTGTGTGCCTCCAACATCAATTCCTCTCGAATATCCCCAGCTGGCACACACAACCTGGCTCCAAACCTCAGCGAGCCATCCTCATGAATCAAAAAGTCAGTCCGCAGACCGGCTTCCACCTGCTCCCGAATCCTTACCAATTTCAGATCCTCAGCCTGGCCAGCCTTAATCCGATCCACGATCGTCGACTGCACCTGCATGTACATCAACGAAGAAGCCTCCCCAGGAAGAACAATCTCCACACCAGACTCGCAAAAATCCTGCTGCAATCTCCACTGCGAGGTCAAAATCATCACCGCTGGAAGCCTACTCAGCGCATCCGGAACCACATTCACCTTGCCAGGGTGAAACTGCAAATCAATCTCATAATCTGCCATCAGCTCCACCCACCGACGCTGTCGCATGTTGAGCTCCTTCTGAGTGAAAATATACTTCAAGCTTTTGTGATCGGTGAAAATTTTCACTTTCTCACTCAGCAAGAAGTGCCTCCAAATCTTAAGAGCAAACACAACGGCAGCCAACTCCAAATCATGCGTCGGATAATTCTTCTCATGAACCTTAAGCTGACGAGACGCATACGCCACAACATGACCGTGCTGATGCAACACACAACCGAGACCCTTGCCAGAAGCATCACAAAAGATCTCAAATCCACCGCTGCGATCAGGCACAACAAGGATAGGGGCGGTCGTCAACCTCTCCTTCAGAATACCAAAAGCATTTTCACAAACACCCGACCAAACAAAAGCAACATCCTTCTGCGTCAACCTGGTCATCGGCTCAGCAATACGGGAAAAGTCCTTAATGAATCGCCGATAATAACCAGCAAGTCCAAGGAAACTCCGAATCTCAGACGCAGACGACGGAACAGGCCACTCCCTGATGGCCCGAATCTTCTCGGGATCCACTGAAATACCATCTCCAGTCACCACATGCCCCAGAAAAGCAACCCGATCCAGCCAAAACTCGCACTTCGAAAACTTAGCATACAACCGATGCTTCCTCAAAATCTCCAACACCGTCCTTAAGTGCGAGGCATGCTCTTCCTCTGACGTTGAATAGATCAGAATGTCGTCAATAAAGATAACGACAAACTTATCCAAAAAGTCGTAGAAAATCAGGTTCATCAGATTCATGAAAACTGCGGGCGCGTTAGTTACGCCGAAAGGCATAACCACGAACTCATAGTGTCCATACTTCGTCCTGAACGCTGTCTTCGGAACATCATCCTTCTTCACCTTCAATTGATGGTAACCACTCCTTAAATCCAATTTAGAAAACACCCGCGAACCTCCAAGCTGATCAAAGATATCATCGATGCGAGGCAACGGGTATTTATTCTTGATGGTCACCGCATTCAATTCCCGATAGTCCACGCACATGCGACGCGAACCATCCTTCTTCATCACCAACAGCACCGGTGCTCCCCACGGAGACACACTAGGATTAATATAACCCTTCAGCAAGAGCTCATCCAACTGCTTCCGCAACTCTTCCAATTCTGCAGGTGCCATACGATACGGCGCCTTCGAAATCGGCTGCGCACCTGGAACGA
This sequence comes from Scilla litardierei, assembly GCA_030789695.1. Classification (NCBI taxonomy): domain Eukaryota; kingdom Viridiplantae; phylum Streptophyta; class Magnoliopsida; order Asparagales; family Asparagaceae; genus Scilla; species Scilla litardierei. The sequence continues at coordinate 101,407,989 of CM061142.1, forward strand.
GGTCAATAGAAAATTCCAGAGCTCGATCAGGTGGCAAACCAGACATCTCCTCGGGGAAGACGTCGCCAAAATCACGCACCACAGCTGGCCACTCCAGCTCCATCTGCATAGCCACAGCCTCCACCGGCCTGGCCCGAAATCTGACCGGACCCAGCGAACTGCTACCATGACTGAACTCGAACACTGGATGTCCGGGAATCTTGAACACCACCTTCTTCCTCCGACAGTCAATCGTAGCATAGAAGCTCGCAAGCCAGTCCATCCTAAGGACCGCATCGTAATTGATGATGTCGTGGACAATGAAATCAGCACAAAGTTCACGTCCACAAACCACCAACGGGCAAGAATTGCACCCACGATGCACCGAGACTACACCGTTCCCTGTGACGATATTCCAACTCTTAGGAAGAGATGACGTCGACAAGGAATGCTTCTCCACGAAGCTCCGGGCCAAAATGCACATCGACACACCAGAGTCGAAGAGGACTCGTGCAAGAAATGTGCAAACCAAAACCACACCTAACAAGCAATTAACAATCAAATCCTAGTCTAACAGTAATCATGAGCAAGCAACCAACATAATCAAAGATCAAACTAACTAAGGAAGATAAATAGCTTGAATGAGTGTTACCTGCAATAACCTCATCCACGGCCATGCTCTCCTCCTCAGTCATCAGAAAGGCCTGCCCTCTAGGCGGAACAGCCTGTCGAAAAGCCTGTCTCTGTGGAACAAGAGGCGCTCCACGTCCAACGGGCACAGGAGCTCGCTGCTGCAACGGCTGTGCTGCAATAGGAGCCCGCCAAGGCTGCCTCGACTTCGGACACTCTCGAATAGTGTGGGCAGGGTCTCCGCAGACAATGCACTGTCCTAGAAACCTCCTACACTGATCCCTGAGGTGTCCAGTCTTGCCACAGAAATGGCAGGTCTTCAGAATAGGCCCTCCTGGCCTCTTGAACTGCACCGGATGATTAGGCTTGAAACCAGGCCTAACCACCGCCTTGGCCTGCTCCATAGGCCTCTTCCCAGCTCCGGAAACATGCCCCCTCCTCTGATTCAAATTCAACTCTTGCCGCCTTGCAGCAATCAGAACCTTCTGATATGTCTCCAGGTCAGAAGAGGTCACAAAGCTCTGAAGCTCCAAGGCAAGTCCCTGAAGAAATCGCTGAGCTTTCTCATCGGCATCCTGCACCATCCTAGGTGCAAACCGACTGAGCCTCGTGAACTCTTGGTGGTACTGATCCACCGACAAGCTCCCCTGCTTCAGATCTATAAAGCGCTGTAGCATCACCTGCCTAGCAGCTTTCGGGAAGAACTCTCCATCAAATCTGGACTTGAAGGTAGCCCAGACGATCGGCTCCACTAGCATCTTCTCTTCAGCATCCCACCAATTCCTGGCGTTGTCCTTCAGCTGCCTCTTAGCCAAATCAACCCATCCAGCCGGGTTAATCTTCGCCATCGCCAAGTTATCCTCAATGTTCCTTATCCACTCGTCGGCAGCCAGAGGACCCTCAGATCCATCAAAATATGCGGGACCCAGCTCCCGAAATTGCTTCGCTCCTGGCTCGGAGCGAGGGACATCCGGAAGAGCCCGGGCAGCATGAGCAAGTGGAGCATTCTGGACTTGCAGAAGCACGCCCTGCTGTACTTGCATCATCTGCAGCATCATCCGCATCATCTCACCGCTGGTGGGTTCCCGCTCAGGCTCCTCATCATGAGGGAGCGCACCACTGCCCCTACCACGGGTGAAACGCTTTCCTGCCATCTAGTGACACAGAGAACGAATCAGATTAGACTCATAGCTTATGACTCGGATATCGAATTCATTTGTTGGACAATCTAATATTATTATTGTTATCCCTGATAATTGCAGTTACAGAAAGACCTGCATGGGCCACCATTAAAACCTGTCACGCCCCGCTTCCCTAAAATGGAGGCGAGACGTGAGAAGGTCCGCACGAGAGAGGAGCTGTGAAGCCCCAAACCCGATGAGCGTCAATTTAGTATAAGCAGGTCCCTGTAATCGCAAAAGGAACAACAACAATAATAATAAAGAGACGGATATAAATTTCCAATCCCAAAGTTCGTCCACAAAATATTCAACATCACAGAAAAGCCACCAGGCTAACAGAAAAGAGTCTAAGGCCCAGAACAAGGCCAACAAAATAACACAAACACAACAGAGTATAGGTGCTACGCACCGATAACAAAACAACTGTCTAACAAAAGTAAAACACGACGAAGACACTAGGACTGGTCCCCAGTATCAATGTAGTCCTCGATCAACGCGGGGCCTGACTCAGCGTCAGCGAACACCACGTCCTCAGCAAGTAACTCAGGCTCGGGCTCTAACATGCGTCACCCAAAAGAGAAAAGGGGCACATGTCAGCAAGTCGAAAGACTTGTGCAAGGAAACTGGAATAAAGGTAAACTAGCAACCTAGCAGTTAAAATATGGTGCATGGCAAGTTAAGTAAGGTGGTAACAAGTAGAGTAAAGGAGAGTACAAGTGGTTGTTGTGTCATGTAATGTCAAGTAACAAATACAAGTACAAGGGATCACTCAACGAGTGCCCTTTGCCCGCAGGCTGGGTTCAGGTTATCAAGTACAAGGGGTCACCCAACGAGTGCCCTATTGCCCGCAGGCTGTGTTGAGCTCGTCTTCTGGAACACGAGCCAGAAAGTGTAAATGGCATAGGATTGTGCCCACGCAAGGTGGGTGCCTAACCGGAACAATAGTACAAGTATGTAGCGAAGCTACGCAATCACGATGAGTATTCAAGCATGCAATGACATGAGCAGTTAATACGCGTACCGTTAATTGTAATTAAACGTGACAAGCAAAATGCAATGACATGAACAGATATTCGCGTACCGTTTATTTAAATTAAACATGACAGTTAAAATGCAATAGCAGTTAAGGATGCATGGATGACATGAACATTTAATACGTGTACCGTTAATTGGAAAGTAAACGTGACATTTAAGCATGATGAGGGTGACGGACCAAGCTTCGTTGTCAAGCTAGGTCAAAGGCGTCTAAACGGCTATCCTTTCACCATCTAGTCTCTTTTACGCTAAAGCAAGGTAAATGGCCTAAGACATGGCCCAAATCAAGAGATGCAAGTTTCACTTGTCTAGTACCGGGGGTGACGACCACTTCGTCACATGGATGGTAAGCTACGGGGAAATCGCTGTTATGGGGGAACAATCAACAAACAACATGAAATTTTATTAGGGTTTCATAAAAATACAAATAGGTTATGAAAACAACGGTAGATCGATTTCTTACCGAGAGGAGGCGGAAGAAACACTCCGGAGAACCCTAGGATCAGATCTGGGAAAGATTGGAGAAGATCGGGGAAACTAGGGTTTTGGGGGATTTGGGGATTTTGATGGATTTGGTGAGATTTTGGGGAAGATGAGAGGTAGAAAGAGTGGATGGAGGGTTTGGATGATGGATTTAGGGCTTGGAATGAAGGATTGAAGCTTGGAGGAAGATGGGGGCTCAAGGGGGAAGATTTTAGGGTTTTGGGTCGTGTTGAGGAAGAAGAAAACGTTTGGGATGGGTTTAAATAGGCTAGGCTGGCGGCTGCCCAGAAATTAGGGTTTCAACACTGGTTAGTCGGTCAAAGAGCAACCACTGACCGACTAGTTTGGCAACTAGTCGGTCGGTCGACCAACTCAGACCGACTAAGTGTAAACAGTAACTCCTGAACGAAAATAGGATTTAGAGTTAGTCGGTCCATGAACAAATACTGACCGAATAGTTTAACATCTAGTCGGTCGATGAACGTTCTTAGACCGACTAAGAGTGAACAGTATGATACCAAAAATTAAGATGATGAGTTAGTCGGTTAAAGAAGCATTGCTGACCGACTAGTTTGCAACCTAGTCGGTCAACCAACGTTCTTAGACCGACTAACGATAAACAGTAGCTCTTGAATAATTTAGAAAGCCAACTAGTCGGTCCAAGAAGGATTGCCGACCGACTGGATCGTCATCTAGTCGGTCGGTGCCCCTTCTTATACCGGCTAATGAGCACAAAAAGTTCCGATATGGAGCGCGGGGCCCCGGGATCGATTCTTAAGACTCCTAGGCTTGATCTAATAGTTAGATATGACCGTTATGAAGCCCGTCACGAATGACGTACTTCGAAATCGACAATCCTAAGGAAGAAACGAGAAAATACGACGAATCGATAGAAAATGAAAGCTACGGAGACGAAAACCACGCATGAGGAGAAAATCCACCAAAACATATATTATATTATATTAAATCCAGATACATGAAAAGCAGTCGTTACATCCTCCCCAACTTAAGAAAAATTCCGTCCTCGGAATTTCCAAATACTCACGAGTCCGGAAACAAAAGTGGGAAACGCTCTCGCATCTCATCCTCATTCTCCCAAGTAGACTCTCCAGGTGAGCCGTGTCGCCACATCACCCTCACAAGATTGACAACCTTGTTCCGAAGCGATTTCTGACGCCTGTCCAGAATCTACACTGGATGCTGGTCATATGTCAAATCGGGGCGAACGGTAATCTCCGAAAAATCCACCGCATGAGACGGATCGCTAATGTATCGACGAAGCTGCGACACATGGAAAACATTGTGAACTCCTTCCAAAGATGGCGGCAAGGCCAAGCGATAAGCTACCTCGCCAACCCTCTCCAAAATGTCAAATGGTCCAATGTATCGCGGGCTCAACTTCCCACGCTTCCCGAAACGAATCACACCGCGATTCGGGGAAATCTTCAAGAACACATGGTCGCCCGGCTGAAACTCCAAAGGACGACGTTTATCATCCGCCCAATGCTTAAAACAGTCCTGAGCAATTCTCAACCCCTCCCGAATATTCCTGACGATCTCCACGGCCTCAACAATCATCTCAGGTCCCAACAACTCCCGATCACCAACGTCATCCCAACTCAATGGCGATCAACATTTCCTCCCATAAAGAGCGGCGAAAGGCGCCATGCCAATACTCGCCTGGAAGCTGTTGTTGTAAGAGAACTCCACCAAATGTAGATGGTCCTCCCACGAACCCTTGAAATCCAACATGCACGCCCTCAGCATGTCTTCCAAAATCTGAATCGTCCTCTCGGACTGGCCATCCGTCTGCGGATGGTACGCCGTGCTGAAACTCAGATGCGTACCCAAGCTCTTCTGCAAACTCTGCCAGAACTGAGATGTGAATCTCGTGTCTCTGTCCGACACGATACTCACGGGGACTCCATGAAGTCGCACGACCTCCTCCATATATCTCCTTGCCAGCGCCTCAGTGGACTGTCCCACTCGGAACGGAATAAAGTGCGCAGATTTGGTCAATCGATCTACGATCACCCAAATCGCGTCATTCTGCTTCGGACTCCGAGGTAGTCCAGTCACGAAATCCATAGTGATGTGTTGCCACTTCCACTCCGGAATCGGAAGCGGTTGTAGCAACCCGGCCGAACGCTGGTGCTCCGCCTTCACTTGCTGGCAAACCAAGCACTTGGCTACACTCCGAGCCACACTCCTCTTCATACCATGCCACCAATAATTCAGACGAAGATCCTGGTACATCTTGGTGCCACCAGGATGCACAGAATACGGCGAACTGTGTGCCTCCACCATCAATTCCTCTCGAATATCCCCAGCTGGCACACACAACCTGGCTCCAAACCTCAGCGAGCCATCCTCATGAATCAAAAAGACAGTCCGCAGACCGGCTTCCACCTGCTCCCGAATCCTTACCAATTTCGGATCCTCAGCCTGGCCAGCCTTAATCCGATCCACGATCGTCGACTGCACCTGCATGTACATCAACGAAGAAGCCTCCCCAGGAAGAACAATCTCCACACCAGACTCGCAAAAATCCTGCTGCAATCTCCACTACGAGGTCAAAATCATCACCGCTGGAAGCCTACTCAGCGCATCCGGAACCACATTCACCTTGCCAGGGTGAAACTGTAAATCAATCTCATAATCTGCCATCAGCTCCACCCACCGACGCTGTCGCATGTTGAGCTCCTTCTGAGTGAAAATATACTTCAAGCTTTTGTGATCGGTGAAAATTTTCACTTTCTCACTCAGCAGGAAGTGCCTCCAAATCTTAAGAGCAAACACAACGGCAGCCAACTCCAAATCATGCGTCGGATAATTCTTCTCATGAACCTTAAGCTGACGAGACGCATACGCCATAACATGACCGTGCTGATGCAACACACAACCGAGACCCTTGCCAGAAGCATCACAAAAGATCTCAAATCCACCGCTGCGATCAGGCACGACAAGGATATGGGCGGTCGTCAACCTCTCCTTCAGAATACCAAAAGCATTTTCACAAACACCCGACCAAACAAAAGCAACATCCTTCTGTGTCAACCTGGTCATCGGCTCAGCAATACGGGAAAAGTCCTTAATGAATCGCCGATAATAACCAGCAAGTCCAAGGAAACTCCGAATCTCAGACGCAGACGACGGAACAGGCCACTCCCTGATGGCCCGAATCTTCTCGGGATCCACTGAAATACCATCTCCAGTCACCACATGCCCCAGAAAAGCAACCCGATCCAGCCAAAACTCGCACTTCGAAAACTTAGCATACAACCGATGCTTCCTCAAAATCTCCAACACCGTCCTTAAGTGCGAGGCATGCTCTTCCTCCGACTTTGAATAGATCAGAATGTCGCCAATTCTACGCCCCAAACCCCTAGAATACGCTTAAATAATAAGCATTGCGGGTTTGGGGCGCTTAACGGGTTCAAAATCCGCACCCGTTTGCATCTGAACCCGATCCACCGAGCGGATCCAATACTGGCCGCACATCCATGCGGGATTGAACACAAGGCCGCCGCGTGGCCTTTAGAAACCGTGCAAGCCCGCTCCGCTCTCGCGCGTCCGACTCGTTTTTGGGGTTTGATCTCGTTCATCCGATCGACATCGGACCGTCCAAACGCAGCCACGTCACCCGCCGTGAATTCGAATTTGATTCGAATTCGTATTTGATTCTCACCGTTCGATCGGAGCTGAACTGGCCAGATAACGACGCGTGTCTCCGCCTTACGCTGCGCTTCGTTTCGAGCGGGCGGATTTCAGACCGTTCGATCGAAATCGAACGGTCGAAACGACGTCGCATCGCTGCCTGATCTGGGGCGTTGATTCGAGCGGGGCGCCGTTAGGATGATGCCGCGTGGCACGCCAAGATTTGTGCCGGCGTATTTTAATCGTATTTCTTCCGTATTTCTTCAATTAAATGGTATTCTGCATTCAAAAATTCATAGTAATTAGCACAAATCTCAGAAAAATACAAATAAATAGTCGTTGGAATCGTGAGATCGAGACCAAGCTATGAAAAATATAAAAATGCAGAAATACTCCATTAATTGCTGTTTTTTGCTCAAATAAGGTGTTTTATCTAATAAATAATTGTGTAGAAAATACGAATATATTAGAGAACAATATAGCAACACATGAGCACAAATAGGGCTAAATGGGGGTTAAATATGTAATATTGAACCCGAATCACACCCCCCTAACTAGCGATTTGCTAGTCTCTAGTAAAAAGAGCGATTAATACGGATAATTAATAAAACAATAAATTCTATCGATCGCTTATGGCATGGCATAATAATGCGCTTTCCAACATGATCTAGACTATCAATATACATCATCCATGAAAAAAATCAATCACATGATATTTTCTCTAATTTAATTTGAATAAATAACATGCAAGCATCGTTTTGCGCAAGCGAAAGTATCACACGTCGTTATATTCTAGTTTTCTTGTTTCCATGGAATTGGCATCTCACAAAGATCGTTCAAGTCATGGGCATTGAGGTTGCTTAGTTTATTCGCCATTTCTTTTCTTTTATTAGTTCTGCGTAACGCGCATCAAGCAATATTCGCAGAAAAATGTATAACTTGGATCGCTCCATCAAATGAGTGAGTTTCCGGTCAATGGCTCCTAAATCAGACGATAATAGGGCATTAGGCCAAAAAGGACCACTCGGACTGTACTACTCGAGCCAACCAAGTTATTTATTAGTGACATACTTATTCATTCATTTTTCTTCATTCATTTTTTCATTCATTTTTTTTCTTCTTTTCTGTTTTTTAAGCAACTTAACGCCCATTCTTCGAACAAAACATTAATAACAAAGGCCAAATTCCTCTTCAACTTGAAGACTTTTCTAATAAATCGTGTATACTTAAGCTTTTTCATCACATTAGTATGCATGAAATAAATTCAAACTATTTCGAGGTATTAATCATGGAAATTGAAAGTTTTCATGAATAGCATATTAACGGTAATTCCATGAAGGAAAAATAATTAACTCAAGCCACAAACAATTTTTAGAACTCAATCAATGCGTAATCATCCGTATTTGTGGCATATGAATGAGTTTTAAAATGATGAGATTTGGTGATTTATTCTTCTCAAAAAAATCCTAAGGTCTCATACACACCCCCCAACTAAAGATGGACATTGTCCTCAATGTCGAAAGGTGCACGAGTTTATTCAAGCAAGCATCCTAGAAAGCATTTGAAAACTACACTACTGGAAAGAACACACCGTGATCAAATGGCGGATCCCGAATCTTTAATTGTGGAGGAAGTTGTTCAATTTGCTCCTTGCGCTCCTTGGCAAGTAGTCTTCCTCCAACGACTAAACTGGATCCCAGCAACGTAACTCCCAGCATCTCTATAAGATGTTCACATGTATCCTGTAAGAGATGAGTCACGTCAATCCATTTTAGTTTACGATTCTTCTCAATAAAAGTATTACAAATGTAGTCGTCAAAATAGTTGAAATAAATTAAAGCAAGTTGACGACTACTCCCTGAAAGATATGCACTACTCTCGGTATGATACTCGATCGTTGGGGAGAGGGGTAAATGATGTTAGGATAAAACTGGAGGAGGGCATGGTTCTGACTCCATGGCGATAATCTCAAAACCCTTGTCCCTAGCTGTCTCCTCCTCTCGTTCATCCAAAATTGCTAGCTCGTCCTCTCTTTTGCACACACTTTCTGCCATGTAGATATTTTTATTCGTGTCCTCAACGTGACATGGCATGCTCGATTTTCCTGCAAAAGAAGATAAACTCGTATTAGATTCTTGAAGTTGAATTTCAAAAGAATTATTTTCTTCTAAGCAAGTGGCAATCAGAGTAAGATTTTCAAAGGATTTCTGAATCTGCCGACTCCGAGCAAGGAAATTCTCTTGGAATTGATGGGATGTAGCCTCCTGTGTATGAATAATCAAGTAAACTTCCTATTTCAAGGATTGCAAAGGTACGTCTACGCTTTGCTCCCCTTGATCGATGCACGAAGGCTCCGTTGAATCGCACTCTGAAGTCTCTTCCATGGTTTCTTCATTTTCTTGCAGATACTCCATGTATTCACACGCCTCTATCGGCGTCATGCCTCCCAAGAATTCCTGCAGCTGTGGTCGTAGTCCCTCTAGGAAGGACTCTATAAGCTCTTCATTTGTGTACCCATGCTGCGGATAGCTCGATACTATGTTTATGAATCTCCTCCATGCGTGAAAGAAAGTTTCACAATCAGTCTGATTAAAATTAACGATTTTGAGCTTCTCCATCCTATGTTTGTGTGCGTTAGCATACCTTGCATCATACAGATTGTTTGTGCAATAGAAATTCATATACTCCATTTTTAAAAAAATAAAAGTTTATGTACAATAAAATTAAACAAAAATTTATATACAGTAAACTGGAAAGATCTCACCGAAGGTCCTCTAAATGAAATAAACGGTGGTAACAAACCATTCCTCCCCGGTAACGGTGCCAAAAACTTGGTAGGCCCAAAATAGTGCTTCTCTCAAGCGCAAGAGTCCGTACAAGTAATATAATCTGGGAGTCCAGATGTCGAATCCTCAGGAGAAAATCTGTTGCAACCACAGCTCAAATCAAATAGAAATCTGACGAAGAGAAACTAACCACTTCAATAATGATGGTGATGATGGTGTGAAAGTACGTGATGGTGAAGTTTGGTGTGCGAACAATACGAACAAAGAAAAAGTCGTGTATGAAAGTATGTATGAGAAATATACGCATGGTATGGGTTTGTTAGGATCAGTGATTCGTATACGTTGGTTGATTAAATATAACTCAATAAATCCTCCTTTTGGGAGCGATTCATCGGAAAATACCCTTTTGGGGGTTCAAGCACAATATGAATAAAATCGTTACTAAAGTTATAATCTTGCAAATATGGTATGAAACTCTCTTTTGGAGAGATCAAAGCTCACCCTTGTGGGGCGATCATCAACTCAATCACTTCTTTTGGAAGATGAAAAAGAGGATTTAGCTACAACTTTAGCGACATTATCGATTAAGCACAATGATATTCAACCAAACAAATACGATTCACATCCCCTAACTACTCCATACCATGCACAAATAAGATTTAGCTACTCATAATGCAAGAATAAACAAAGTTCATAGCAAAATACATAGTTCTAATAGCAAAATACGATGAAAAACACCCAAATACAGGGTATGAGTCTAAGAAACTATCACCAAAACTCCAAGCTAAGCCTCAAAACTCTCTGGAAAACTGAAGAATGGCCTCTGGAAATTTACAGAATTTCTCAGAGGGGAAATTCGGCTCCTAGGTGCTCCAATACGCCAATTACGCCCCAAAACCCTAGAATACACTTAAATAATAAGCATTGCTGGTTTGGTGCGCTTAACGGGTTCAAAATCCGCACCCGTTTGCATCTAAACCCGATCCGCCGAGCGGATCCAATACTGGCCGCACATCCATGTGGGATTGAAAACAAGGCCGCCGCGTGGCCTTTAGAAACCGTGCAAGCCCGCTCCGCTCTCGCGCGTCCGACTCGTTTTTGGGGTTTGATCTTGTTCGTCCGATCGACATCGGACCGTCCAAACGCAGCCACGTCGCCCGCCGCGAATTCGAATTCGATTCGAATTTGTATTTGATTCTCACCGTTCGATCGGAGCTGAACGGGCCAGATAACGCCGCGTGTCTCTGCCTTACGCTGCGCTTCGTTTCAAGCAGGCGGATTTCAGACCGTTCGATCGAAATCAAACGGTCGAAACGACGTCGCGTCGCCGCTTGATCTGGGGCGTTGATTCGAGCGGGGCACCGTTAGGATGATGCCGCGTGGCGCACCAAGATTCGTGCTGGCGTATTTTAATCGTATTTCTTCCGTATTTCTTCAATTAAATGGTATTCTGCATTCAAAAATTCATAGTAATTAGTACAGATCTTAGAAAAATACAAATAAATAGTCGTTGGAATCGTGAGATCGAGACCAAGCTATGAAAAATATAAAAAATGCAGAAATACTCTATTAATTGCTGTTTTGTGCTCAAATAAGGTGTTTTCTCTAATAAATAATTGTGTAGAAAATATGAATATATTAGAGAACAATATAGCATCACATGAGCACAAAATATGGCTAAATGGGGGGTTAAATATGTAATATTGAACCCGAATCAATAGCTACTCGGCCGAATGAAGAAGCATGCTCGGTCGAGTCACCCTGAGAGACGGACCCTAAAAACCTCGAAGTTACTGTTATTTTACAGGGTTTGTCACTCGGTCGAGTGACAAGGGTCACTCGGCCGAGTGACCCTCTCCGCCTGCTGCTAGGGCTGCGAATTCTAGGCCGCGCATGGGCAGTTTTGTCACGATTTTTTGGATGATTTTGGCTTGTATTTAAGCTCTGTTTTTACCATAGTTTTAGGAGAGACTTGAATTATTTTTTTAGAGAGTTCTTTTAGGTTTTGACGGCTATTCTTTGGAGAAATCTCAGCTGGAGATCATTGGCTACTTCGTTGGTTTGTTCTTTCTTGTTAAAAACTCAATTTTTATGAATTGTTTCTCTATTGCAATGAATTGTGTCATGATTATTATTGTTATTTCTGAGATTTTCACGATGATTAGTGAGTAGTTCCGTCGTTCTAGGGCGTAAGGATGAACCATATGGACCAGATCTTGTGAATTGTGATGAATTTATGGATTTGTTGCTAGAATTGATAATGGTTAGGTTGTGATTGATATATTGCGAGTAGCTAGGAATTCATATCGATTGGGATTTGCAAGAGATTGGATCCCAATTGATAGGAAGGCCTAGATATTCGATTTAGATCGATAATTGGATTTCTCTAGACTTGGTTTGCAAGAGATTGGGCCAAAGCTAGGATTTTTAATTATAAATCTATATTAATATTCGTTTGCAAGAGATTGGACGAATAAAAATTATCATAATCTAGATCGTAGCTCGAGTTTGCATGAGAGTAGGCTCAAGATGCGATTGGACAATGATGTCGTTCTTCACGCTAGCGGCTTAGGCTAGGGTTTGCACGAGAGTGGGCCTTAACCTAGGTTTGCTATAGACCGACAATAGCGCGAGAGCGTGAGCTTGGTTCTTCATTAAGTTGCGACTAGTTCACCTATATTCAAGCTTAGCAACAATGAAATTTATGATTTACGAGGATGAGAGACGGTCCGTAGTGGGGATTTCCTATCCCTAGACGTTTTATTATATTGATACTTCTTGCTATTGAACGATTGTGACGATACACCAAATCTACTTTGCTCTCTTGATAACTAGGTAATTAAAGTGAGATACTGTCAATTGTCCTCCCTGTGTTCGATACCTACTCGCCACTACACCGTGCGCTTGCGGTAAAACTACAAGTCGTTTTTCAGGTGTACATCCGGACGCGACCAAGTTTTTGGCACCGTTGCCAGGGAGCGATTTTTGACAGTGTTCGACTTTTCTTACCCGGTTATATCTCACTTTCTTTCTTATTTCCTTTTGACTTTGCATGATGCCCAATTTACATGCTCTCCCAGTATTTTCCACAGAATCTTAAGCAGGTAACATGGTAGACGTGATCATGAGAACTGAGTCTAGTCCGGGAGATGAGGATTCATTCACAGCTCTTCTGAAGGAGCTTGTCGATGAGGTCCAAACCATAGGGGATTTTGCAATTAATATCAAGGACCCCATTGATTGCTAGCTTTGTGTTGGATCAAGTCTCCCCGGAAAGGACTATCGAGGGCAACATTAAAGTCGATGTGAGGGACGGCAGGTTATGCTTTGAAGACATTAGAGCATGCATCGAAGAGCACTACACTCCTGAGGATCTTGGCATGCAGATACTCAAGGAAGTACACTCTACGACCCTCCTTCCTACATTTATGAACCCACTGACATATCTTTTGATCTCAGGTGTGGACCGGAGCAAAGTGGTAGCCACCTCGATTTCAACACGGAGCTATACAGCCTCCATTCCGATGCACCGTCCTCCCCAAGAAGCGAATCTGAGCCCGCATACGAGAGCCCACTTTCAGAGAAGGAACTAAACTCAGATGTCATAGAAGAGGTCAAGCTATCACAAAAGGAGGAAGTAGGGGGTACAGCGCCCCCCTAAGGTAGAACTGAAACAATTGCCTCCGAATCTGAGGTATGCTTTCTTGGGAAATAAATTGACCTATCCTGTAATTGTTAATGCCGCCCTCAGCCATGACCAGCTTGAAAGACTCTTAGATGTCCTTAGGAGTCATAAGGATGTCCTAGGCTACACAATCTCTGATCTAAAAGGAATAAGTCCTAGACTTTGCACGCACAGAATCCACTTAGAAAACACTGAAGCCACCTCCATAGACCCTCAAAGGCGGTTAAACCCAAACATGAAGGAGGTGGTTCAGAAGGAAATTCTTAAATTGCTTGAAGCCAACATTATCTATCCTATCTATGATAGTAGATGGGTTAGCCCCGTTCATGTCGTCCCTAAAAAGGGGGGATGACCATTATAAAAACCGATAAAGGAGAACCCATTTCTACACGCACCGTCACGGGATGGCAGATGTGTATTGATTATAGGAAATTAAATAAAGCCACCCGGAAAGACCATTATCCACTGCCCTTCATTGATCAAATGCTAGAGCGCCTAGCTAAATATAAATTCTTTTGCTATTTGGATGGGTATTCGGGATTCTTTCAGATCCCTTTGCATGAAGACGGCCAAGAAAAGACTACTTTTACATGTCCTTATGACACATATGCCTACCGTAGGATGCCCTTTGGACTTTGTAACGCTCATGCCACCTTTCAAAGGTGCATGACGTCCATCTTTTCCGATTATATTGAAAATATTATGGAAGGATTCATGGATGATTTTTCTGTTTATGGAAGTGAGTTTGATTCATGTTTGACTAACCTCACTAAAGTTCTCAAAAGATGCTAACAAAATAATCTTACTCTTAATTGGGAGAAATGTCATTTTATGGTCACCGAGGGGATAGTTCTTGGGCACCTTGTTTCTTCTAGAGGGATTGAGGTTGATAAGGTGAAAATTGAGGTAATCGAAAAACTCCCTCCTCCTATTAATGTTAAGGGCATTAAGGCTTTCTTGGTCATGCGGGATTTTATCGCCGCTTTATCAAGGATTTTGTCTTAATTGCCCAACCTCTTACTGCCTTACTTGCTAAAGATGCTCCATTTGTCTTTTCAGGGGAGTGCTTGCAAGCATTTAATACATTGAAGGAAGCTCTCATTTCCGCACCCATTATACAACCGTCGGACTGGAGTCTTCCCTTCGAGCTCATGTGTGATGCAAGTGATCAAGCTATTGGAGCTGTGTTAGGACAAAGGAAGGACAAGAAGCTTCATGCAATATTCTATGCGAGCAAATCATTGGACGAGGCACGGAAAAATTACACCACAACCGAGAAAGAGCTCTTGGTAGTTGTCTACTCCATTGAGAAGTTTCACTCCTACCTCCTTGGCTCCAAAGTAATTGTGCACACCGACCATGCGGCATTGAAGTATCTATTAAGCAAAAAGGAGGCCAAGCCACTGTTAATAAGATGGATACTTTTTTTGCAAGAATTCGACTTGGAGATTAGAGAAAAGAAGGGCACGGACAACGTGGTGGCGGATCACTTGTCTAGGCTTGTTCGTAACAAGGAGGATGAAAGCCTACCAATCGATGACACTTTTGCCGACGAGAGGCTATTCGCCATAAGACCCGGAGAGGTGCCTTGGTATACGGATTTCGTCAATTATTTGGCTTGTGGGATTAAACCATGTGGAATGCCCACGAAACAAAAAAGGAGATTTATGCACGAAGTCCGAAACTATTTCTGGGAAGATCCGTATCTCTTCAAGATATGCAAAGACGGTATTATACGGAGGTGTGTTTCCAAGGAGGAGGCCACATCAATCATTATCCATTGTCATAGTATGCCTTGCAGGGGACATCACGCCGCCTCCAAAACCACCACAAAAATATTGCAGTGCGGGTTCTTTTGACAAACCATGTTTAAGGATACGCATGACTTCGTCAAGCATTGCGATAGATGCCAACGGACCGGAAATATATCGAAACAGAATGAGATGCCAATGAAGCCCATTTTGGAAATTGAGCTAATCTATTGTTGTGGAGTGGATTTCATGGGCCCTTTTCCGTCAAGCAAGGGAAACAAGTATATCTTATTAGCAGTGGACTACGTCTCAAAATGGGTGGAAGCCATTGCCACCCCAACTAATGATGCTAGAGTGGTATCCAAATTCTTCAAGCAAAACATCTTCACGTGCTTTGGAGTGCCACGAACTTTGATAAGCGATGGAGGAAGTCATTTTATAGAAAACAAGTTTGAGGCCATGTTGAAAAAGTATGGGGTGAATCATAGAATTGGTATGGCATACCACCCTCAGACGAGTGGACAAGTGGAGGTGTCGAACCGGGAGATCAAACAAATTCTAGAAAAGACCGTCGATAGATCTAGAAAGGATTGGTCCATGAAATTGAATGATGCACTATGGGCATATCGCACGGCATTTCGCACCCCCATTGGCACTACACCATACCGACTTGTTTACAGGAAAGCTTGTCTCTTGTCGGTAGAGTTGGAACACCACGCATATTGGGCTATCAAGACTTTAATTATGACTACAAGAGTGCGACGGTGAGGCGACTCTTAGACATCAATGAGCTTGATGAGATTAGGCGAGATGCTTACGAGAGCTCAAGAATTTACAAAGAAATGACTAGAATCCTCCACGACGCACGCATCACCATTACAGACTTCAAGGTCAGAGATAAGGTCCTCCTATATAATTCTAGACTCCGACTTTTTCCCGGAAAGCTAAGATCGAGATGGTCGGGACCATTCACCATTAAGCACATACAATCGGGGGAGCCTTTGAGTTGGAAGGAAAAGACGGTGCCACCTTCAAGGTAAATGGACAATGGCTTAAGCATTATTCCGAAGGGGCCCCCACCAGTGAAGTGAATCGCATGTATCTACTCAAGGGGCGGTCCCATGATCTTTCACACCTCCTCGATGAGGTGATCGATGAAGCTATCCCACACTCTATTGGCTCCTTACACGATGACGGCCTTGAAGAAGGCCAATCTTCTAGTATCGAAGAAAAGTTGAAAGACCCTCCGGATGGCTCTATGGGAGATGACAAAGAAGACGACGCTGATGTCGCGAGAATAAGGGAGCTATGCAAGCTCTCCACGGCCAACAATTTGAAGAAAGCTCCGCCAGATAAGAAAGCATCATCGCCGGGGAAGAAAAAGATTGGTACAAGCTCAAGTTTGGGGGAATTATCCCCCAACACCACCCATGATGAGGGGAAGCCGTGGAATGACCACGAATATCAACAACCGAATCCAAGTGGCCTTCCCGGCAAATTTGACAGACGCATCTCGTATTGCCAAATATCACGCACTAAACGAAAATCATAAGGGGTCGAGATCAAGACCTTAAACGAGCGCTTGTCGGGAGGCAACCCGATGGTTTTACATTATTTTTAGTTGAATTCTATTTTTTGTTTTAGATTTTTTCTTAGTGTTAGAGTCTAGAGTCAATAAAAATCGTGAAAACGGGCTCTATTTTTCATGACAGGAGATGGAGAACGAGAAATCATTCATATGGAGGATGACCATGGCAAGGGAGAGCTCTCCCGAAACGCGCTCAGGCCTTAGGAAGACGAAGAAACTGACGGGGATGAGAAAAACAGAGAATGGAGCAAAAACCGAGAGCCGAGGGTGAAAACAGCTAGCCACTCGGTCGAATGAACTTTCCATTCGGTCGAGTGAAGACTCTACTCGGCCGAGTAGAGTACCGATCAGAGAAGACCCTACAGACCCACTCTCTGTTATTTTCTATGATTTACAGTACTATTGCCACTCAGCCGAATGACTATGTTACTCGGCCGAGTGATTCTGACACCCTACACGCTTCAAAAATTGCTGAGTGGCCTTGCTACTCGACTGAGTGGAACTTGTCCATTCAGCCGAATGGGAAAAGCTACTCGGCCGAGTCGTAAGTATTGGGAGAATTTGAAAAAATTTTATCGCCGATCCGTTCGGCCGAGTGAACGTGTCACTCGGCCGAGTCGCTACATCCTTATATATGCTGCGGGCGCATCACGATTTTCGAAAACCCAAAATTCCCAAATTTCTTTCGTCCAGTGCCCAAGCCCATTCGAATTCTCTCGCCCAAACTCCTCTTCCTTGCCCGAACCACTCGACGTCGGCTGACCGCCGCCTCACCTCCAGTCGTCGCCGAGTCGCCGCCACCTGTAGCCTCCGGTCGCCGCCCCTCCCGCCGCCGTAATCTCCCCGTTGTGCACCATCTCCACTCTAATGTCATACTCACTCATATGATCAATTGGTTCACCCCCAAGCTTAGCTCGAGGTGTCGCATCTAGGAATAGGATATGAAAGTTTTTGTTTTTTCCAAGTATTTGTAGTGGCTTCTAATAAAAGGATATAAAACAATTTTATTTCTTTATTTTCTTTCTTTTTCTTTTCTTTTTTTCTCTTTTTCACACATTTTTTTTCATTTCATCTTATTTAGAAGCTATCCTTTTCTTTTGGGATTTTTGGGAAGGAAGATGCGGTAGAGGTAGCTGTAGGGGGTGAAACCAACTGATATGTAGAGAATCATAAAGATATGTGGAGAAGGAAAATAATAAATCACTCGGTTCACTCTTCAGAGGGGCACAACGATTCAATATGATAAAAATCTAACTAAACTCATAATTAGCATGTATATTTTCATTCATTTTGATGAATACTCAAAAGCATGCGGTAATAAGCACAATAATATCAAGCATGCAAACAGAAGTGAATGAGATAGCAAACAGGTGCTCCAAGTGTTTTAATGATGCGTGAACCTAAGTGCATTACCCGACAAAGCACATACTAGATACTATTTCATGTGTTCAATTTCAATTCATATCAGGCATTAAATTAGAGTGATCAGCAAAAGAAAATGCCAGCATATAGATAGTAAAACTGAAACTATCCTAAATAGCATGTCATCAAATAATAAGCACCGTGAGTAGCTACTGAGGGCTATGAGAAGTATCATCATGCAGAACAACCTCAGCAAAAAAAGGATGGAGAAAATAAGAGAATGAGAACAAACATGCATGCATGGCAAAAGCGAAAAACGTGACGCTGAAATGAGAAAAATAATATAAAAAGGTGGAAAAGGGCAGGAAAGTAAAATAAAAAGGTGAATAGAGAAAGAAAAATATAAAAAATATGAAAAATAAATCGATAGCGCTCATCCCCTAAGCTAAATCTAGCAGTGTCCTCACTGCTGAGAAAACGTTAGTATACTGGAGATGATGCTAGAAACGGTGGGCAGGTGAGGGGATAGAAAAGGAATAGAAAATAAAAATATACAGAAGAAACAAAACATGATATGATGCAAAGATGAAGAACATGATGTATATGCATGGTGGTGTAATACCCTGATAGCTACTGCACAAGTACTAGAGGGGGGTGAATAGTACTTTAAAATAATCAAGAGTAATTATTCCTAATTATCGTGCAAACTCAACCAACAATGCGGAAATGAAAATAGACAACAATAAAAGACAAGCGCAAACAAATGATGTAACGGGTTAGGATCCACCCAAGTCTCCCCGACTTGTTCCCGGTGATCCTACGTCCCAAACACCCGGATCCCCTCCGGCTACTTGAGTTAGAAACCACTAACCCAAGTTTGCACTATGAAATTCTTGTAGAAAACCTCTACAAGATCAAATCATACACAAATGAAAATGTGACTCCCACAACCCGAGAACACAAACTTCTCTCACAACCGAGAGAAAAACTTGCAATAACAAAGTAAATGAAACAATAAAATGCTTACCAACAAAATCCTATGACTTGAGTAAACTTACGATTTTAGGGCAAGGAGGATTTTGAGGAAGAAGAAGTCACCAAACCCTAGCTCCACCAAGATGAACAGCAATAGGTGGCTAGGGAGAAGTTGGAGACTTGGATTCAAGCTCCTAGCTTGAGTGGCTCACAATCAATGAGAATCTCGCTTGAGGAATAAGAGTGAGGGAGAGATTCTTGTGAAGAGAGGGAGCTTGGAAATAGGAATTAAATGCTCTCTCTTTAATTCTCAAAGTCTCAATAATATCAACCTTGAATGCAATGAAGAAGCATCACAAGTATATATAGGATAGAGAGAAGAGAGAGGAAAAAATCGTGCATTTAATGCTCCAACGGATCTATTTTTGAAGCAGTCTAATCGGTCTAAGAAGGATCACTGACCGATTAGTTTTGCATCTAGTCGGTCGGTGATTCCTCTTGGACTGACTAAATGGTTCACAGCCAATAAGAATAATTTCAGGAGTTAGAACTAGTCGGTTTAAGAAGACTTGCCAACCGACTAGTTTGACAACTAGTCGGTCGGTGAGTGTTCTTTGACCGACTAAGAGTTGAAATGCAATAGGCTGAATTCAAAGAGAGCTAGTCGGTCTAAGAATAAATTCCAACCGACTAGTTTCACAACTAGTCGGTCGATGAATGTTCTTGGACCGACTAACTGTAAATAGTAGCTCAGGCTGAAAAATGAAGTCTTAACTAGTCGGTCTAAGAAGGATTCCAAACCGACTAGTTTGACAACTAGTCGGTCGGTGAACCTTCTTGGACCGACTAATTGGTCAATAGTGAAGATGTTGAAATGAGCAAGGAGATCTAGTCGGTTCAAGAAGGATTACTGACTGACTAGATGACAATCTAGTCGGTTTGTTCTTCTTCTTGAACCAACTAAGATGCACAAGAAGCCGCGAAATGAAGCGTGAAGCTTCGGGAAAGTTTCTATGGGATTCTTAGATAATCCTAGCTCTAAGATATGAGCGGTATGAAGATAAAAACGTAAGACCTACTCAAGGCTTAACATTCTACGAAAAGAAGCTAGAAGACTATAAATTAAACTAGACGAACCGTCTTCAAAGCTTCAATCCGAATCTCTTGACTTCAATAATGCTCCTAGAGCTTCAACGAAGCTTCAGGCACACGATCACGCGCTTTGAGAAGTCTTCAGACGTTGCTTTTGATGTACATAGAATTTTGGCGACGATCTCCATACACAAAGAGTTAGTTCACGATATTTATGTTTGTTCATCATCAAAACCAAATCCGGGGAATCAATACTCAACATTCTCTCCCTTTTTGGTGATGACAAACCAACATAAATAATAATCAATAATAATGAGTCGACAGAAATTTACTTACTCCCCCTGCATTGATGACACGTTAATTCCATATTAAATAATAATCATACGCATCAAGCAGACGAGAAAAGTATAAAATGTGAATCCAATTATTGAAATTTAGGATCTAAATCCATTTTTATATCTTAACTCTCCCTGAATCTAACATATCAAATTAGATTCACGGTAAATTGCTTTAAATTATCATTTAGCATATCGGCATTATTAATTCTCTCCCCCTTTGGCATTAGCAAAAAGAGTGGGAGGAGATCAACGACAACAACAATGGCTAAAAATTAAAAGCACGGGAGTCGTAGAATACGACCACGGTCCAAATGATACCAAAGTAAAATCGCGAAGAAAATCAAAGCGTGACAACGAGACCATAGTCGATAATCGAAAAAAGAAATCATCAAAACTCAAATCAATTTCACATATTGAGTTATAGAACATACTCTCCAATATCAACATTCTTAGTGAATTTAGTGCATGGAAAACAATTCTATGTTTCCATAGAAAGAATTCTATTAAATCAAAATTTAATCGTCGAGCGACGAAAACAACATCAGAGACAAAAATATAATGTGCACACTGAAGTAAACGTAAACACGATGTATATATATATAACAAGGTACATCAAATGTATACATCCGTCAACACACATATAAACGATCCTTAGATCGGAGCACATCATACAACATATGTCTCAACAGACATCAAAATGAACAGACAACAAAATGTATCACCACAACATCCAAAAATACAACAAAAACCATAACAACCCAACTATCCTAGCCCACTCTCTCACAACAAATATAACATCCAAATGCACATGGGAGAGTCCTCCAACGCAAGCTCCAGAGGTGGAGGCAGGGTCAGCAGTAGCAGCAGGCTCTGCAGAAGGGGTGGCGGTCACTCGGTCGACTGGAGTGTCCACTGAAGGGAGAGTGGCAACAAGAGTGGTATTGGGAGCACCAGCAGAAGTATCCACCGAAGGAATGGTGGCAGCAGGTGTGCTCTCAGGAGCACCAGCAGAAGTAGCAGCAGCAGACATACCCTCAGGGGCACGAGCAGGAGATCCAACAAGCTCCTGGAGATCAGCCTCATCCATTTCCTCCTCGTCAGAAACTGAAGAAGGAACCTCAATGCCCAAGTGAGAGCAGATGCAAGCTAGCATCTCCTCAGAACGAGAAACACGAGACTCCACACGTCGCAGGGAAACTGCAAACTCAGCGAGTGACGGAGTAGGAGGAGGAGCAGGAGCAGCAGCAGGGGTAGTCCTCTGAACGTGACGAAGCGCCGCAAGAGACTTCTTGACCGCAGAAGCGTTCAGGGGAGGACCCAGAGGACGCTGGTCATCAGGAGGGAGAGGGACGCCAAAGTGACGGAAAACGAGAGTTAATAGGCACGAATATGGAATATGAGCAGATTTGGTGGACTTTCGGATGCATTCAAAAGAGTCCATCTTATCAAGGATAATACATGCCCAATTGATCTCGCTCCCCATGAACAGAGCGTAGATAAGCTTGAGAAACGGCTGGGAGGGCAAGGTAGAGGAGCCGTACTTCGGTAGGAGGCACGACTTCAGGATAAGATTGAGTACCAAAGCGTTAGGCTTAAATGATTTGGAAGGGACGCCAATCATGGCGGGAGGGATGACATGGAACATCTCAGAAAGCATCGCCTGGTCAAGATCGTGGATATTATCCACGGAGATATCAGCAGGAAGCAGGCCAGAGTATGAGACACCAATCAACTCCCCTAAAATCTCTGTCGTGAGGACAATAGGTGTCCCCAAGACAGTAGTCTCAATGGAGTTGGTGTCATCATACTCACCCCGGACTCGATTGGAATAGAATAATTTGACGAGTCGGGGGTACGGGTGAGGGTTCGCTTTGGGGTCATGGCAAAGATAGTCTAATAGGCCGCCATAGGAGAGAAGATCGGTGAGATGTGGAAAGTCTGAAAACTGAACGAAGTGCTCCAAAATCAATGGACAGTGCTCGATACGGTTGTAAGCCGCGAGACACAACGGGTCATCGCGACACAACGAGATTTCGACACTACCCAAAGGCATGGGAGCCTTCCCCTTAGACGGACGAGAGCTAGATCGAGGAGGAGGAGTAGGAGCCTTATCGGTAGGCTCAGACTCAGGAATATACTCTTCGTCAGAGTCATCGGGAGGAGTGGGTGCACGAATGGGGCCAGGAGTCAAAATCTTTTCTTTGGCCTTGGTTCGGGGCTTGGGCTGAGATTGAGATTGGGGTTTGGGCTTGGAAGTCCTTTTCTTCTTGAGGGGAGGCGAGGAAGAGGAGGGAGTGGTTTTAGCTCGACGTTTGGGTTGAGGGGGGTCCGTAGGAGAAGACTCGATGGTCATGGGAGACGGAGAGGAGGGACAGATAGGAATACGTGTCTTCGCCATGATCGAGATGAGACAACACAAATCAACGAGATCAAACGAGAGATCGAACGGAATCAAAGGAGAAACCCTAATACAAACCCTAAAGCAAACGATCGAAAACTAGAGGAAATCAAGCCCTAAAACAGAGAGGAGATAGAGGAGATATACCAAGCGAGGAGGGAGAAGGTCGGCGACGGTCGGAGATGGCCGGAAATGGCGGCACACGGCGGAGGGAGGAGAGGAGACGAGGGGGTTTAGGGCAGAGGAGAAGTTACGCAACGATTAGAATGAATTCTAATCGGTGTGGGGGCTTTAAAATCGACTGGGAATGCCAAAAGACACAGCTGCCCTTGCAAAATTAGTCAGTCTAAGTTCAAGTGCTGACTGACTAGAATGCAATCTAGTCGGTCGGCCAATGAGCTTGGACCGACTAAGTGCAAACAGCAAGCAAAGTCAAAAATAGGGCATGAGTTAGTCGGTCTGAGTTCAATAGCTGACCGACTAGAACTCAAACTAGTCGGTCGGTTAATGAACTGGGACCGACTAAAAGAGTCCAAAAATTTGATAAATCGAAATTTTGAGTTCTCTCCAAAGCGCACTTGGACGATACATCGAAATACTCTCACACATCATTATTCTACCCTATAAAGCATCGAAAAATATAAATACGACGTTTATGAACAATTCTAGCATGAATTCCGAAAATCCAACCATAAATCCAGAAATCCCAACACATCTAGCATGAGCATATATAAAGAAAATTATTATCATGCAAGATTATGGAAAATGTGAATCCTAAATCTCGGATTCACCCATAATCCCCAATCTCGACGTAACCGCACAAAGGAGTCTTCCTTGAGTGGTTTCGTGAAAATATCGGCGATTTGCTTCTGGGTTTCAACGTACACTAAAATGATGTCCTTTTTAGCAACATGATCATCTAGGAAATGGTGATGAACATCTATGTGTTTAGAACGGGAATGGTGTACCGGATTCTTAGAGAGACATATTGCACTTTGGTTGTCCACCATAATAGGGCAAGTATCACAGTTTATACCAAAGTCTTTAAGAGTGTGTCTTATCCAAAGAAC
The DNA here is from genome assembly GCA_030789695.1 of Scilla litardierei. Lineage (NCBI taxonomy): Eukaryota > Viridiplantae > Streptophyta > Magnoliopsida > Asparagales > Asparagaceae > Scilla > Scilla litardierei. The sequence continues at coordinate 101,431,999 of CM061142.1, forward strand.
CTGAGCAATGCAGCACCTGCGGTAATATATTCCGCCTCGGTGGTTGAAAGTGATACGGAATTCTGCTTCTTGGAAAACCAAGAGACAAGAGAATTTCCTATAAAATGGCAAGTGCCACTAGTACTTTTCCTGTCGGATTTGCATCCAGCATAATCTGCGTCACTATATGAGATTAACTCATATGTGCTAGACTTTGGATAAAGTAATCCGAAGTCGAGTGTGTACTTAAATAACGGAAAATACGTTTTACCGCTACTAAGTGAGATTCCTTAGGTTGAGATTGATAACGAGCACATACACATTCCGCAAACATAATATCAGGCCGACTAGCAGTAAGATATAATAAACTACCTATCATACCTCGATATAGACGAATGTCTACATCTTTGTCACCCGTATCTTTATCAAGATGTGTAGTAGTGCTCATTGGAGTCTTCTTGCCAGAAGCATTCTCCATTCCAAATCGCTTTAGCAACTCCACCGGGTACTTGGTTTGGTGGATGAAGATTGCATCGTTCATTTGGCGAATTTGGAGACCTAAGAAATATTTGAGCTCACCCATGTGGCTCATCTCAAATTGGTCCTTCATGACATTAGAAAGCTCTTCGCAAAGAGTGAAGTTAGTAGCACCGAAAATGATATCATCAACATAAATTTGAACTAAAATAATATCATGATTCGAATACTTAACAAATAGTGTAGAGTCAACTTCACCAATTTTGAAACCCAAATCCAAAAGAAAGTTCTTTAGGCGGTCATACCAAGCTCGAGAAGCTTGTCTCAAACCATAAAGTGCTTTCTTAAGTTTGAAAACGTGATTTGGAAATTTTTCATTTAAAAACCCCGGAGGTTGAGAAACGTAAACTTCCTCAACGACATCTCCGTTTAAAAACGCACTTTTAACATCCATTTGAAAGAGTTTAAAATCTTTATGGCATGCAAAAGATAACAACAACCTAATAGATTCTAATCTAGCTACCGGAGCAAAGGATTCTTCGAAATCTATACATTCATCTTGCCGGTAGCTTTGAGCTACTAAGCGAGCTTTGTTTCGGACGACGATTTGGTTCTCATCGGTCTTATTCTTGAAAATCCACTTCGTTCCTATAACGGTGTGGTTCTTCGAAGGCAATGGAACAAGCTCCCAAACCTCATTCCTCTCAAATTGAATGAGTTCCTCCTCCATGGCTAGGATCCAAGCACTATCTTCGCACGCTTCATTAATATTCTTTGGCTCAATTGAGGAGGCAAAGGCACAATGAGCGAAGTAGTTGACTTGAGATCTCGTTTTGACACTATCAAGTATGTTGCCAATGACTTGCTCATAGGGATGGTCACGAACTGTATGAAGCCGTTTGGGAATTCACTGATCACTAGGAACATTCTCAAAAGTATCATCAGTAGGGTTAGTATCAATAGAATCAATAGACTTAGAATTACCAATTGAATCATATAAAACATCCATGGAGTCATCATCATTAGTAATTCTAGTAGGGACAAAATTTTCATTAAATGACACATGAAGAGATTCCTCGATCGTTGAGGTTCTTTTGTTGTATATCCGGTAGGCTTTGCTACGGGAGGAATATCCAACAAATCTCCCCTCATCGGATCTTGGATCAAATTTGTCCAAGCTACAATACATGTTTTTAATAAAACATTTTGCGCCAAAAACTCGAAAATGTTTAACTTGAGGCAATCTACCAAACAACAATTCATAACAAGTTTGTTTGGTGCCGGGCCTCAAGAGTATTCTATTAAACACGTAGCAAGCGGTATGTACCGCTTTCGCCCAAAATTGATGGCCAAGTTGGCTATCATCAAGCATAGTGCGAGTACATTCCACTAGTGTCCTATTCTTTCTCTCAACAATACCATTTTGAGGGGGTGCACGAGGGAAAGAAAAGGTGTGAGTATTCATCACAAAAATTTGAGAAAGACTCATTCTCAAATTCCCCTCCATGATCACTACGAATAGTGACAATGGTGGTTCCAATGAGATTTTGTACTTTCTTCACAAATATTGTGAAGTTTTCAAAAGCATCATTTTTATTACTTAAAGAAAATACATGTAACGACTGGTTTTCTTGTATCTGAATTTATTATATTATAATATATGTTTTGGTGGATTTTCTCCTCATGTGTGGTTTTCGTCTCCGTAACTTTCATTTTCGATCGTTTCGTCGTGTTTTCTCGTTTCTTCCTAAGGATCGTCGATTTCGAAGTATGTCATTCGTGACGGGCTTCATAACGGTCGTATCTTACTATTAGATCAAGCCTAGGAGTCTTAGGAATCGATCCCGGAGCTCTACGCTCCGTATCGGAACTTTTGGTGCTCATTAGCCGGTGTAAGAAGGGGCACCGACCGACTAGATGACGATCTAGTCGGTCGGCAATCCTTCTTGGACCGACTAGTTGGCTTTCTAAATTATTCAAGAGTTACTGTTTATCGTTAGTCGGTCTAAGAACGTTGGTTGACCGACTAGGTTGCAAACTAGTCGGTCGGCAATGCTTCTTTAACCGACTAACACATCATCTAAATTTTAGTATCATTACTGTTTACTCTTAGTCGGTTTACGAACGTTCACCGACCGACTAGATGTTAAACTAGTCGGTCAGTAGTTGTTCATCGACTGACTAAATCTAAATCCTATTTTTGTTCATAAGTTACTGTTTACACTTAGTCGGTCTGCGTTGGTCGACCGACCGACTAGTTGCCAAACTAGTCGGTCAGTGGTTGCTCTTTGACCGACTAATCTGTGTTAAAACCCTAATTTCTGGGCAGCCGCCAGCCCATCCTATTTATACCCCTCCCAAACGTTTTCTTCTTCCTCCACTCGACCTAAAACCCTAGTTTCTCCCCCATTGAGCCCCCATCTTCCTCCAAGCCTTATTCCTTCATTCCAAGCCCTAAATCCATCATCCAAACCATCCATCAACTCATTCTACCTCTCATCTTCCCCAAAATCTCATCAAATCCCCAAAATCCCCCAAAAACCCTAGTTCTCCAAACTTCTCCAATCATTTCCAGATCTGATCCTTCGGTTCTCCGGAGTGTTTCTTCCGCTTCCTCTCGGTAAGAAATCGATCTCTTGGTGTTTTCATAACCTATTTGTATTTTTATGAAACCCTAATGAATGAATGTTGTTTTGATGATTGTTTCCCCATATCAGCGACTTCCCCGTAGATTAGCATCCGCGAGACGAACCTTCGTGATCGTCATCCCCGGTGCTAGGCAAGTGAAACTTGCCACTTAGGGTTTAGGCCATGTTTTAGGCCATTTTGCTTGTTGTAGGCGTAAAAGAGGCTAGGCGACGAAATGATACTCGCCTAGGCGCAAATTGAGGAACTAGCTTGACAACGAAGCTAGTCCCGACATTTAGCATGTTGCACAATTACCCTGTCATGTTTAAATTCCATTAATGGTACGTAAATTAATTGTCATGTCATTGCATTCTTTAAGTGATTCCGTGATTGCGTAGCATCGCTACAATACTTGTGTTTCCTGGCTCGTGACCAGAAGCGAGCATAATGAGTTGCTAACCCCAACTCTCGATATTGAATTGTGAACTAAGAAACAAGCTCCCGTGCGGGACAACCCTGGCTCACTTGCTGGGCTCATGTACAGGGACCCTGGCTTGTTTACGTGTGGGATGGGGTAAGAGTTAAGCGGTCATTCAACTGGGGGTCTGCCTGATCAGCAACTGCAGTTGTAACACGTAAACTCTGGGGTGGGGTAGTGTTTAGTGCCGATCGGTGTGAATGTTGTACCATTCAGCTGAAGGGCGTAAACATCTACAAAACAACCTGAAACGTGAATAGTGAATTGATTGAGATTGTTAGTAGCTTGGCTACTCTTGTCTTGTCCCGATAATTGTTCTCTTGTACTTATTGTTCACCATGTCTTGCTTGTGCACTCATGTTATAACTGTCATGTCATGCATACTAAAACTGCTAGGTTGCTAGTTGCCTTACTTTCAGTTTCCTTGCCCAAGTCTTTTAGACTTGCTGACATGTGCCCCTTTACTCTTTTGGGTGACACATGTTAGATCCTGAGCCTGAGTACCTTGTTGAGGACGAGGTGTTTGCTGACGCCGAGCCCGAGCTTGTGTTTGACGGGGAGTACGTGGACACTGGGGACCAGTCCTAGTGTCTTATTTGTGTTTTCCTTTTGTTTAGACTACTGTTTTGTTGTCGGTGCGTAGCACCTATACTTTGTTATGTTGTTGCTTTTGTTGGCCTTGTTCTGGGCCTTTAGACTCTTTCTTTTAGCCTGGTGGCTTTTCTGGATGTTGGACTTATTTTCATGTTGGACAATTTATGAGATATGAGAATTTTATTTCTGTCTCTTCTTTTATTATTATTGTTGCTCCGTTGTGGTTACATGGACCTGCTTATGTTTTATTGACGCTTATCGGGTTTGGGGCTTCACGGCTCCACTCTCGGGATCGATTCCTAAGACTCCTAGGCTTGATCTAACAATAAGATATGACCGATATGAAGCCCGTCACGAATGACTTACTACGAAATCGACGATTCTAAGGAAGAAGCTAGAAATACGCGACGAAACGATCGAAAATGAAAGCTACGGAGACGAAAACCACGCATAAGGAGAAAATCCACCAAAACATATAATATAATATAAATAATCCAGATACATGAAAACCAGTCGTTACATCCTCCCCAACTTAAGAAAAATTCTGTCCTCGGAATTTCCCAACACTCACGTGTCCGGGAACAAAAGTGGGAAACGCTCTCGCATCTCATCCTCATTCTCTTAAGTAGACTCTCCAGGCGAGCCGTGTCGCCACATCACCCTCACAAGATTGACAACCTTGTTCCGAAGTGACTTCTGACGCCTGTCCAAAATCTGCACTGGCTGCTGGTCATATGTCATATCGGGGCGAACGGTAATCTCCGAGAAATCCACAGCATGAGATGGATCGCTAATGTATCGACGAAGCTGCGACACATGGAAAACATTGTGAACTCCCTCCAAAGATGGCGGCAAGGCTAAGCGGTAGGCTACCTCACCAACGTTCTCCAGAATGTCAAATGGTCTAATGTATCGCGGGCTCAACTTCCCTCGCTTCCCAAATCGAATCACACCATGATTCGGGGAAATCTTCAAGAACACATGGTCGCCCGGCTGAAACTCCAAAGGACGACGTTTAGCATCCGCCCAATGCTTAAATGGTCCTGAGCAATCCTCAACCTCTCCCGAATGTTCCTGACAATATCCACGGCCTCCACAATCATCTCAAGTCCCAACAGCTCCCGATCACCAACGTCATCCCAACTCAATGGCGACCGACATTTCCTCCCATAAAGAGCGACGAAAGGCGCCATGCCAATACTCGCCTGGAAGCTGTTGTTGTAAGAAAACTCCACCAAATGTAGATGGTCCTCCCACGAACCCTTGAAATCCAACATGCACGCCCTCAGCATGTCCTCCAAAATCTGAATCGTCCTCTCGGACTGGCCATCCGTCTGCGGATGGTACGCCGTGCTGAAACTCAGACGCGTACCCAAACTCTTCTGCAAACTCTGCCAGAACTGAGATGTGAACCTCATGTCTCTGTCCGACACGATACTCACGGGGACTCCGTGAAGTCGTACGATCTCCTGCACGATTCACGTTACATCACTATCCAAACTAGGAAAATGAAATAAAAACGGAGAGTAAAAGAATTTACCTCCATATATCTCCTCGCTAGCGCCTCAGTGGACTGTCCCACTCGGAATGGAATAAAGTGCATGGATTTGGTCAATCGATCTACGATCACCCAAATCGCGTCATTCTGCTTCGGACTCCGAGGTAGTCCAGACAAGAAATCCATAGTGATGTGTTGCCATTTCCACTCCGGAATCGGAAGTGGTTGTAGCAACCCGGCCGTACGCTGATGCTCTGCCTTCATTTGCTGGCAAACCAAACACTTGGCTACACTCCGAGCCACACTCCTCTTCATGACATGCCACCAATAGTTCAGACGAAGATCCTGGTACATCTTGGTGCCACCAGGATGCACAGAATACGGCGAACTATGTGCCTCCACCATCAACTCCTCTCTAAAATCCCCAGCTGGCACACACAACCTGGCTCCAAACCTCAGCGAGCCATCCTCATGAATCAAAAAGTCAGTCCGCAGACCGGCTTCCACCTGCTCCCGAATCTTCACCAGCTTCGGATCCCCGGCCTGACTCGCCTTAATCCGATCCACGAGCGTCGATTGTATCTGCATACACATCAACAAAGAAACCTCCCCAGGAAGAACAATCTCAACACCAAACTCGCAAAAATCCTGCTGCAATCTCCACTGCGAAGTCAAAATCATCACCGCTGGAAGCCTACTCAGCGCATCAGGAACCACATTCACCTTGCCAGGGTGAAAATGCAAATCAATCTCATAATCCGCCATGAGCTCCAACCATCGACGCTGTCGCATGTTGAGCTCCTTCTGAGTAAAAATATACTTCAAGCTTTTGTGATCGGTGAAAATCTTCACTTTCTCACTCAGCAGGAAGTGCCTCCAAATCTTAAGAGCAAACACAACGACAGCCAACTCCAAATCATGCGTCGGGTAATTCTTCTCATGAACCTTGAGCTGACGAGAAGCATACGCCACAACGTGCCCGTGCTGATGCAACACACAACCGAGACCCTTGCCAGAAGCATCACAAAAGATCTCAAATCCACCGCTGCGATCAGGCACAACAAGAATAGGGGCAGTCGTCAACCTCTCCCTCAGAATGCCAAAAGCATTCTCATAATCACCCGACCAAACAAAAGGTACATCCTTCAGTGTCAATATGGTCATCGGCTCAGCAACACGGGAAAAGTCCTTAATGAAGCGCCGATAGTAACCAGCAAGCCCAAGGAAACTCCGAATCTCAGACGCAGACGACGGAACAGGCCACTCTCTGATGGCCCTGATCTTCTCGGGATCCACTGAGATACCGTCTCTAGTCACCACATGCCCGAGAAAAGCAACTCTGTCCAACCAAAACTCGCACTTCGAAAACTTAGCATACAACCGATGCTTCCTCAAAATCTCCAATACCGTCCTCAAGTGCGAGGCATGCTCCTCCTCCGACTTCGAATAGATCAGAATGTCGTCAATAAAGATAACGACAAACTTATCCAAAAAGTCGTAGAAAATCAGGTTCATCAGATTCATGAAAACTGCGGGTGCATTGGTTACACCGAAAGGCATAACCACAAACTCGTAGTGTCCATACTTCGTCCTGAACGCTGTCTTCGGAACATCTCCCTTCTTCACCTTCAACTGATGGTAATCACTCCTCAGATCCAACTTCGAAAACACCCTCGAACCTCCAAGCTGATCAAAAATATCATCGTTGCGAGGCAACGGGTATTTATTCTTGATGGTCACCGCATTCAACTCCCGATAGTCCACGCACATGCGACGCGAACCATCATTCTTCTTCACCAGCAGCACCGGTGCTCCCCACGGAGACACACTAGGGTTGATATAACCCTTCTACAAAAGCTCATCCAACTGCTTCCGCAACTCCTCCAACTCAGCGGGTGCCATACGATACGGCGCCTTCGAAATCGGCTGCGCTCCCGAAACAAGATCAATAGAAAATTCTAAAGCTCGATCAGGTGGCAAACCAGACATCTCCTCGGGGAAGACGTCATCAAAATCCTGCACAACCGCTGGCCTCTCCAGCTCCATCTGCATAGCCGCAACCTCCACCGGCCTGGCCCGAAACCTGACAGGACCAAGCGAGCTGCTACCACGGCTGAACTCAAATACTGGATGTCTGGGAATCTCGAACACCACCTTCTTCCTTCGACAGTCGATCGTAGCATAAAAGCTCGCAAGCCAATCCATCCCAAGGACTGCATCATAGTTGATGATGTCATGGACAATGAAATCAGCGTAAAGCTCATGTCCACAGACCACCAACGAGCAAGAATTACAACCAAGATGCACCGAGACCACGCCATTCCCTGTAACGATATTCCAACTCTTGGGAAGAGGGGACATCGACAAGGAATGCTTCTCCACGAAGCTTCGAGAAATAATACACACCGATGCACCAGAGTCAAAGAGGACTCGTGCAGGAAATGTGCACACCAAAACCACACCTAACAAGCAATTAACAATCAAACCCTAGTCTAGCAAACAATCATGTTCAAGCAAACAGCACAATCTAACAATCAAAACCAGCTAGGAAAGTAACAGCTAGATGAGGATTACCTGCGATAACCTCATCCACAGCCTCGCTCTCCACAGCGGTCATCAGAAAAGCCTGCCTCCTCGGTGGAATAGCCTGCTGAAAAGCCTGCCTCTGTGGAACAAGAGCTGCTCCACGTCCAGCAGGAACAGGCGCTCACTGCTGCAACGGCTGTGCTGCAACAGGTGCCCTCCGCAGCTGATTCGCATGCCGACAATCCTTCGCGACATGAGAAGCATCACCACAAACCAAACACTGGCCCAGAAACTTCCTACACTGATCCTTGATGTGGCCAGGCTTGCCGCAGAAATGGCAAGTCTTCTGAATAGGCCCTCCTGGCCTCTTGAACTGAGCTGGCTGATTAGGCTTGAAACCAGGCCTAACCACCGCCCTGGCCTGCTCCATAGGCCTCTTCCCAGCACCAGAAACATGTCCTCTCCTCTGACTCAGGTTCAGCTCCTGCCTCCTCGCAGCGACCAGAACCTTCTGATAAGAGTCCAGATTAGAGAAAGACACAAAACTCTGGAGCTCCAAAGCAAGTCCCGGCAGGAACCTCTGAGCCCTCTCATCAGCATCCTACACCATCTTCGGTGCGAACCGACTCAGCCTAGTGAACTCTTGGTGGTACAGGTCCACCGTCAAGCTCCCTTGCTTCAGATCAATAAAGCGCTGTAGCATCTCCTTCCTAGCAGCCTTCGAAAAGAACTCCTCATCAAACCTGGACGTAAAGATAGTCCAAGCTATCGGCTCCACCAGCATCTTCTCTTCCGCATCCCACCAGTTCCAAGCGTTATACTTGAGTTGCATCTTCGCCAAATCAACCCATCCAGCCGGGGTGATCTTGGCCATCTTCAAGTTATCCTCTATGTTCCGAATCCACTCATCTGCAGCCACAGGACCCTCAGACCCATCAAAATATGCGGGACCCAGCTCCCGAAATTGCTTCGCTCCCGGCTCGGAGCGAGGGGCATCCGGAAGTGCCCGGGCAGCTCGAGCAAGTGGAGCATTCTGGACTTGCAAGAGCACGCCCTGCTGCACCTGCATCATCTGAAGCATCATCCGCATCATCTCTCCATTGGTGGGTTCCCGCTCAGGCTCCTCATCATGATGGGGCGCACCACTACCTCCACCACGGGTGAATCGCCTTCCTGCCATCTAATGACACAGAAAATGAAGCAGATTAGACTCATAGCTTATGACTCGGACGTCGAACTTAGTTTATTGGACGTTCTAATATTATTATCGCTATTCCGATAATCGCAGTTACAGAAGAGGACCTGCATGGGCCACCAACAAAACCTGTCACGCCCCGCTTCCCTAAAATGGAGGCGAGACGTGAAAAGGTCCGCACGAGAGTGGAGCTGTGAAGCCCCAAACCCGATAAGCGTCAATAAAACATAAGCAGGTCCCTGTAACCACAAACGGAACAACAATAATAACACAAGGAGAGACAGAAATAAAATCTCATATCTCATAATTTGTCCAACATGAAAATTAAGTTCAACATCCAGAAAAGCCACCAGGCTAAAAGAAAGAGTCAAAAGGCCCAGAACAAGGCCAACAAAAGCAACAACGTAACAAAGTATAGGTGCTACGCACCGACAACAAAACAGCAGTCTAAACAAAAAGGGAAAGCTCAACGAAGACACTAGGGCTGGTCCCCAGTGTCCACGTACTCCTCGCCAAACACAGGCTCGGGCTCGGCGTCAGCAAACACCTCGTCCTCTACAATGTACTCAGGCTCAGGATCTAACATGTGTCACCCAAAAGAGTAAAGGGGCACACGTCAGCAAGTCTAAAAGACTTGGGCAAGGAAACTGAAAGTAAGGCAAACTAACAACCTAACAGTTATAGTATGCATGACATGGCAGTTATAACATGAGTGCACAAGCAAGACATGGTGAAACAATAAGTACAAGAGAACAATTATCGGGACAAGTCTAGAGTAGCCAAGCTACTAATAATCTCAATCTTCTCACTAGTCACGTTTCAAGTTGTTTGTAGATGTTTACGCCTTACAGCTGAACGGTTTGGCATTCACACTGAGTGGCCGCTTAACAACTACCCCAGAACCCAGAGTTTACGCCTTACAACTGCAGTTGCTGATCGGGCAGACTCCCAGTTGAATGACCTCTTAACTCTTACCCCATCCCACACGTAAACAAGCCAGGGGCCCTGTACATGAGCCCAGTAAATGAGCCAGGGTTGCCCCACATGGGAGCTTGTTTTCTATATCACGAATCAGGAAGATTTGGCATAGGGGACACCTAGCCTCAATATCGAGCGTTGGGGTTAGCAACTCATTATGCTCGCTTCTGGTCACGAGCCAAGAAGTACAAGTATTGTAGCGTGTGCTACGCAATCACGGGAACATTTAAAGAATGCAATGACATGACAATTAATTCACGTACCTGTAATTGAAATTAAACATGGCATGGTAGTTTTATGCAACATGATAATGACGGATCTAGCTTCGTTGTCAAGCTAGTTCCTAAATTTGCGCCTAGGCGAGTATCATTTCGTCGCCTAGTCTCTTTTACACCTACAACAAGCAAATGGCCTAAGACATGGCCTAAAACCCTAAGTGGCAAGTTTCACTTGCCTAGCATCGAGGATGACGATCAACGAGGGTTCGTCTCACGGATGCTAATCTACGGGGAAGTCGCTGTTATGGAGAAACAATCATCAAAACAACATTCATTTCATTATGGTTTCACAAAAACACAACGGGTTATGAAAACATTAAGAGATCGTTTATTACCGTATCGGAAACGGAAGAATGATGCCGAGCAACCACGGCAACGGAAGAACGATCCGGCTCAAATCTGGAAATGAGGGAAAAATCTTGAGAAATAGGTTTGGATGTGGATTTTGGGGGTTTGATGAGATTTTGAGGAAGATGAGAGGTAGAATGTGTTAAGTGAGGGTTTGGATGATGGAGGATGAGCTTGGAATGAAGGTTTGAGGGTTTGGGGAAGAGGAGAGCTCAATGGGGGAGAAATTAGGTTTAGAGTTGAAGAAGAAGAAGAAGAAAACGTTTGGAGGGGTATTTATAGAGTTTGGTGGCGGCTAGGGCAAAACTAGGGTTTCCTGTACTGTTTAGTCGGTCAAAGAGCAACCACTGACCGACTAGTTTGGGAACTAGTCGGTCGGTTGACCAACGCAGACCGACTAAGTGTAAACAGTAACCCCTGACGAAAACCTGAACTAAGAGTTAGTCGGTCAAAGAACAACTACTGACCGACTAGTTTGACATCTAGTCGGTCGATGAACGTTCTTAGACCGACTAAAAGTGAACAGTACTCGACTGTACAGAAGAACTAAGAATTAGTCGGTCTGAGTACAAAACTTAACCGACTATTTTAACAACTAGTCGGTCGAAAGATGAACTTAGACCGACTAAGAATGAACAGTAACTGGTACCAAAAAATAGTTAATGAGTTAGTCGGTGAAAGAAGCATTGCTGACCGACTAGTTTGCAACCTAGTCGGTCAACCAACGTTCTTAGACCGGCTAACGATAAACTGTAACTCCTGAGAAATTTACAAAGCCAACTAGTCGGTTCAAGAAGGTTTTCCGACTGACTGGATCGTCATCTAGTCGGTCGGTGCCCCTTCTTACAGCGGCTAATGTGCACCAAAAGTTCCGAAATGGAGCGCGAAGCTCCGAGATCGATTCCTAAGACTCCTAGGCTTGATCTAACAATAAGATATGACCGATATGAAGCCCGTCACGAATGACTTACTCCGAAATCGACGATTCTAAGGAAGAAGCTAGAAAAACGCGACGAAACGATCGAAAATGAAAGCTACGGAGACGAAAACCACGCATAAGGAGAAAATCCACCAAAACATATAATATAATATAAATAATCCAGATACATGAAAACCAGTCGTTACAAGTCCACTTAGCAAAGTCTGGTTCGGCGGGCTCGACATACTCCGTCAACGTGGCTCTCCATAGTGAAGTGCTCCGGAGGAACGTTTCCATCAGGCATTTCCAGTACCCATAATTGGTACCGTTGAAGAAGGGAGGCCTAGTTGAGGAGTGTCCTTCCATCACCGAAGAAGCTCCTTCACGGTTCCTGAAGGTACTGTAGTCTGAAGGTGGACGAACGGTCTAGTTGTCGTTGGAAGACATAGCTATGAACTTGGCTCTGATACCAAATGTAATGCCCTGATAGCAACTGCACAAGTACTAGAGGGGGGTGAATAGTACTTTAAAATAATCAAGAGTAATTATTCCTAATTATCGTGCAAACTCAACCAACAATGCGGAAATGAAAATGGACAACAATAAAAGACAAGCGCAAAAAAATGATGTAACGGGTTCGGATCCACCCAAGTCTCCCCGACTTGTTCCCGGTGATCCTACGTCCCAAACACCCGGATCCCCTCCGGCTACTTGAGTTAGAAACCACTAACCCAAGTTTGCACTATGAAATTCTTGTAGAAAACCTCTACAAGATTAAATCATACACAAATGAAAATGTGACTCCCACAACCCGGGATCACAAGCTTCTCTCACAACCGAGAGAAAAACTTGCAATAACAAAGTAAATGAAACAATAAAATGCTTACCAACAAAATCCTATGCCTTGAGTAAACTTACGATTTTAGGGCAAGGAGGATTTTGAGGAAGAAGAAGTCACCAAACCCTAGCTCCACCAAGATGAACAGCAGTAGGTGGCTAGGGAGAAGTTGGATACTTGGATTCAAGCTCCTAGCTTGAGTGGCTCACAATTAATGAGAATCTCGCTTGAGGAATAAGAGTGAGGGAGAGATTCTTGTGAAGAGAGGGAGCTTGGAAATAGGAATTAAATGCTCTCTCTTTAATTCTCAAAGTCTCAATAATATCATCCTTGAATGCAATGAAGAAGCATCACAAGTATATATAGGATAGAGAGAAGAGAGAGGGAAAAATCGTGCATTTAATGCTCCAACGGATCTATTTCTGAAGAAGTCTAATCGGTCTAAGAAGGATCACTGACCGATTAGTTTTGCAACTAGTCGGTCGGTGATTCCTCTTGGACCGACTAAATGGTTCACAGCCAATAAGAAGAATTTCAGGAGTTAGAACTAGTCGGTCTAAGAAGACTTGCCAACCGAGTAGTTTGACAACTAGTCGGTCGGTGAGTGTTCTTTGACCGACTAAGAGTTGAAATACAATAGGCTGAATTCAAAGAGAGCTAGTCGGTCTAAGAACAAATTCCAACCGACTAGTTTCACAACTAGTCAGTCGATGAATGTTCTTGGACCGACTAACTGTAAACAGTAGCTCAGGCTGAAAAATGAAGTCTTAACTAGTCGGTCTAAGAAGGATTCCAAACCGACTAGTTTGATAACTAGTCGGTCGGTGAACCTTCTTGGACCGACTAATTGGTCAACAGTGAAGATGCTGAAATGAGCAAGGAGATCTAGTCGGTTCAAGAAGGATTACTGACCAACTAGATGACAATCTAGTCGGTTTGTTCTTCTTCTTGAACCAACTAAGATGCACAAGAAGCCGCGAAATGAAGCGTGAAGCTTCGGGAAAGTTTCTATGGGCTTCTAAGATAATCCTAGCTCTAAGATATGAGCATTATGAAGATAAATACGTAAGACCTACTCAAGGCTTAACATTCTAACAAAAGAAGCTAGAAGACTATAAATTAAACTAGACGAACCGTCTTCAAAGATTCAATCCGAATCTCTTGACTTCAATAATGCTCCTAGAGCTTCAACAAAGCTTTAGGCACATGATCACGCGCTTTGAGAAGTCTTGAGACGTCGCTTTTGATGTACATAGAATTTTGGCGACGATCTCCATAACTGCGCTCACAAAGAGTTAGTTTACGATATTTATGTTTGTTCATCATCAAAACCAAATCCGGGGAATCAATACTCAACAGGTGGGTCCTCCCCCAAGCTGTGTAAGATCAGGGCCCGAAGAGACAGATGGGCACAATACAATCTGAGGGAGGCAAAAAGTGGGTAGGGAACAGCATCAAGCAGAGGCACCACCCTCTGGGGGTGGAGATGGGTCCCTCTGTTATGGACCAGGTAAGGCGGTAACTGAAAATACGACAATAGATGTAGTGGACTCGACTGTGACGACCGACTCAGGTTTGGAAGTAGCAGGCCCTGTAGAAGCCTGAGAATGTGGAGCACTGAGTGGTGCAAAGGTCAAGACGGAGGGTGGCCTGGGTTGGGGGCGGGAGCTAGGATCACGAGAGGTGGGCCCCGTGTCCTCAGAATGTCTATGATAGAGGCTAGGTCTGCCTCGACTCTCTCATGATGTGTGGCTATCGAGCGGGCTAAGGTGTCGAAATCTCACCGAAGGCAAGAAGTCGAGTCCTCCAACGCCGTCAGACGAGCGTCAGTGGTACGAGAGTCAAGAGGAGGACGAGAGCCATGAGACACCACTCTCGTAAAACGGCCCCGTGGAGATAATCCACGGTGCTTAGGCTGAAAAGTCGGAGAGGGTGTGCTCGATGGGATCTCAGCAGTGGAGGTGTGTGGTGTGGTGTGGCTGAGATCAGGAGAAACTGTGGTGGAAACATGTAACGGCCACTTTCCGGTCGTGTATTTTTTTAGCGCGTAGCCGAATTCGTATGCGTTTTGTGTATTTGATTTTTTTATTACTAATTTCATAGTTCAGACGTGCGAACGAACCCCGTATTCACGATCCTCTCGGAGGCGCGATCGCCCCGGTATTTTCTATGTAATTTTTGGATGTAGAGTGATGGATCTGCTTATCTCATTACAACTTATAGATATTTACATATATAAGCAGATGGAGACTTTTGGCATGAAAAGAATATTTAACAGGGCTCATATCCGTTTATATATATTTAAGTTGGATGTTCTGTGCGTTCACTTTTTTTTTGAAAACAACTTAATAATTTGAATCATTTTTAAAACCCTTAACAAATATTTGAAACACAATCAAAACCTTATTTTATCCTAACCAATAAATCTTAACTGCCCTATCTCTTTACCCACTCTCACACGTCAGAACCCCACACCCATTTTTCTCTCTACCCACGTGAAGGCAACCCACACCTATTTTATTTAAAATAAGAACCTAGGGCTAACTAGCAACTCACGTGCTACCGGAACCCTAGACATTTTTATAGCAGCGGCCCTAGGGCAATTGCTACTCTAGCAACACTAGTTCCCCAGCGCCGTTTCTCCTCTTCACACAAACCCTCCAAGCGCACGCGGCTCCCTATCCCTCGCGTCACCCCCTCTCTCCGCCCTTTCACGGCACCGGCGACCTACCTTCCGACGTGCCCCAGCCAACCTCCACCGGAACACCCCAGCGCCGTCGCCTGGAGTGTAGCTGCCGCTGCCCGCGCGACTGCAGCGCCGCCCGACGGCCACGACGCCGCCCGTAGTGCATAGACCCCCACGACCACCCACCGATCTCCACCGGTCGCGGCGCTGTCCCCCGCCGTTCTAGACGCCGGAATCCTCCGCCCAGGCCGCGGAGCAGCTGCTGCCGCGAACAGCAGCGCGCAGCGCCCTACAACAGTTCAGCGGCTGTTATCCGCCATTGCCGCCGCAGCTCCCTCCGACGTCCTCTTCGCTTCCCACCTGCAGCAAACGAGGGTGTTAGAGGTTAGTTTCTATTTTTAATGGTTGGTTTAAGCATACAAACTGTTAGGGTTGCTGTATATATATCTTGCTAGTTTGAGTTTGAGATATTAGTTGCTAAGTTGGTTTCATACATTGTGAATCAGATGTTAGTGTGGTGTTTAATCAAAGGTTAGAGTTTTAATGGGTTGTTATACCATGTTAATTAGGGTTACCCATTTTTTTTATATAAACTGTTTTTTTAGAATCATATAACAGTAACTTGCTATTTTTTTAGCATATGAAAAAAATCTCAGTTTCTTCCAGTAGCCATAGATACATATGTACCTATACTTTGGGTTGGTTTTGGACTATTTTGGCTTCGGCCTGAGAAGATTTAGTTCAGTTGGCTTGAACTTTCCTAAGAATTTCTGGGAATTAATAAAGTTGTGGGTTGATTGGTCTTTCATCCTTTATGGTAAATCTGAGAAAGGATCAAACATTGAACTATTCAATGCTATTATCTCCGATTCATCCTGTTCATCATCTAAGATTTCCTATGGTTCTCTAGCACTCCATATTTCCTAATAAACAACATATACCTTGTATGCTAGAACACTAAATATACTACCCTTACAGTCGTAGTTCAATTCCTTTGGGATTTTATATAATGGATGTCAGTTTGGTATTAGTAACCTATACCCAGTTTTATTCCAGTAACCAAGTTAGTTGCTAATAATTCATAGAGGAGATTAGGAGTATTAGTAATAAAATGGAAATTTTTGTTAATTAATTAGATGAGTTAAGTTGGTTAACGGTCTTTTTTTTCATTTAAATCTGATATCGAATCCGATAACGCAGAAAACGTCTGTGCTTTCCGTACGGACTCGTCGACACCAAGAACTCCAGAATCAGGCAAGTGATACTTGCCAGCTTTCTGTTTAGGCCACGTCTTAGGCCATTTTGTACAGTAGTGTAAAAGAGACTGGGCAGTGAAATGATAGCTGCCTAGACGACACTTTTAGATCTGGCTTGACAACGAAGCCAGATCCGACATTTTCTTCATGCTTGCATTCATACTACCATGCCATGTTTAAATTCAATTAACGGTATGCAAATTATCTGTTCATTGCCATGTAATTGCATGCATCTAATGTTCATCGTGATTGAGTAGCACACGCTACACCTATTGTAATGATTGAGGCTAGGCACCTGCTTTTGCGGGCACAACCCTATGCCAAAAACACTTCCTGGCTCGTGATCCAGAAGCGAGCTCATGTACTTGGGAAACCCTGGCTCGATACACGTGGAGGGGTAGGGTTAAGCTGCCACGCAGCGTAGAAGGATGCCTGATCCGCTCCTTCAGCTGTAAGGGGAAAACTCTGTGCACAATGTGATAGGATAGTGATCGTGATTGTAAATTAATGTTCTCGTAATGCATGTCATCATGTCATCTTTAAATGTTGCATCCTTAAAATGTCATTTCAAATTATTGCACCATTTTAGAACTGCTAGTCGTCTTTTGTTATTTATATCCTTGCACAAAAGCTCTCCGCTTCTTTTGGGAGACTTTTGCTGACATGTGCCCTTTTCTCTTTGGGTGTCACATGTCAGGTTCTGAGTTAGAGTTACCAGCTGGGGACGAGCAGTTCGTGGACGTTGAGTTCGAGGCACCTGCTGAGACCGAGTACGAGGACACTGGTGACCAGTCCTAGACTCACCTGGGTCTTCTTAGTTGTCATACTTATTAGTTGTTGCTGTTAGTTTTCGGTGCGTAGCACCAGACTTTCCTTTCTTTTGTTTCGGCCATGTTTTGGGCCTATTGTTCAGACTTATACTTTTGTGACTGTCTGTGATGTTGGATAAATTGTTGGATGTTATTGAGCTGGTGGATGTTTCTGTATCTGCTATGTTATTATTGTTGTTGTTTCTCGCGATGCAAAGAACCTGCAAATCATTTGAAATTTTTATAGACGCTTATCAGACTGCAGCTTCACAGCTCCACGTCTGAGCGGACCTCCTCACGTCTCGCCTTCCATTTTAGGGGAGCGGGGCGTGACAAAACAGGGGCAGCAGAGGATAGAGCAATTATCGAAATAGAAGTATGGACAGAAGTCGAGACGCTTTCGGTAAGGACAGCTGCTACCGGTGACGAAGATGTGCCGGTGAGCGGAATGTAGGACCCTAAGGAGATGGGCAGTGAGGCTATAAGGTCTCGAAGTGGTGGAAGAGTGAAGGCTGGCTCATGCTCTGGAAAGTCTAGAGCAGAAGGCTCTGGAGCAGACAAAATATCAGTGCACTCAAGCACGGGTACAGTGGATACAATGGTATGGGTCTCGGGGCAGAAAGTGGTGACAGTCCCCGAGGCCTCAAAGGTGGTGGAGGTGGTAGAGACATAGGTGGAAGAAGAAATGCCTCTTGGGGGCAGTGGGTGCACAAGCAGAGCTGGAAGGGCGGCCACAATGGAAGCCAGGTCATGCTCCTCGTACTCGGAGGAGCGGGGCACCCGGTTATCGACGACGGCCTCGACGGGAGCTCCCGGGGGCTCGAGTACATGGAGTGCTGGAAGTGGGTGGACCCTGTCAATCATCCAGCTCAGCTAGACGAGTGCTATGGTGGTGAGGTGAGGGGCGAGAAGGAAGAAGTGGGGCATATGGTGGGTGACAACAAGGTAGGTCTAGTGACGGGCTCCATAAGGCCTAATGATATGCATGTGCTCAAGCACACCAAGAGTCAAGCGTGTCGGGCCAGGAGGGGTCACTAGATCATCGGGACGATCAATACCAAGCATCCGTGCAAAAATGGTGAAAAATCTTCCACAGCAGATATCGGTAGAGTAGTGTGTGCGGACGGTCTGTATTAGGCGATGACACAGCCAGTGGACTACGTCAGAAAGTACAAAAGGGCGGAGGGAGCCATCGGGGTAGAAGCGCATCGGTCGGGTCATCCCCATAAGATGAAAAAGCTCGGGTAGGGACATGGTCTCGACCTCTGGCCTGCAAAAAATGGTGGTGGCAAGGTGTCTTTGTGCGTAGTGAAGGCAAGGATGCATAATGCATGATGCCTTCGCTGAGCTAGGGCGGTAGTGGTCCAGACCTGAAATGCGATGCCAGAAAGCTAAGGCATCGAACGTGCCAAGGTCGTAGTTTGGGGAGAAGGTGGCTCGGGGGTCGTGGATGGCTGGGAAATAGAAGTGGGGGCGGCTCATGGTGTATGTGATTGTGAAGTCGTGATCCATCAACCGGAAGGTAATGCCATCGCCCGCCTCGGTGCGGGCGATGGAACTCAATGCCTCCAAAGTGAGGTGAGTATAGATGGGGGCGTGGACGCCTAGGAGATGCTCGAACCCAATCGTGCGGTAAAGCCAATGGACTTCCTGCAGGAGTCCAAGGGATCGGAGAGTGGGGACGTCTATGAATAGTATGGGAACGAGACGACGTTGCGACAGCCGGACAAAGCGGTCGCGGTGCTCGTCGTCATGGAAGGTGATGCCGAAAGTCTACATACGGGGTAACAGATCAACGGGAACGACGGTAGGTGCTGGAGGTGCTGGAGGTGCTGGAGGTGCAGGGGTGGGGATAGGTGCGGAAGTGGTGGGGGTGTGTGTGTGACATGGGGGAGAAGAGTCGGACGTGGACAATGGATTGCCCACGTGCTCCTCCTCAGAGGTGGGGGTGGTGGCACGGCGAAGGCATCGTGTAGGTCGAGAAGATGAGGCGCTAGTGACCAGCCTCTTCCCATGACGGGGAGGTGTAGGGGCTCCTCTAGTGCGAACCATCGTGCATGAGGTAAGGCTGTAACGTCGGTAAAAAGGTAAAAAGGGTGAGAGTGTACCGACAAGGCGAACACAGAATGCTGCCAATCGGCGGTCTCCCCAAGCTAATCCCAGATGTGTATGCTGACGTACGTGAAACATACCTGAAATAGAAACAAATATAACGTCAGGATATGAAAAATAAAATAGGGGATCTGTGCATCTGCTCGACCGAGCACTAGCCTTGCTCGGTCGAGCAATGTAAGTGTATGATATGTGCGTGAATGACTCCTTGACCGAGCAGCAGTAGTGCTCGATCGAGCAGTTGGCAATAGGGTGGGGAAGGGTGGACCGAGCACTTACTGTGCTCGGTCGATCAGCAGTAGTGGGGATTGGGAGTGCTCATTGCTCGGTTGAGCACTGATGTGTCCATATATTCCACTATTTTCATATCATCATTTCATTTCATTCCATACGATTTTTGCATCCAAATCCCATATTTTACTACGATATCACGTTTTTGACGTTATATTCGAGTTTCGTAGTGTTTTATGAGTTTTCAGAGATTTTGGATCAATTTGGGACCCCACTTAGGTATGAACACATCTGACATGCCCCTGAGCTCATTGGTGAAGCCCTCTAGGAGCTTGCCATACTTTTAGAGCCATTGGAGGAGAAGAGAGAGAGAGAGAGAGAGAGAGAGAGAGAGAGAGAGAGAGAGAGAGAGAGAGAGAGAGAGCAAGAGGAGAGAGAGGAGCTTCAGCAGCTCTTGGAGATTATTTCCCAGACTGCTCGGTCGAGCAGCACAGATGCTCGGACCGAGCAGATTCAAATGAGAAAAAGGAGCTGATACGAGGATCACTTGGACCGAGCCGTTCATCTGCTCGGTCGAGTAGCGTCAAATTTCAAAGCTGAAACAATTCCAGCGAACTGCCCGAGTAACTCTTCAGTGACCGAGTCAGCCTCTGCTCGGACCGAGCTGAGCTGACTCGACCCGTGCAGGCAGAGCGAGGATTTTAGAGATTTTGAATTCCCTGCCAAGCTCGGTAGAGCAGCACAGTTGCTCGATCCGAGCAACCAAACGAGCAACGCACTGCTCGACCGAGCAGCTTACTCGATCGACAGTGCCAGGGCCATTTTTGGAAGTATTTTCTGAAGCCATCAGTTGCGCGATTTTTAGGACTGAAGGTTGGGAGCTCGCAACAACGAAAGGGGATTCATTTTTAGAGTTTTTGAATAGTTTTTTAGAGGGAGCTCAAGCGATTTTTGCTGTTAGTTTTTAGATTAATCCTTGTTAAAGAATATTGGATCGAAACTATTGGATATTTTATTTTCGTTCTCAATTGCGGTCGCGTATTTTGGAATCTGGAATTTTGTTGGATCTATTTCTCGTCTATTTTCTGCATCTCTCGCTGTAAGTTTTCGATCTTTATTCTGTTAATTGCTATGATGTCTTCGTCTCTAAAAATAATGTTTTTATTCGTGAATATTACCATGTGTGAGTAGATCTCTCTAGGATTGATGGGTTAGCCCTAAGATCCTAGGGGAAGACGTAGATCTGGATCTCTATGTTGAATTAGGGATTTAGGGAAGTATTTCGATCGATCATACCGAACCCCTAGATAACCCGTACTGAGATCATGCTCACGGTCTGTGGAATTGATGTGCTTAAGGGGTATCTTTGGGATTCGAATAGGGAAATCGATGGATCCAACCAAGGCTCGTGACCATGCCCGGCTCGCACCTTGAGGGGATCCATCGACGAACTATACCACTACGTTGACGGCTACCACCATTACGTCAACAAGAGCTACTGAAATACCTCACAATTCTAACCCACGAGAGTGGTACGAATTGGGAGATTAATCCCCTAACCCTAATGCAACGTAAGGAATCTATTCCAACGTCGACCCCCGATGATCTTAGTGGTGATCCCTAATGCCCTAGTCCTTTTTATTAGTAAAGCAACAACAACACCCCTATCAACTCTTTCAACCCGATAGCTATCTCACTTCAAGATTTAGAAGGAAACTGAGAGCCCATATACACTATCACCGTCCCTGTGGGATTCGATATCATTTATACTACAACTTGACACCGTCCGCTTGCAGATTGAGCCCGGAATTGAAACCTAGGAGCCATACCACGCTTGGCGATCGTGACACCGCCAGGTGGAATCTAGGTGTAGGTTTCGGGTGCGTCAAGTTTTTGGCGCCGTTGTCGGGGACGGTAATAGAGTTTATCTCAGTTTATTTTTATTTTTGAATTTTGCTAGCACTCCAATCATTTCTCATCTTTCCACCATTTTTATTCTTTTATTTATTTCGGTGCTACTGATGATATTTGTTTGAGTTTTGTTGGTGCATGAACACTCACTTCGGGGGATCTACTAGAGAATTATTATTCGATCTCAAGATTGAAAAGATAGCGAGGGCTTTGAGAGACTCAAGTAGAAGTTCATCTCCCTCCGCTCAGATGGCAGACAACAACAATCCTTGTCCTCCTCGCACCTTGTCCATAAGGGACCTTATGAAGCCGACGTTTGGAAATAACTCCTCCATCCTTAGACCGCAACTGGCGGAGGCGAGCTTCGAGTTAAAGATGGGGCTAATCAATTTGATGCCGCATGATCCCTTTCACGGACATCCGCATGAAAACCCCAACCACCATATTGACACCTTCCTGGCGAAGTGTGACACGTTCAAGGCCAAGGACGTGAGTGACGATGCTGTGAAGCTGCGGCTTTTCCCGTTCACTTTGAGGGATAAAGCCTCATATTGGCTCCGGGCCCACCCTCCCAATCATTTCACCACTTGGGAGAAGCTGGAACTTGCCTTCGTGGATAAGTTCTATCCACCCTCGAAGACAGTGCGGATCTGTGGAGCCATCCTGAGCAGCCTACTCGATCGACAGTGCCAGGGCCATTTTTGGAAGTATTTTCTGAAGCCATCAATTGCGCGATTTTTAGGACTGAAGGTTGGGAGCTCGCGACAAAGAAAGGAGATTCATTTTTAGAGTTTTTGAATAGTTTTTTTAGAGGGAGCTCAAGCGATTTTTGCTGTTAGTTTTTAGATTAATCCTTGTTAAAGAATATTAGATCGAAACTATTAGATATTTTATTTTCGTTCTTAATTGCGGTCGCGTATTTTGGAATCTGGAATTTTGTTGGATCTATTTCTCGTCTATTTTCTGCATCTCTCGCCGTAAGTTTTCGATCTTTATTCTGTCAATTGCTATGATGTCTTCGTCTCTAAAAATGATGTTTTTATTTGTGAATATTGCCATGTGTGAGTAGATCTCTCTAGTGTTGATGGGTTAGCCCTAAGATCCTAGGGGGAAGACATAGATCTGGATCTCTACGTTGAATTAGGGATTTAGGGAAGTATTTTGGTCGATCATACCGAACCCCTAGATAACCCGTACTGAGATCATGCCCACGGTCTGTGGAATTGATGTGCTTAAGGGGTATCTTTGGGATTCGGATAGGGAAATAGGTGGATCCAACCAAGGCTCGTGACCATGCCCGGCTCGCGCCTTGAGGGGATCCATCGACGAACTATACCGCTACGTTGACGACTACCACCATTGCGTCAACAAGATCTACTGAAATACCTCATAATTCTAACCCACGAGAGTGGTACGAATTGGGAGATTAATCCCCTAACCCTAATGCAACGTAAGGAATCTATTCCAACGTCGACCCCCGACGATCTTAGTGGTGATCCCTAATGCCCTAGTCCTTTTTATTAGTAAAGCAACAACAACACCCCTATCAACTCTTTCAACCCGATAGATATCTCACTTCGAGATTTAGAAGGAAACTGAGAGCCCATATACACTATCACCATCCCTGTGGGATTCGATATCATTTATACTACAACTTGACACCGTCCGCTTGCGGATTGAGCCCGGAATTGAAACCTAGGAGCCATACCATGCTTGGCGATCGTGACACCGCCAGGTGGAATCTAGGTGTAGGTTTCGGGTGCGTCAAGTTTTTGGCGCCGTTGTCAGGGATGGTAAGAGAGTTTATCTCAGTTTATTTTTATTTTTGAAGTTTGCTAGCACTCTAATCATTTCTCATCTTTCCACCATTTTTATTCTTTTATTTATTTCGGTGCTACTGATGGTATTTGTTTGAGTTTTGTTGGTGCATGAACACTCGCTTCGGGGGATCTACTAGAGAATTATTATTCGATCTCGAGATTGAGAAGACAGCGAGGGCTTTGAGAGGCTCAAGTAGAAATTCATCTCCCTCCGCTCAGATGGCGAACAACAACAATCCTCGTCCTCCTCGCACCGGGTCCATAAGGGACCATATGAAGCCGACGTTTGGAAATAACTCCTCAATCCTTAGACCGCAACTGGCGGCGGTGAGCTTCGAGTTGAAGATGGGGCTAATCAATTTGATGCCGCAGGATCCCTTTCACAGGCATCCGCATGAAAACCCCAACCACCATATTGACAACTTCCTGGCGAAGTGTGACACGTTCAAGGCCAAGGACGTGAGTGATGATGCTGTGAAGCTGCGGCTTTTCCCATTCAATTTGAGGGATAAAGCCTCATATTGGCTCCGGTCCCACCCTCCCAATCATTTCACCACCTGGGAGAAGCTGGAACTTGCCTTCGTGGATAAGTTCTATCCACCATCGAAGACAGTGCGGATCCGTGGAGCCATCTTGAACGCCAAGCAGCTCCCACAGGAATCCTTTATGAGGCATGGGAGAGGTTCAAGGACCTCTAACATCAGTGTCCTCACCAGGGGATTCAGCCGTGGGATTTGGTGCAGAGCTTTTACAACCGGCTTCAGTCCAGCATCAAGATGATCATAGATGCTGCGGCACAAGGCGCCTTACTTGATAAGTCTCCTGAAGAGGCTATTAACTTGTTGGAGCATATAGTGGCCAACAATCAATAATGGAGCGAAGAAAGAACTATTGTGACCCGGACTCCCGAGGTCAAAGCTGCTAGCCACTTGGACTCTCACATCGAGTCCCTATGCAAACAAGTGGCCAGGATCAAACAGCACATGGATTCCATCCCGGCATCACCCAGCACATTTTATCATCCTGCAGAGGAGTATGCAGATCAGATCTATATTCCTAGTGAGGCACACTATTAAGGTGCCGAATTATCAGAATCAGTGCAATACGTCCAAGGAGAGGGACGAAATCAGTGGCATCATCCAGCTGCTAGGAATCACCCGAAGTTTTCTTATGGAAATCCAAGTGGAGGGCTGCAACCTCCATAATTTCAGAGGTCGCCACCCCCTCCTCAGCAGCAATATGTGCAGCAGCAAAGCCAGCAGCAGGGCGGATTTAGGCCAGCCGGGCCTTATCGACCGTCAGGATATCAATTCAACCGGCTGCCTCAGCAAGGCTATGTGCCAAATCCTCCGCAGTCAAATTTGGAGGCTACTTTGGATACCTTTATGAGTGGTCAGGCCCGCTTCAATCAAGACACCTCGACCCAGTTTAAAAGTATCAATTCTTCACTTGATGAACTAAGGGGTCAAATGTCTCAGCTCTTGAAGAATCAGGAGAGATTGCCCTCACAGCCGGAGACAAACCCGAGGGCCCAAGCTAATGATGTGGTTTCTGTTACCACACGTGGAGGACGGGTGACTGACCCCATCATGGTCCCGGTGCTGAACAAGGAGAAAGTTACCGTTGAAGAAGCCATTGCTAACGGCGATAGAGAAGAGGCTGCTGAAGAGCCTATAATTATTGAGGAGAAGGCGGATGCACCACCCATCACGCCTACTACAACACCTCCTCCTATTGATGCTACAAAGAGTAAAGCTACCCGACCTCCCCCACTATACCCACAGAGGCTAGCCTTAGCCAAGATGGAGAAGAAATACTCCAAGTTCACGGAGTTATTGAAGGGAATCCAGTTGAACATCCCGTTCATGGATGTTATAATGGAGATCCCGATCTACGCCAAATTTTTGAAGGATCTTATCACGGGAAAGAGGAAGCCGGAAGAAATTAAGCTTATGGAGGACTCCACCTCCGTTATCAAAAATCATCTCCCCCGGAAGCTGCCGGATCCGGGGAGTTTTACCGTGCCATGCTCCATTGGAGGGATGCCCATCAGTCGGGCTTTGATTGATCGGGGGCTAGCATCAGTTTGATGCCCATCTCTATTTTCAAGAGATTGCAGACTGGAAGTGAGCTAGAGCCGACAAGTATGTCCATCCAGCTTGCAGATCATTCTATCACCTACCCGGTGGGTATAACAAGGGATGTCATTCTTCAGATACCCCCAGGGTTATGTGTTCCTGTCGACTTTGTTATTATGGACATGCCCGAGGGATGGAGCTCCCAACTTATACTTGGCCGCCCCTTCATGGTGACGGTCGGTGTTCTGATTGATGTCCAGAAAGGGACCCTCTCCCTAAATGTGGGTAATATTGAAGCCGAGTTCTGGCTACAGAAGTTGATGAGAGAGCGTGCTCATGTGAAAGGGGCCAGCTATTTGGAGCTTCTTGAAGACGAAGCCATTGAAGATTTCACTTCTGAGGGGGTCATGAAGGACCCAATGAAAACAGGTATCGACGATGATGGTGACCCAATCTACCACAAAGCGGTCGCTGCATATATTCGAGTATTGGATGAGGAACTCCTACATCATTCTCCAAATCATGAAGAACCGGAGACCATATGCTACTCAGAGGAGAGACACGAAGTAGGCGGAAACCAAATGCCGCCGGACTGCATCGTCGGAAAGAACGATGCGCGTCTTCCACGCGCACCAAGCGACCATCGATAAATCAAAGGGAGTCGAGCTCACGACTAAAACCGAGTGCTTATTGGGAGGCAACCCAATTTCTTAGATTTCGGACTTTCTTTTTTTTCAATTTCTTATTTTTATTTCATATTTTAGAGATAAAATTATAAAACCACAAAAATTTGATGAGTTCATCTTTTGTACAGGTTGGACATATGGGGGCATGCGTATCGACATTACAAACGGAAGGAAGCTGGAGGAGAGCAGCACATTTGGAGATTTGAATAGAAAATAGAAGAAAAAGGAGACACATGAGACTCGACTGAGCAGCTACACTGCTCGGTCGAGCAGTGCAGAGACGAAAGAAGAGGCAGATTATCACTTCCTCTACACGGCCCGAGCAGCCTCCTGCTCGGTCCGAGCAGAAGTCTACTCGACCGAGCAGTCGAGTGCTCGATCGGATTGCACAGGCTTTTGGAAAAATGAAGAATTCAGCACTCTGCCTACACGGCCCGAGTGGCATTGGCACGGTCTGAGTGATGAACAGTCCGACCGAGCATCATACTGCTCGGTCAAGCAGGCGAGGGAGTATCTTACAACTCAGTTTATTAAAATTTATCAGCTGATTGACTCGGTCGAGCATCTTCGCTGCTCGGACCGAGTCGTTTTATCTTATCTCGTGGGTCCCATCCCAAACGAGTTGGGTCTTTAAACCCAACCCATTTTCAAAATTACCTTAAGCTAAAAAATTTTACCCTAAAAAATTTCCTCCCCCGAGCTCTCCCTCACTCTACTTGGACCCCCTCCTTTTCGCCGTTGTCCTCTGCCTGCGTCGCCGGTCGCGCCGCCCAACTCCGGTTAGCCACCCCGCCCCTTCTCTTTCTCTCTCTCAATTTCCCCCCTCCATCTTCCCCCCTCCATCTTCCCCATGTCCCCCTTTCGAATCGATGGCACCATCGACGACGCCACCGCCGCCGATGGCACCGCCAATCTGACCACCCCAAAAGCCCATGCCCCCAACGCCTAGCCCCCTGCTCTGCCCCCTCCCCCCCCCCCTCTCATCGGACCGCCCAAAAACCCCCTACTCCGAGCATCGGTGCCCTAGGGCACGTCTCCACTGCTCGGCCTGCAGACCGAGCACACTAGTGCTTGGTCAGCACTTCCCCACCAAGTAGCACGACTCGGACCGAGCAGTAGCACTGCTCGGTTGAGCAAGCCAATTTCAGCGTGTCCCCCCAATTTAAATCTCTTATTCTGATGTTATTATCGTTTCTATTTTCAGGTACTTCCTGCTTACGTCAGCAGCTGCGACTAGCTTGGGGGATATTTTGGCACTCGCATCGCTCGTACATTCGGTACACTCTTCCCTATATTTATTTTTAAACCGTAGCATCACATTACCATCGATATGATGGTTCGCACGTGAGGTGCCGCCACCCCACCCATTCGTGGGAAGAGGGCCACTCCAAGCGCCTCCTCATCCAGACCCCAGCATCGTGCACGACTCACCACCGCCACCAGCACCACCACCACCACTACCACCCCCTCCACCATAGCTCTTATCCCTACTACTTTCACAACCATCATGTCCACCACAACCCCTGACACCTCTGTCCCTATTCCCTCCACAGCCACCACCGCCTCTGCATCATCTCCCCCACACCCCGCCCCCACCAAGAATGCCATGCATGCACGTCTACGGACCTATGGCATCACGTTCTGAGACGACACACATGGAGAGTGCTTTGTTAGGATCTCTCAGCGTCGTCTCATACCTACTTTGTTCATAGACGTGCATACCCTGTGCTCCCTTGGACTCCTTCAGGGGGTCCATCACCTCTACCGAGCGATAGGTTTCGACTGCTTCCTCAGTGTACACGCCCCCACCTACACCCACATTACACTCGAGGCTCTCAGCTCCCTCGCTCGCACCTCAGCGGGTGATGGCATCACTTTTCGGCTCATGGATCATGACTGCACTATTACACTTGCCATGATCCGCGAGTACTTTCACTTCCCTGCCATCCCCGAGCCCAGATCAGCCTTTTCTCCACTCTATGATGTGGACACATTTGATGCTCGAGCCTTTTGAGAGCGTATTTCAGGCCTTGATCAATATCGCCTAGTCAGGCGAAGGGATCGTGCATCGTTCACCC
The DNA here is from genome assembly GCA_030789695.1 of Scilla litardierei. Classification (NCBI taxonomy): domain Eukaryota; kingdom Viridiplantae; phylum Streptophyta; class Magnoliopsida; order Asparagales; family Asparagaceae; genus Scilla; species Scilla litardierei. Next base: position 101,460,402 of record CM061142.1, read on the forward strand.
ATGCCTTCGTAACGCTCAGATGCACTTAGCCACCACTCTCTTTTGCGGGCCTGAGGTCGGGACCATGTCCCTACCAGAGCTTACCCACCTTATGGGTATGTCCCGACCTCTACGCTTTCACCCTGATGGCTCCCTACACCCATTCATGCTCTCTGACGCAGCCCACTGGTTGTGTCATCGCCTATTCCATACTGCCACCACCGACTTCACCATTGACGTCTGTTGCGGTGGCTTCTTTACCATTTTTTCCAGGATGCTCGATATTGACATTCCAGATGACCTTCACAGCCCCGTTGGCCCGACACGCTTGACCCTCGGTGTGCTCGAGCACATGCATATTATCAGACCTTACGGGGCTCGTCACTGGTCTTATCTTGTAGGCACTCACCACACTCCATATATGGTTCTTCTGGCCCCACACCTCACCCATATTGCTCCAGTTCATCTTGACTGGATGATTCCTAGGGTCAACCAACTCCCCCCACACGTACTCGAGCCCCCAGAGCACCCGTCGAGGCACCCGCCGCTGACCCGGTGCTACGCTCCGCCGAGTTCGAGTTGCATGACATTGCTGCCCTAGTTGCCGGCCTCCCAGTACCACCTGCTCACCCATCATCCTCTGGAGCCGTTTCTTCCACCACCATATATCCACCGCTTCCACCACAGTCGAGTCTTCGGGGACTGTCTCCACCTCTTGCCCCGAGACTCAGATTTCTCTCTCCACCGTTTCCATTCCGGAGGGCACTGATTTCCAGTCTGCTCCTGACCTCACAGATCTTGACTTTCCAGAGCACGACCTTGCTCCCACTCTTCCTCCTCTCAGTGACCTCACAGCTTCACTTCCTCTCTCTTTAGGTCACCAGATTCCCCTTTCCGGTACTACTTCCTCATCATCCGCAGCCATCTTCACGGAGAGCGTCTCGACTTCTATCCACACTTCTGTGTCGATGACCGCTCTTTCTTCAGCCGTTTCTGAGTTACATTCGAGCTCACCTTCTCCTACCTTCCGCGCTAGGCACCGTGCATCAGCTGCACGGGACTTATTCACGAGAGTGGTGACTCACCGACACATCCCCCGCCCTCCACCCGACTCTCGTACTACAGACGGTCACATGCCAGCGTTAGAGGAGTCGACTTCTCTCCTACAGAGAGATTTCGACGACTTTGTATGCTCCACGGAGACACACCATTCGCGAGCCGAGTCAGACTTGGCATCCATCATAGACCTCCTGAGGACACGTGGACCACCTCCAGTGATCCTTGCACATGCACCATCACCCAGGCCATCGACTGTGACTTCCACTGCACCACTCAGTGCTTCACTTTCCCAGGCTTCTGCAGAGCCTGTCCTATCCACTTCTGAGTCGGCAGTCACAGTTGATCCCCTGTCTGCCCTGGTGTTATATTTAGCTGAGCCCTCCACTGCCACCATTGATCTCACCACTGACCCACCTCAGGAGTTCCATCCAGACCCACCCACTACTCGTGGTCCACAGCAGAGGGACCCATCACCATCCCAGAGGGTGGTGCCTCTGCTTGATGTCGTCCTTACCCGTTTTTGCCTCCTCCTATTTATATTATGCCCATCTGTCTGTTCGGGGCCCTGCACTTGCATAGTTTGGGGGAGGAGCCACCCACGCATCATATTTCATTCAACATGCATCATGTCATGTTTTTTATTATTATTATTTTTTTTCTTTTTGTACAGTTTTTATTTTTTTTCCTGCCCACCCCACCCCTTTAGCATTATCTCCCGCCTACTAGCATTTTCTTAGCAGTGAGGACACTGCTAGGTTTAGCTTGGGGGATGAGTGCTACCGCTTTATTTTTCATTTTTTTCTTTTACATTTTCTTCCCTAATTTCAGTTTTTATTTTACTTTTTCACCACTTTTCCACGTCGCTTTCTCTTTTCTCATTTTGCATCATAGTTTCTATTTTCACCATGCATGCATATCTTTTTCTTTATTTCCCTATTTTCTCCGCCTTTTCTCTTTATATGCTAAGGATGGTCCACATAATGATATCTCTCGTAGCCTTATTAGTTATTCGCGATGCTTGCTATCTGTTGACATGCTATTAGGGTAAATTTCAGTTTTATTATCTATATGCATGCATTTCTTTTGCTGATCTATTTGATTTAATACTTGAAATGAATTGAAAATCGAATGCATGAATTAGTATCTAGTATACACTATGTTGGGTAATGCACCTAGGTTCACGCATCACTAGGACACTTGGAGCATATGTTCTTATCCCATTCACTTCTGTTTGCATGCCTGCTGTTATTGTGCCTATTACTGCATGCCTTTTCAGTATTCATTTATAGGAATGAAAATATCCATGCTATCTATGAGTTTAGTTAGGGTATTATTTTATCAAACCGTTGTGCACCTCTTATGAGTGAACCGAGAGATATATTATTTTTCTTCTCCATATATCTATATATTTCTTCACATATCAGTTGGTTACACCCCCACAGCTATCTTTACCGCATCTCACTTCCCAAACCCAATAGAAAAAGTATAGCTTCTAAATGAAAACAAAAAACAAAAAGAAAAAGTGTATATATTCATATGTGAAAAAGAAAAGAAAAAGAAAGAAAATGAATAAATATGGTTTTGTATCCTTTCATTAGAAGCTATAACTTATACTGGGAAGAAAAAAGAAAATTTTCATACCATATCCCTAGATGCGACACCTCAAGCTAAGCTTTTAAACCAACTGATCACATGAGTGAGCATGACAGTAAAGTGGAGACGGTGCACAACGGGGAGATTTAATAATGCTTAAACTTTACGAAATGCTTTACTTTTTGGAGATTTTTCATGAATCGAAATGAATAACTGAATGGCATGACTTTTTCTATTCTCTATTGCATGTTGTGTGATTTCTATATGCTCCTTGTGTATCTGTGATTGAAAAGGGCATTACCAACTTCTTTATACTAGACTCTAGGGATTGCATGAGATTGATATGAATTGATGGCGTTATTTCAGTATATCCCTATCCTTTGTCTGCACTGCATGCTAGACATATGATTTGTAAAACTAAAAATTACCAGTAGCATGTATGTTTATTATTCAGAGCATCGTGATTTACTATTTAGGCCAGAGATCTGACCGAACGTCCTTAGCACCCTCCATTAACTTCTGTTCTATTCTCTTCTTATTTTTTTGTTTTCCTCACGTCGTACCGATTATTTGTCTTCCTTTAGGACGAGTAAGAGGTAAGCTTGGGGGATTTTGATGTGTCCATATTTTCCACTATTTTCATGTCATCATTTCATTGCATTCCATGCCATTTTCGCATCCAAATCCCATATTTTACTACGATATCGCGTTTCTGACGTTATATTCGAGTTTCGTAGTGTTTTATGAGTTTTCAGGGATTTTGGAGCGATTTGGGACCCCACTTGGGTATGGACACATCCGACATGCCCGTGAGCTCATTGGTGAAGCCCTGTAGGAGTTTGACATACTTTTGGAGCCATTGGAGGAGAAGAGAGAGAGCAGGAGGAGAGAGGAGCTTCAGCAGCTCTTGGAGATTATTTCCCAGACTGCTCGGTCGAGCAGCACAGATGCTCGGACCGAGCAGATTCAAATGAGAAAAAGGAGCTGATACGGGGATTACTCGTACCGAACAATTCATCTGCTCGGTCGAGTAGCGTCAAATTTTAAAGCTGAAACAATTCCAGCGCACGGCCCGAGTAACTCTTCAGTGACCGAGTCAGACTCTGCTCGGACCGAGCTGAGCTGACTCAGCCCGTGCATGCAGAGCAAGGATTTTAGAGATTTTGAATTCCCTGTCAAGCTCAGTCAAGAAGCACAGTTGCTCGGTTCGAGCAACCGAACGAGCAACGCACTGCTCGACCGAGCAGCCTACTCGGTCGACAGTGCCAGGGCCATTTTTGGAAGTATTTTCTGAAGCCATCAGTTGCATGATTTTTGGGACTGAAGGCTCGGAGCTCGCGACAGCGAAAGGGGGGATTCATTTTTAGAGTTTTTGAATAGTTTTTTTAGAGGGAGCTCAAGCGATTTTTGCTGTTAGTTTTTAGATTAATCCTTGTTAAAGAATATTGGATCGAAACTATTGGATATTTTATTTTGGTTCTCAATTGCGGTCGCTGATCACTCCTTATTTTACACCCTTTTCCCGCATGTTTGCATGCCATTTTGATCGCCCAAATTATGTTTTTCACGATATATCGACGATATTGCGATGCTTTTCACGATTTGTTGTTTTTGTCGCATTTCAGGTGATTTGGCGCGATTAGGAGTGATCTCGAGATGCGTGTAATTTAGACGGCCACCGACGACCTCCCCGAGGGGTATTTTGCTGTTAGAGAGGAGCGGAAGAAGAATGGACGTCGCCAGAGCGACGAGGAGGCCAAAACGACCAGTTTGGGCATTTTTTGTGTCCCACTCGGCCGAGTGGAGGAGCCACTCGGCCGACCAGCGAGACACTGCTCGGCCGACCCGTTCAGACACGACTTCCATGTGTACTCGGCCGAGCGACGGAGACCACATCGGCCGAGTGACGCTACCACGTCCGCCCGAGTGGCGCCCAGACGAAGGCTCTCAAAAAGTCCGAAGTTACTGTTTTCGGCCATCTGCGCTTCAGAAGACCCACTCGGCCGAGTGGCAAATCCCGTCCGCCCGAGTGAAGTGAAGCCATCGGCCGAGTGACGACAACTCACTCGGCCGAGCCACCTCCGAACTGAAGACCCCTGAAAGCCCCAACTTACTGGAAAATTACAGGGTTTTCACTCGGCCGAGTGACTTTTGTCACTCGGCCGAGTGCGATGCGCTGCCTGTAGCGAAATTTGCGGAAAACAGGCTGTGCAGGGGCGTTTTGGTCAGGATTTTTGGACGATTTTTGGGGCTATTTAAGCTCTGTTTTTACCCTAGTTTTGGGAGCCTCCTCTCAGATTTTTTTGCAGCTTTTTGAGTCTACTTTTTAGCTCTATTAATTGTGATTGGTGAAGAGAAAAACTTGGATTTTTGTTGGGTTGATTGAAGATCTACATTGGTTTGCACTTCTCTTCCACAAAAACTCTATTTTTATTGTTTATATCATTGTTGTGATGAATTCCATTGTCTATCTCTTTGCCAATTATTGTGCTATTGCTATGATTAGTGAGTAGTCTCCACGTCTTGGGGCGTGGGGATGAACCCTACAAGCCCAATTTCGTATTTGTGTTGAATCGGTAGAAATTGAGCTAGGATTGTTATTAGGGATTAGATTGGGATCGAATTACTACGGATAGCTAGGTATTCACATCAATTGGGATTTGCAAGAGATTGGATCCCAATTCGATAGGAAGCCCTAGAAATCCGAATTGGGTTGGAGTCGGATTTTCGAAGTATCGGTTTGCAAGAAATTGGACCGATGCTAGGATCTCCGGTTGCAATTCCGCGCCGATACCCGTTTGCAAGAGATTGGACGGGTAGGAACTATCCTAATCTAGATTGTGGACCGAGTTTGCAAGAGATTGGACTCGGTGCGCAATTGGACGATGATGTTGATCCCAATGCTAGCTTCCCTAGGCTAGGGTTTGCAAGAGATTGGACCCAAGCCCAGGATAGCTATAGACCGGCAACAGCGCGAGAGCGTGAGCTTGGTTCCACATTTAGTTGCAACTAGTTCATCCAAATTCTCATCCTAGCGATTTTGATACTGGCGAACCACAATTGTGAAATATGGTGAGTAGTGGGGATTCCCCATTCCCTAGGCGTTCTCTATTTGATTTGATATTTCGCACTTTTGTCTGACGATTGTGACAGGATCGCCCAAGGCAATTATCCCTCTAAATAGCCAGGTTGATTAGGAGCAAGCACGGTCATTCGTCCTCCCAGTGTTCGATACCCGCTCGCCGCTGTACCGTGCGCTTGCGGTAAAACTACAACCGTCGCCTCGGGACGTGTACGCCGGGGCGCGATCAAGTTTTTGGCGCCGTTGCCGGGGAGGCGATTGCGTTTGATTCTTTTTCACCTAGCTATTTCTTTCTTTTATTTTCTTTTTATTTTATTTCTTTTACCATTATTATTTCCTTTGCTATTTTTACCTAACCCTTCCACGGTACTAATCATCTCTTTGAAACTCTGCTTTCACTGTGCATGTACACGAGATCTACGGCGGACCCCGAAGCCCTGTTATTCGATCCCGAGATCGAACGTACCGCGCGGAGACTCAGAGCGGAAAGGAGACAATATCCGGAAGGGGGGTTTATGACCAACCGGGAAACTCCTGAAGAATTGGCGGCGAGAATGGCGAGAATAATATCTATTCGCGATAGGCTTCGGCCTAAAACCTCTTCTACTACGTCATCCATCGCCGTGCCAGAGTTGGCGGCCGACAAGAACTTCGAGCTAAAGACGGGGTTGGTGGTTTTGATGCAACAAGACCCCTTTCATGGGAACGCTCACGAGAACCCCCACTACCACATCCAATCTTTCTTGTCGAAGTGCGCCACTTTCCAAATGCCGGGGGTCCCGATTGATGCCATCAGACTGCGCCTCTTCCCCTTCACGCTAAAGGACAAAGCACTCTATTGGCTGAGGACGCAAGCTGACGGAGTTTTCACCTCTTGGGACGGGTTGGCGGATGCATTCATTGATAAATTCTATCCACCATCCAAGACGGTGAAGATCCGGAGCGCTCTCATGTCCTTCAAGCAAGGACCACATGAGACGCTCTATGAAGCTTGGGAGCGATTCAAGGATTTGCAGCACCAGTGCCCGCACCACAGTATAGAAGATTGGGAGTTAGTGCACAGCTTCTACAACGGTCTCCAACCGGGGACCAAACAAATTATTGATGCCGCGGCGAATGGTGCAATCTTGTCAAAGACTCCCGAGGAAGCTACGGCCCTAATTGAGGAGATGGCCTCTAATAACCAACAATGGGGCGATGAGCGAGGACACTCTACGTCCTCCTTAAAGCCGACTAGCATCTACGAGGCAAAGGCCGTAGCGGAGCTTACGAGCAAATTCGATTCTCTCCACAAGGTGGTGGAGAGATTGGAGAAATTCATCACGGAGCCTCAAGGAAGCCCTTCCACCTCCACGCCGGCAAGCCAAATGAGTGATTGGCAAGACCAATCTCAAGCCATGTATTCGGGAGGAGAGCAAGGAGAAGGATCCTTGGAGCAAGTGCAATATGTTGCGGGGAACCAAGGGTATTGGTCTAATCCGGCCGCAAGAAATCACCCGGGATTCTCCTACGCCAACAATGAAGGAGCTTTGAACCCGCCACAACAACCGCCTAATCAAGCTCGACCACCACCACCCCAACAACAATACTATCCGCCGAGGGGGCCTCCACAACAAAACTTCCAACCAAAGCAACAAGTCCCACCTTATAGGCCTCCCGGATACAACCAAGGGTGGAGGAATCAAAACCAAAGCCCTCCACAAGCTCCACAAAGATCCGATTTCGAAACTAGAGTGGAGGCGTTCATGGTCGAGCAAAACAAGGTGAATGCTACTTTGAAGGCGGGACAAGATTCTCTCAATACCGTAGTGGCTCAAATTTCGGAACAATTAGCGGTGCTCAACCGGAACACTCAAAGATTGCCGGCGCAACCGGAGCAAAACCCACGGGGCAACACGGGCCACATCAACGCCGTAGTTGCCGTCACAACTAGAGGCGGGAAGGACACCACCCCCGCCATGATTCCTATTGAGGAGGCCGTGGAGGAAAGCTTGGAGCCGGTTGAGCCGGTAGTTGAGGTCGATAAGGAGAAGGAGCCACAAGACAAGGAGAAATCTAGGGCGGAGCTATTAATTGAGGAGAGGCGCTTCATGCCACCGGTCCCATTCCCCCAAAGACTAGCGAAAGCGAAAATGGAGAAAAGGCTAGCGAAATTCCTCGAGTATCTAAGAGGAGTTAGCCTAAATATTCCCTTCCTTGACGCCATCATCGAGATCCCCACATATGCCAAATTCTTGAAGGACTTGATTTCGGGGAGAAAGAGGAAGGAGAAGATCATGCTAGCCGAGGAGGGCTCTTGGTTCACCAAGAGAGAAAAGGAGCCGGCAAAATTCAAAGATCCGGGGAGTTTTCGGATTCCTTGCACTTTGGGCGGTGTGCCTCTTCAAAAGGCGTTGGTAGATCTTGGGGCTAGTGTGAGTCTCATGCCCCTCTCCATGTTCTTAAAGCTTAACACCGGGACAACGTTGAAACCCACCGACATGCGCATTCAATTAGCCGATGGACGGATAACAAGGCCGGTGGGGATCGCCGAAGACATCCCACTTCAAGTCCCGGGAGGAATATGCTTGCCATGTGACTTCGTCATCATGGACATTAAGGAGGAGGGAGACACCTCATTGATACTTGGGCGCCCATTCCTCGCCACCGCCGGAGTCATCGTCGACGTGCGCGAAGGTACCTTAACCTTAAACGTCGGAAACATCGAGGTGGAACTCCACATTCCCAAGGCAATGAAGCACATGCCTTACCATGAGGAGCTCGATTATATGGACCTCCTTGATGAGGTGATAGAGGAAGCGATTCCTCACTCAATTGGTGCCCTTTTTAATGAAGAATTGGATGAAAGCCCGGATTTAGGCCATGAGGACAATAATGATGATTCCCCAGACTTCTCCGCTGATGAAGATGAAGGCGACGCTGATGTCGCAAGGATTCGAGAGCTCTGCAAGCTCTCGAAATCAAAGTCTCCAAAGAAAGCTCCGCCGGTACGGAGATCGGCATCGCCGGCTAAGCCGTTGACCGGGGCAAATGCTAGCTTGGGGGAGCCTCCCCCCAACACTATTCGAGATAGGAGACCTCCGAGGGAGACCGCTACGCCGCCACGTCCGAATCCAAGCGCGCTCCCCGGAAAGTTTGACGGGTGCATCTCATGTGCACCAAACATCCCGCATTGATTGAAAATTTTAGGGGGTCGAGCTCACGACCTAAAACGAGCGCTTGTCGGGAGGCAACCCGACGGTTTTTGCTTTATTTTCATTCGTTTTTCTTTATTTTCGTCTTAGAAATTTTTAGTATTTTGAGTCACCCGACCAAAAATTTTGTGATAACGGGTCCTATTTTTCTTGACAGGAGAGAAGATAGGTAGATCATCATGAGGAGGATGAACGAGACGATGAGGAGCGCCCCAAGAAGGCGTTCGACGCTTAGGAGGAGCATGAAATCGACTGGAGAAAGAAAGACAGAGTTTAGAGTCCAAACGAAGATAAACAGCAGAAATTAAGGCTCACTCGGCCGAGTATACTAGTCACTCGGCCGAGTCAAGAAGTTCGTCCGGCCGAGCCGCTCACGAACGAGGGAAGTCTGCTGTACCCAACTCTCTGTCTATTTTCCTCATTTCATAAGAACTGCTACTCGGCCGAGTACATATATTCACTCGGCCGAGTAAAACGGATACCCTCCTAGGGCGAGTCATGCCGAGTAGCTTGAGTCACTCGGCCGAATGGACTTACTCCACTCGGCCGAGGCTGGCAAAGCCACTCGGCCGAAGCGACATCGGGGAGAAATTTTTAATTGCCTCGCTCGGCCGAGTGAGTAAAGTCACTCGGCCGAGTCGTAACTTTTTTAATATAAAACCGAGGGGGGGGCACGGTTTTCGAAAACGAAAAAACCCTTCGCCCGCGCCCCCTCAGCTCTCCCTCGCCCGATCTCGCCTCGCCGCTCGCCCACTCGCCCGATCTCGCCTCGCCGCTCGCCCACTCGCCCGCGCGCGCCGCCGCTCGGCCTGCCGTCGCCGGCCGCCCGTCGCCGGACTCCGCCCGAGTCGCCGCCGGCCGCCCCGCCTCCGATCACCTCCGGTTCGCTTATTTTCACCGTTTTCTCCTCTCCTCGTGTATATTTTGAGGATCCATGTGCTAAACGCCCCCCTAACCCAAATCAATTCCTATATCTATCTGTTATACCCCTATTGCTCCATACATTTTGATTATTACTCGCTGATATCGCTTTTCCATGCGCAGGTTGCTTTTTGGAGCTTAGGGGAGCTCAGGGGAGTTTCTACGGGCTGCTCAGGACTTCGTGGAGGCGCGGACTTCGCACGCTTCCACTACTTAGCACTCGCGGCGTGTTTGGGTAAACTCTTTCCACTCTTGTGCACACGCCGCACTTTTCACTTTTTCGGCGCGCGCTCGGGGCAGATATGCCGCCCCAGACACGGCCGCGGTCGAAGAGAGCTTCCGCCAAGCGGAAGCGGTCGGATGATGCCGGCCCCTCCCACGAGTTGGAGGACTCTCCTCCACCGTCCCCCGCACACCCCGCACAGCCTGCAGGCCCCGCACAGCCCGCACAGCCTGCAGCGCACGCACAGCCCGCACAGCCTCTCCCCGCCGATCCACTGCCACCACCACCGGCTCCACTGGTCGGGCCGCTCGGGATTACGTTCCGAGACGACGCACACCGCGCCGTCTTCGAGCGTATCTCCCAGCACTCGATCGTACCCTCCAGGTTCGCACACCTCGCTGACCTAGGACGCCTGGGGGTACTTGAGGGGATGCTCACGTTGTACGACAACGTGGGCTGTCGAGATTTTTTCCAGGTGTCGGCGGATACTTTTACCCGTCCGACACTTGAGGTTTTGAGTTCTATCGCCCGGACCGATGAGGGATGCTCATTCCGGTTCATGGATCGAGAGTGCCAGGTCACTCTCGATATGATGAGAGCATTTTTCTCTTGGCCCGCAGTCCCCGGAGCCGATCGCGGTTATGGCCCCACACATATCCCTCCACCCTCTTTCGACGCCGGTGCCTTCTGGGCACGTATCACGGGTCTACACGCCGCCTTTGACCCTAGTAGGGCCAAGGCCTCGGCCATCGTACATCCTTGCCTACGCATTGCCCAGCGCCTCATGGCGACTACCTTTTTGGCCAGATATGAGCCGGGCACGATGTCTACGCCAGAGCTTTACATGCTCTATGCGATGACACGTCCCAGAGCTCTGTCTAGGGATGGAGATGAGCTTGTCCCCGCCGTCGTGATCGATATCGCGGCATGGTACTTAGACCGCATCATTGTATCGGTGGGCGCTCGCTCACCGATATGCTGCGGCGGCCTGATTACCCTGCTGGCTCTTATGACCGGCGAGGATTTCCCCGACGACCTGCGACGCGTTCCGGGCCCCACTTCCTTGTCGATAGACGTTATGGCCCGGATGAGGATGTTGCGTCCGCATGGTGAGCGTCACTGGGTCTGGTTGCACGGCCCCTTTGGGGCCGATTACATGATTCTCCCGAGCCCTGCTCGGACCCAGATTGCACCGGCCCACGTAGACTGGCTCCCAGATATGGATGTCCTCATCCCCGCCGCCTACGTGCTCGAGGCCGAGGAGGCCGAGCAGGGCCACGCCGCACACGCTGCCCAGGCTGCTCCCGCAGACCCTGCTGCACGCCCTGCAGAGCCCGTTGCCGCCTCTGTGACCCCTCAGCCCACACATGTCGTTTCTGCTGCTCCTGACACTTCTGTCCCCACCACTACCAGTGTCGCGAGTACTTTTGCTGAGCCCACTTCCACCACTGTCACCACTTCCGAGGCTGTCCCCACCACTCCCTCTGCCACCTCAGGCCCTCTGTCCGTGGAGCCCCTTTGCTCCGCACTCCCCGAGCGCCCGCCGACCATAGTCGAGTGCGGAGAGCCCTCGTTCACTTCGGTCGTGGAGACCATGGTTAGCATGATCTCCGCTGGGGTTACACCTTTTGGACCGCACACTTCTGCCCCAGCGGGAGATTCCTCTGTCTCCACCGCCGCCTTATTCTCCGAGAGCGTCGTGGCGTCTGTCCACACGTTTGTGCCACGGACCTCTCTGGCCACCTCGTTACCTCTTTTGCACGCCCCCTTCGCTGCCGCTGCCTCCACTTCTCGCCAGCCGGCGTCCCGGCCTCACACCGAGGCCAGGCCCACTTTTCCAGGCGCGGCCCCTTTTGTCCCATTCCCTGCTGAGCCCGTTACATACTCCACACGCGTACGCCAGCCTCGCCCTGCACAGCCTAGACCGGTGCGTCCCTCTGCACCACCCCCGCCCGACACTGTACTGCAGAGCATACGTGCTCTTGAGGTGGCGGTGAGTGGTCTTAGAGGAGACCTTCGGACCCTGTCCTCCACCGTCTCTACGCTGTCTGGACGCTTTGACCTGATCCCTCAGATCCACTACTGCCTGACGCAGATCTTAGAGCGTCTCCCGCGCGTACCCCCACCCACACACGCTCGACCTGCTTCCACTCCCACGCCCACCCCAGCTCAGCAGCCTACACCACCACCACCACCACCTCCGCCTCAGGACGGAGACGGCGCGGCACCGCCTTCTTAGGCACTCTTGATGCCTTGATCCATTCCTGTCGTTGTGCTGCCCGTCTCTGCTGGGTCCTGATGCACTTTTGTCCACCCCCCCTCCCCCCACTTATTTTGGGATTATATTTCTGATCATATCTATTTGTGCATATCATATCATATCTACTTGGGATTCTCATTTTTGATCACATCTATATATATCTTTTTTGGGAGAGAGGGAGAGTTCTGGGTGCCATATTTATTTTCGTATCACTCCTAGCTGTGCATGCATCATTTCCGCATCATACTTTCATTTCTTTTTTGTCTTTCTTTTTATTTTTCCATGCATGCATCCTCACTTGCCCCTCACATTGCTTGTCTCTCTGTGTGCCACACTTTGCACATTGAGGACACTGTGCCGTTTAGCTTGGGGGAGTGAGCTTTCACGTTCTTTTTTCGATTTGCCACCTTTATTTTCAGTTTTTCACACCGCTTTTCACTTTTGCACTCATTTTTCGTTATTTTCCTTTTGTTTCGCCATGCATCACGTTTTCCTTACTTTCCTGTGTGCCGCATTGCATAGTTCTATTTTCCTTTTATCTTTACTTCTTCCTTATTTTTCATCTCATGCTAGAGATGAATTTTCTGTGATGATGTCTACGTGGAGTTAGCTTATTCTATATGCATGCTATATTTGTCGTGTCTTAGATTTCATTTCTGATATCATATGCTATGACTCGCTTGCATTTAGAAATAGGAGCCCACACTTTTTCCTCATGAAAATGGATGAAATTTTATTATTAGCTGAGCCTGAATATTCATATGTATGCTATCACAGAAAACACACCAAGATTCACGCATTGAATGCCTATATCTGGAGTACTGACTTCTTTTCCTTTATCACTTCTATATGCATGAATTGTACACTTCACTTCCGGATGATTGAATGATTGTTAGCTATGATATATCTGGATTAGTTAGCTTTTTTGCGATCGAAACTGAGTAGATTAGATTACCCTGCTGAAGTTGTCGTGCATGTCTTATAGAGTGAGCCGAGAGTTATATTTATTTCTTTCTCCACAAATCTTGAACAACATTTCTCTACTTTTAAAATCATTGGTGAATCTCCCCTTAGTGATTCTATTTTATGGCATTTCCCCCGCTATTAATTCCTAGCTCCAAATCTCTTATTCCAAAAAAAAAAGGGAAAAAAATATATATAATAAAAGAGAGAAAAACATTCTCGTATATCATTATCTCTCTTTGAATTGGGATCATTGTATATATGATAAAGAAAAAAAAAGAGAAAAGAAAAAAAAAAAATCCTCAATAAAAGATCCCATCTCGCTTATTTTCTTTCTTTCTTCTTTCTCTTCTTTGCCTTTGGAGCTTTATAAAAATGGGGATGTAAATATTTTTGTGCCACCACGCTTATAGATAAGCTTGGGGGAGGAGATCCATTGATGTGTGAGAGAGCGACTACTTGACATAGCACGACAACCTAGGCTAAGTAATATTCTATACTCGGTGAGATTGTTTCTAGCTTTACGAAATCCAGAAATCTAAGCCTAGCATTCATTTCATGAAACCCATACTTTTCTATTCTCTCTATTCTATGATGTGATACTCTTATACTCCAGATAGAAAGCGCTCAATTGAAAGGTGTGTGATCTGAGACTTGTATACCGCTTTAGATGATTCGGGCGATGTTAATTTTAAAATCATTCCGTTTCTCATGATTATACCGTTGTTCGTGGGTTTTCTATTTTCTACTTGCACTATTCTACTATGATATCAAAATGAGATTCTTTGACATGTACTTCTCACTCGGTGCATGCCATAAGAGTAAGTGAAACCCACGTCCTGAGAAAATGATCTAGCATCCTACCTCTTCTTTCTTTCTTCCTTTATTTTCGTTTGGTTTTCATTCTTCTTCGTTTTTCATTTTTTTTCGTTTTTCGCCGTTTTCGTTTTCTGAATCCACCGGGTTCGCTTTTTACTTATCTTCCTCGAGGACGAGTAAGAGGCAAGCTTGGGGGATTTTGATCACTCCTTATTTTACACCCTTTTCCCGCATGTTTGCATGCCATTTTGATCGCCCAAATTATGTTTTTCACGATATATCGACGATATTGCGATGCTTTTCACGATTTGTTGTTTTTGTCGCATTTCAGGTGATTTGGCGCGATTAGGAGTGATCTCGAGATGCGTGTAATTTAGACGGCCACCGACGACCTCCCCGAGGGGTATTTTGCTGTTAGAGAGGAGCGGAAGAAGAATGGACGTCGCCAGAGCGACGAGGAGGCCAAAACGACCAGTTTGGGCATTTTTTGTGTCCCACTCGGCCGAGTGGAGGAGCCACTCGGCCGACCAGCGAGACACTGCTCGGCCGACCCGTTCAGACACGACTTCCATGTGTACTCGGCCGAGCGACGGAGACCACATCGGCCGAGTGACGCTACCACGTCCGCCCGAGTGGCGCCCAGACGAAGGCTCTCAAAAAGTCCGAAGTTACTGTTTTCGGCCATCTGCGCTTCAGAAGACCCACTCGGCCGAGTGGCAAATCCCGTCCGCCCGAGTGAAGTGAAGCCATCGGCCGAGTGACGACAACTCACTCAGCCGAGCCACCTCCGAACTGAAGACCCCTGAAAGCCCCAACTTACTGGAAAATTACAGGGTTTTCACTCGGCCGAGTGACTTTTGTCACTCGGCCGAGTGCGATGCGCTGCCTGTAGCGAAATTTGCGGAAAACAGGCTGTGCAGGGGCGTTTTGGTCAGGATTTTTGGACGATTTTTGGGGCTATTTAAGCTCTGTTTTTACCCTAGTTTTGGGAGCCTCCTCTCAGATTTTTTTGCAGCTTTTTGAGTCTACTTTTTAGCTCTATTAATTGTGATTGGTGAAGAGAAAAACTTGGATTTTTGTTGGGTTGATTGAAGATCTACATTGGTTTGCACTTCTCTTCCACAAAAACTCTATTTTTATTGTTTATATCATTGTTGTGATGAATTCCATTGTCTATCTCTTTGCCAATTATTGTGCTATTGCTATGATTAGTGAGTAGTCTCCACGTCTTGGGGCGTGGGGATGAACCCTACAAGCCCAATTTCGTATTTGTGTTGAATCGGTAGAAATTGAGCTAGGATTGTTATTAGGGATTAGATTGGGATCGAATTACTACGGATAGCTAGGTATTCACATCAATTGGGATTTGCAAGAGATTGGATCCCAATTCGATAGGAAGCCCTAGAAATCCGAATTGGGTTGGAGTCGGATTTTCGAAGTATCGGTTTGCAAGAAATTGGACCGATGCTAGGATCTCCGGTTGCAATTCCGCGCCGATACCCGTTTGCAAGAGATTGGACGGGTAGGAACTATCCTAATCTAGATTGTGGACCGAGTTTGCAAGAGATTGGACTCGGTGCGCAATTGGACGATGATGTTGATCCCAATGCTAGCTTCCCTAGGCTAGGGTTTGCAAGAGATTGGACCCAAGCCCAGGATAGCTATAGACCGGCAACAGCGCGAGAGCGTGAGCTTGGTTCCACATTTAGTTGCAACTAGTTCATCCAAATTCTCATCCTAGCGATTTTGATACTGGCGAACCACAATTGTGAAATATGGTGAGTAGTGGGGATTCCCCATTCCCTAGGCGTTCTCTATTTGATTTGATATTTCGCACTTTTGTCTGACGATTGTGACAGGATCGCCCAAGGCAATTATCCCTCTAAATAGCCAGGTTGATTAGGAGCAAGCACGGTCATTCGTCCTCCCTGTGTTCGATACCCGCTCGTCGCTGTACCGTGCGCTTGCGGTAAAACTACAACCGTCGCCTCGGGACGTGTACGCCGGGGCGCGATCAGTCGCGTATTTTGGAATCTAGAATTTTGTTGGATCTATTTCTCGTCTATTTTTTGCATCTCTCGTCGTAAGTTTTCGATCTTTATTATGTCAATTGCTATAATGTCTTCGTCTCTAAAAATGATGTTTTTATTCGTGAATATTGCCATGTGTGAGTAGATCTCACTAGGGTTCATGGGTTAGCCCTAAGTTCCTAGGGGGAAAGACGTAGATCTGGATCTCTACGTTGAATTAGGGATTTAGGGAAGTATTTCGGTCGATCATACCGAACCCCTAGATAACTCATACTGTGATCATGCCCACGGTTTGTGGAATTGATGTGCTTAAGGGGTCTCTTTGGGATTCGAATAGGGAAATCGGTGGATCCAACCAAGGCTCAAGACCATGCTCGGCTCGTGCCTAGAGGGGATCCATCGACGAACTATACCGCTAGTTTGATGGTAACCTCCATTGCGTCAACAGAGCTACTAAAATACCTCACAATTCTAACCCACGAGAGTGGTACGAATTGGGAGATTAATCCCCTAATCCTAATGGAACGTAAGGATTCTATTCCAACATCGACCTCCGACGATCTTAGTGGTGATCCCTAATGCCTTAGTCCTTTTTATTAGTAAAGTAACAACAATACTGATCACTCCATATTTTATACCTTTTTCAGCCTGTTTTCATGACGTTTTGATCGCCCATATTGCGTTTTTCACGATTATTCGACAATATTGCGATGCTTTTCACTATTTCTTGTTTTTGTCATATTTCAGGAAATATGGAGCGATTTGGAGCGAAGATGAGATCAAAGGAGTTTCACGCATTTTGGAGTGTCGCCCACGGTTTATTTGAGGACTTATCAGGGATGGAGGATGAGCGGAAGAAGAAGGAATTCGATAGGAGCGACGAGGAAGCAAATAGGAGAAGGAATAAGCTCAGGAGCACATTACTCGGCCGAGCAAGACTGCTCATTCGGCCGAGTGAAAGATCACTGTAACGACTGGTTTTCATGTATTTGGATTATCTATATTATATATGTGTTTTGGCAGATTTTCTCCTTATGTGTGGTTTCTGTCTCCGTAGCTTTCGTTTTCGTTCGTTTCGTTGTGATTTTCTAGCTTCTTCCTTAAATCGTTGTTCTTGGAGTAAGTCACTCATGACGAACTTCAAATCGCTCATATTTTAGAGTTAGAGTGATCTTAGAAGCTATAGAAATCTTTTCGAAGCTTTGCGCTTCAATTCGGCACTTTTCATGCACTTTAGTTGGTTCAAGAAGGGGAACCAACCGACTAGATTGAGATCTAGTCGGTCGGCAACTCTTCTCAAACCGACTAGTTCATTGAATCAATAATTCAGAAGTTACTGTTTATTCTTAGTCGGTCTAAGAACAACCACCGACCGACTAGATGTGGAACTAGTCGGTCAGAACTTGCTCTCAGACCGACTAGTTCCTTTGATAAATTTCACCTAAGTTACTGTTTATCGTTAGTCGGTCTAAGAACGTATTTCGACCGACTAGATTGCAAACTAGTCAGTCAGCCATTGTTCTTTAACCGACTAATTCATTGACCATTTTGTCGACCTGAGTTACTGTTTGGTGTTAGTCGGTCACAGTTGGTCGACCGACCGACTAGTTCTCAAACTAGTCGGTCAACCACTCTTCTTTGACCGACTAACCGCTGTCGTAAACATAGGGTTTGCCCAGCCACCGGCTTGTTTCCTATTTAAACCCCCCCTTCGTTTCTTTTCTTTCTTTCTCTTCTCTTGGCCATTTTCTTTCCCCCTTGACCTCTGATCTCCCCCAACCTTCCTCTAGCCCTTCCTCCTTCCTCAAGAGCCCCTCTCCCCCTCCATTTAAGCGGCCACCTCCTCTAGGCCGTCGGCAAACCCCCAAAAAACCCCACAAATCCCATTTCTCCAGATTTCTCCATCATCCATTCAAGATCTGAGCCGTAGTTCTCCGGATCGTTCTTCCGTTGACGTGCTTGCTCGGCATCGTTCTCCCGCTCTGATACGGTAGTGAATCGATCCTTTAATATTCTCGTAACCCATTTTGTGATTCTTGTTAAACCCTAATAAAACTAGGTTGGATGTTGTTCTAATATTGTTTTGCCATGGCAGCGATCTCACCCCCGTAGCTAACATTTTGTGACGTGCCTCGTTGATCGTCATCCTTGGTGCTAGGCAAGTGAAACTTGCCACTTAGGGTTTTGGCCCATGTCTTAGGTCGTTTGCTTGTTGTAGGTATAAAAGAGACTAGGCGACGAAATGATACTCGCCTAGACGTAATTTCAGGATCTAGCTTGACAACGAAGCTAGATCTGTCATTTATCATGTTGCATAAGGACTACCATGTCATGTTTAATTTCGATTAACGGTACGCGAATTAATTGTCATGTCACTGCATTCTTTTAAATGTTCCCGTGATTGCGTAGCACCGCTACACCTAATGAATTGATTGAGGCTAGGCACCTGCTTTTAGCGGGCACAACCCTACGCCAAATTGTGAACCTAAAAACAAGCTCTCATGCGGGGCAACCCTGGCTCATTTACTGACCATCGTGTGCAGGGACCCTGGCTTGTTTACGTGTGGGAGGGGTAAGGGTTAAGCGGCCAATCAACTGGGAGTCTGCCCGATCAGCAACTTCAGTTGTAAGGCGTAAACTCTGGGTTCTGGAGTAGTGTTAAGCGGCCAATCAGCGTGAATGTCCAACAGTTCAGCTGTAAGGCGTAAACATCTACAAATAACTTGAAAATGTGACCAGTGAAAAGATTGAGAATGTTAGTAGCTTGGCTACTCCTGTCATGCCATGATAATTGTTCACTTGTACTTGATGTTATACCATGTCTTGCTTGCACACTCATACTAAAACTTCCATGTCATGCATACTTTTAGAACTGCTAGGTTGTTAGTTTACCTTCCTTTCAGTTTCCTTGCCCAAGTCTTTTAGACTTGATGACATGTGCCCCTTTACTCTTTTGGGTGACACATGTTAGATCCTGAGCCTGAGGTTGCTGCTGAGGACATGGTGTTCGCTGACGCTGAGTCAGAATCCGCGTTCATCGAGGAGTTTGAGGACACTGGAGACCAGTCTTAGTGCCTTCGCTGAGCTTACCTTTTTGTTTGACTGCCTTAGTTGTCGGTGCGTAGCACCAATACTTTGTGCCGTGTTGGCTTTTGTTGGCCATGTTTTTGTAGGATCCTGCCAAAACAGAGTTAGGATCGATAAATAAAGTTGAGACTTACGCTTGCGTATGCGGCACGGTAGTCTCAGAACTTTGCCTTCGGATTCGCCACGACGGATCGAGTCTTCTCACGAACGGAGTAAGGCTACTAAATCCACAATCTAAATCTCTACTTTAGATTAAGAACTTGGATGGAGGGAGAGGAAGTATTTCGGCAGAGCTTCGCTAGAATGAAGATGCATGCATGAATGCCATGCAAAAAAAGTGTAAAGAAATGGCTAACCATTGGGTCTTATTTATAGCCCCCAAGGTAGTTATTTTAGGATCAATTGTTCCTTAGGAACAAGTTAACTAAGGTGTACCATGATACATGGCACATTATAAGCTTAAGATGTACCATATGCATGGTACAACATAAGCTTAAGATATTACCCCTTTATTAGCCATATGTCGCATG
This sequence comes from Scilla litardierei, assembly GCA_030789695.1. NCBI lineage: Eukaryota > Viridiplantae > Streptophyta > Magnoliopsida > Asparagales > Asparagaceae > Scilla > Scilla litardierei. The sequence continues at coordinate 101,480,142 of CM061142.1, forward strand.
CACTTATGCATATATAATGCGACTTTCCCATCAATCTAGAGATCCTCTCCGCAAGGGAACATATTCCCTTCGCACACGACTTCGTGTACGCGACGTTCGAGGTCCGTATTCCCTCGTACATCCCCTACAAGGGTGTACTAACGCCTTCCATATCCAACATCTCCCACTCACACTTGAGGGGATTGTGAGAGAACGTCTTTCTCTTAGTTCTTTTATCTATCATACCGAGAAATAGACCGTGCGACCGTCATGCGCGTAGAGTCTGTTGTTGTGCACTTGTTAGAGATACACAACGACCTCGAAGGTGCAAAGTTGAGTAGTTCAACGCATGCTTTACCCTAGATTATTTCTTCACATTTCTTATACTTTATATTCAACAATTGAATCCCATCTGGATTACAATTGGCTGGCCAGCTTTGAATCATTTAAAGTCCAAATGTGAATATGAAATCAATCTTCCTCTTCTTGCAAACCTTCTGATCTTGACTTGATTCGCTTTTCTAACGTGCCCCGCCGAGCCGAATTATCATAGCCCATTAGCAACACGCTAAGATAGCGATCATCTCGTCAAATCTAAAGGAACCAATTGGAGTCCTTGAGGGTAAGAGTTTAAGACCCGTATGGCCTTTGAGTCTCACATAATAGCAAACACTATTGCTACTAACTCAGTGGTCGAAATGCATACGTGGTATGAACACGTACTACAACATCACTCCTTTCCCAGGGAGAGTATGTCTTAATGATGTTGTACGGATGAAAGATCAGACACCACAGTGCCTATCTTTTTAAGTCCCCTTACTACTCGTGAAATATTCACGGACTCTCATCCTGCATAAGACAGATAGGATTTAAAAAATCCTATGAGATCTCTTTCAAATATCCTTGTGATACAGATCTCAGATCTTTTGTAAGCATCCATATGATGCAGATCTTTCATTCGACTATCTTGTTTAAGTCACGACTCTAAATCATTTGTCTAATGATTTTGACTTTAAACTAGTCTCATCTCTATCTTATCCATCTGATAAGATAAGGCGGTTGCTCATGTGAGAGAGCCAACCTTAATCTGTCCGACATACACACAATAAAATAGCTGAGACTTAAACACAAATGTATATAAAATCATTTGTAAGAAACTTGTATGCAAATTAAATTTTGATCTTCTATAGACATGGGAAATATTACATGATACAGCTCAGCACCTACGCATTCCCATAGATGATAAGTGTTTGAAAAACACATCTCTGGGGATCGCCTTAGTAAGGGGATCCGCTATCATCTCATGCGTGGATATGTATCCTATGTCTACTTCCTTCCGTTTGTCATAGTCCTTCGCAAACTTGAATCGAATATCAATGTGTTTGGTCTTACAATGAAATTTAGGATCTTTGACATAGGCAATCGAAGCTTGACTATCACTGTATATTGGAACAGTGCTCGAGTCAGTGGCATTCGTTAGCCTGTCTAAGAATTTCCTAAGCCAAACAGCTTCTTGGACCGCCATGCTGAATGCTACGAATTCGGCTTCCATGGTTGATAGGGCGATGCAGGTTTGCTTCTTGCTGCTCCAGGATATTGCATCATTCCTGAGCAAGTAAACAAAGCCTGAGGTAGATCTTCGCTCGTTAAGATCACCCGCCCAATCAGCATCGGTATAGCCTTCGAGTCTCAAGGTATTGCCTTGATAGCATAACGCATAGTCCGCAGTCCCTTTGAGGTATCTTAATATCCTCTTCACCGCTTTCCAGTGTGCCTGTCCTGGGTTGGATTGGTAACGGCTTACCATACCAACAGCAAAGCAAATGTCAGGTCTGGTACACATCATGGCGTACATCAGACTCCCGACAGCACTGGAGTATGGAACCTTTTCCATAGCTTTCTTTTCTTTTGGATCTTTGGGACACATCTCCAAACATAGACCCTCGCCTTTGCTTATTGGAGTATCAATTGGCTTGCAGTCCTGCATATTAAACCGTTCTAAAACTTTCTTTATATATGTCTCTTGAGAGAGAGAAAGAAGTTTCTTGGAACGATTCCTTGAGATCTTAACCCCAAGGATATATGCAGCTTCACCCATGTCTTTCATCTCAAAGACGGATGAAAGCCAAGCTTTGATATCCATGATAAGACGCTTATCATTTCCGGCTATAAGTATGTCATCTACATAAAGAGACATAATTACATACTTGTTTTTAATCCTCTTAATATATACGCAGTTGTCTTCGTCGAGCATGGAGAAACCATACGACAAAACGACTTCTTGAAAGCGCATATACCACTGCCTTGAGGATTGTTTAAGACCATATATGGATTTACGAAGTTTACAAACCTTATGTTTGTTTTCTTCTTATACAAACCCGTTTGGTTGTTCCATGTAGATCTCCTCATCTAGTTCTCCGTTAAGAAAAGCAGTCTTTACATCCATCTGATGTAACTCGAGGTCCAAACAAGCCACCATTGCCAGAATTAAGCGAATGGAGGTAAAACGCACGACAAGAGAGAAAGTCTCTTCGTAGTCTATTCCTTCCTGTTGCGTGAAACCTTTCGCAACAAGGCGAGCTTTATATTTCTCGATGGAGCCATCAGCCTTATGCTTGATTTTGAGAACCCACTTGTTCCCAATGGCTCTACGTCCCTTAGGTAAATCAACCAAGTCCCAGACTTGGTTTGTTTTCATGGATTGAAGTTCTTCTTCCATTGCCTCTATCCATTTATCTTTAGCAGGGCATGTGACGGCCTGTTTGAAATTTGCAGGTTCGTCATCATCTTGTAGTAATGTCATGAATGTTTGAGGAAATTCATCCTCAAATCTCAGAGGTGTTAGCCTCGTTCGATTACTACGTCTTGCTTGAGTTGGATCACTCCCACTTGGAATGACATCACTCCCACTTGGAATAATATCACTCCCACTCGGAATAGGATTGGTATCGTTCGTATCATCCATTGGTGAAGTTTGAAACGTATTTTCTTCTTCACCAAGAATTCTCCCACTCGAACTTTCCGATCCTTCTTGATCACAAGTCTCAAACAAGGATAAGTCTTGACTTATCTCACCCTGTCTTGGAAACTCGTTTTCCAAGAAGACAACATCCCTCGATTCGAATTCTATTAGACCCCCATTGTCCTCTTGACCGACGAAAACATATCCTTTGGAGTTTTCAGCGTATCGGATGAAGATACACTTCCTCCCACGTGGCCCAAGTTTGCCATATTTGTGAGAGGATAAATGTGCGTAAGAGGCACAACCCCAAGGTTTTAGAATGCTTAAGTCTGGAGTTCTATTGTTCCACAACTCATAAGGAGTAGAACTTACCGACTTCGAGGGTACACGGTTTAAGATGAATGCTGCCGTCAATAATGCATCACCCCAAAAGGTGATAGGCAAATTTGCCTGAGACATCATTGATCGGACCATTTCCATCAATGTCCTATTTCTTCTTTCCGCAACACCATTTTGTTGCGGAGTGTAAGGCATAGTTATTTGATGAACTATGCCTTTTTCATCACAGAGTTCCTTAAAACTCGTTGATTGATATTCTCCACCCTGATCGGTTCGCAAGACCTTTATCTTGTGATCTAGTTGATTTTCCACTAAACTCATATAGTTTTTGAAGCAAGATAAAGCTTCATGTTTGTGGGAAATCAAATAAATATGACCGAAACGGGTGAAGTCATCAATGAATGTGATGAAATAGGACTTCCCGCGTCTTGTCTTAACATTCATTGGACCGCAAATGTCCGAATGGATAAGCTGTAATGGAACTTCGGCCCTTGTGCCAGTTCCAAACGGCTTGCGACAAGTTTTCCCTACAAGACAATGTTCGCAAGTTGACATTTCAACTTTTGAAACATTAGATAGCAAGCCACTTTTGGCAAGTCTATCCATTCTAGTTGGTCCAATATGACCAAGTCTTGCATGCCAACAGTTTTGGGCCTAGACTCTTTCTTTTAGCCTGGTGGCTTTTCTGGATGTTGAACTTAAATTGTTATGTTTGGTCATTGTTGAGATTTGGGATTCTATTTCTGTATCTCCTTGTGTTATTATCTTGTTCAGTTCATGGTTACAGGGACCTGCACTTGTTTTACTGACGCTTATCGGGCGTGTAGCTTCACAGCTCCACTCCCGTGCGGACCTTCTCACGTCTCGCCTCTATTTTAGGAAAGCGGGGCATGACAGGTTTTGTTGGTGGCCTATGCAGGTCCTTTCTGTAACTGCGATTATCGGAATAACGATAATAATATTAGAATGTCCAATAAACTAAGTTCGACATCTGAGTCATAGGCTATGAGTCTAATTTGTTTCGTTTTCTACGTCATTAGATGGCAGGAAGGCGATTTACCCGTGGTGGTGGTAGCGCGCCCCCTCATGACGAGGAGCCTGAGAGGGAGCCCACCAATGGGGAGATGATGCGGATGATGCTTCAGATGATGCAGGTGCAGCAGGGCGTGCTCCTGCAAGTCCAGAATGCTCCAGTTGCTCGAGCTGCTCGGGCAATCCAAGATGCCCCTCGCTCCGAGCCGGGAGCGAAGCAATTTTGGGAGCTGGGTCCCGCTTATTTTGATGGGTCTGGGGGTCCACTAGCTGTCGATGAGTGGATTCGGAACATAGAGGATAATTTGAAGATGGCGAAGATTAGCCCGGCTGGATGGGTTGATCTGGCAAAGAGGCAGCTCAAGGATAATGCCCGGAACTGGTGGGATGCGGAAGAGAAGATGCTGGTGGAGCCGATAGCTTGGGCTACCTTTAAGTCCAGGTTTGATGAAGAGTTCTTTCCGAAGGCTGCCAGGAAGGAGATGCTGCAGCGTTTTATTGAGCTGAAGCAAGGGAGCTTGACGGTGAACCAGTACCACCAAGAGTTCACTAGGCTGAGTCGGTTCGCACCGAAGATGGTGCAGGATGCTGATGAGAGGGCTCAGAGGTTCCTGCAAGGGCTTGCTTTGGAGCTTCAGAGTTTTGTGCCTTCCTCTGATCGGGACTCTTATCAGAAGGTTCTGGTAGCTGCGAGGAGACATGAGCTGAACCTGAAACAGAGGAGAGGACATGTTACTGGAGCTAGGAAGAGGCCTATGGAGCAGGCCAGAGCGGTGGTTAGGCCTGGTTTCAAGCCTAATCATCTGGTGCAGTTCAAGAGGCCAGGAGGGCCTAATCAGAAGACTTGCCATTTTTGCGGCAAGACTGGCCACACCAAGGATCAGTGTAGGAAATTTCTGGGCCAGTGTTTGGTTTGTGGAGATGCTTCTCATGTCGCGAGGGATTGTCGGCATGCGAACCAGTTGCGGAGGGCACCTGTTGCAGCACAGCCGTTGCAGCAGAGAGCGCCTGTTCCTACTGGACGTGGAGCAGCTCTTGTTCCACAGAGGCAGGCTTTTCAGTAGGCCGTGCAGCCAAGAAGGCAGGCCTTTCTGATGACTGCAGTGAAGAGCGAGGCTGTGGATGAGGTCATCGCAGGTACCTCTCAATCTAGCATATTTCTTTCCTTAGTTAGTTTTAGTTATTAGATCATGTTTCGTTGCTTGCATATGATTGGTTGCTAGAATAGGATTTGATTGTTAAATTGCTTGTTATGTGTGGTTTTGGTTTGCACATTTCCTGCACGAGTCCTCTTTGACTCTGGTACGTCGATGTGCATTATTTCTCGGAGCTTCGTGGAGAAGCATTCCTTGTCGACGTCCCCTCTTTCCAAGAGTTGGAATATCGTTACAGGGAATGGCATGGTCTCGGTGCATCGTGGTTGCAATTCTTGCCCGTTGGTGGTTTGTGGACATGAGCTTTACGCTGATTTCATCGTCCACGACATCATCAACTACGATGCGGTCCTTGGGATGGATTAGCTTGCGAGCTTCTATGCTACGATCGACTGTCGGAGGAAGAAGGTGGTGTTCGAGATTCCCGGACATCCAGTGTTCGAGTTCAGCCGGGGTAGCAGTTCGCTCGGTCCGGTCAGGTTTCGGGCCAAGCCGGTGGAGATTGTGGCTATGCAGATGGAGCTGGAGAGGCCAGCGGTAGTGCGGGACTTCGATGACGTCTTCCCCGAGGAGATGTCTGGATTGCCACCTGATCGAGCTCTCGAATTTTCGATTGATCTTATTCCGGGAGCGCAGCCGATTTTGAAAGCGCCATATCGTATGGCACCCGCTGAGTTGGAGGAATTGCGGAAGCAGCTGGATGAGCTGTTGCAGAAGGGTTACATCAATCCTAGTGTGTCTCCGTGGGGAACACCGGTGCTGCTAGTTAAGAAGAAGGATGGTTCGCGTCGCATGTGCATGGACTATCGGGAGCTGAATGCGGTGACCGTGAAGAATAAATACACGTTGCCTCGCATCGATGATATTTTTGATCAGCTTGGAGGTTCGAGGGTGTTTTCGAAGTTGGATCTGAGGAGTGGTTATCATCAGCTGAAGGTGAAGAAGGAAGACGTTCCGAAGACACCGTTCAGGACGAAGTACAGACACTACGAGTTCGTGGTTATGCCTTTCGGTGTAACCAATGCTCCCGCAGTTTACATGAATTTGATGAATCTGATTTTCTACGAATTTTTAGACAAGTTTGTCGTTATCTTTATTGACGACATTCTGGTCTATTCTAAGTCGGAGGAAGAGCATGCCTCGCACTTGAGGACGGTGTTGGAGATTTTGAGGAAGCATCGGTTGTATGCTAAGTTTTCGAAGTGCGAGTTTTGGCTGGACAGAGTTGCTTTTCTCTGGCATGTGGTGACTGGAGATGGTATTTCAGTGGATCCCGAGAAGATTAAGGCCATCAGAGAGTGGCCTGTTCCGTAGTCAGCGTCTGAGATCCGGAGTTTCCTTGGGCTTGCTGGTTACTATCGGTGCTTCATTAAGGACTTTTCCCGTATTGCTGAGCCGATGACCAGATTGACGCGAAAGGATGTACCTTTTGTTTGGTCGGGTGATTGTGAGAATACCTTCGGTGTTCTGAGGGAGAGATTGACGACTGCCCCTATTCTTGTCGTGCCTGATCGCAGCGGAGGATTTGAGGTCTTTTGCGATGCTTCTGGCAAGGGTCTCGGATGTGTGTTGCATCAGCACAGGCATGGTTGTGGCTTATGCTTCGCGTCAGCTCAAGACTTATGAGAAGAATTACCCGACGCATGATTTGGAGTTGGCTGCTGTCGTGTTTGCGCTCAAGATTTGGAGGCACTTCCTGCTGAGTGAGAAAGTGAAGATCTTCACCGATCACAAAAGCTTGAAGTATATTTTTACTCAGAAGGAGCTCAACATGCGACAGCGTCGATGTTTGGAGCTCATGGCGGATTATGAGATTGATTTGCAGTATCACCCTGGCAAGGTGAATGTGGTTCCTGATGCGCTGAGTAGGCTTCCAGCGGTGAAGTTGTTGACTTTGCAATGGAGATTACAGCAGGATTTTTGCGAGTCTGGTGTTGAGATTGTTCTTCCTGGAGAAGCTTCTTTGTTGATGTGTATGCAGATACAGTCGACGATCATGGATCGGATCAAGGCTGGTCAGGCTGGAGATCCGAAGCTGGTGAAGATTCGAGAGCAGGTGGAAGCCGGTCTGCGGACTGACTTTTTGATTCATGAGGATGGCTCGCTGAGGTTTGGAGCTAGGTTGTGTGTGCCAGCCGGGGATATTACAGAGGAGTTATTAGTTGAGGCACACAGTTCGCCGTATTCTGTGCATCCTGGTGGCACCAAGATGTACAAGGATCTTCGTCTGAACTATTGGTGGCATGGTATGAAGAGGAGTGTGGCTCGGAGTGTAGCCAAGTGCTTGGTTTGCCAGCAGGTAAAGGCAGAGCATCAGCGTACGGCGGGGTTGCTACAACCGCTTCCGATTCCGGAGTGTAAATGGCAACACATCACTATGGATTTCGTGACTGGACTACCTCGGAGTCCGAAGCAGAATGACGCGATTTGGGTGATCGTAGATCGATTGACAAAATCTGCGCACTTTATTCCATTCCTAGTAGGACAGTCCACTGAGGCGCTAGCGAGGAGATATATGGAGGTAAATTCTTTTACTCTCCGTTTCTATTTCCTTTTCCTAGTTTAGATAGTGATGTAACGTGAATCGTGCAGGAGATCGTACGACTTCACGGAGTCCCCATGAGTATCGTGTCGGACAGAGACACGAGTTTCACATCTCAGTTCTGGCAGAGTTTGTAGAAGAGTTTGAGTACGCGTCTGAGTTTCAGCACGGAGTACCATCCGCAGACGGATGGCCAGTCCGAGAGGACGATTCAGATCTTAGAGGACATGCTGAGGGCGTGCATGTTGGATTTCAAGGGTTCGTGGGAGGACCATCTACATCTGGTGGAGTTCTCTACAACACCAGCTTCCAGGCGAGTATTGGCATGGCGCCTTTCGCCGCGCTTTATGGGAGGAAATGTCGATCGCCATTGAGTTGGGATGACGTTGGTGATCGGGAGCTGTTGGGACCGGAGATGATTGTGGAGGCCGTGGATGTTGTCAGGAACATTTGGGAGAGGCTGAGGATTGCTCAGGACCGTTTTAAGCATTGGACGGATGCTAAACGGCGTCCTTTGGAGTTTCAGCCAGGCGACCATGTGTTCTTGAAGATTTCCCCGAATCGTGGTGTGATTCGCTTTGGAAAGCGAGGGAAGTTGAGCCCGTGATACATTGGACCGTTTGACATTCTGGAGAAAGTTGTTGAGGTAGCCTACCGCTTGGCCTTGCTGCCGTCTTTGGAAGGGGTTCACAATGTTTTCCATGTGTCGCAGCTTCGTCGATACATCAGCGATCCATCTCATGCTGTGGATTTCTCGGAGATTACCATTCGCCCTGTTATGACGTATAAACAACAGCCAATGTGGATTTTGGACAGGCGTCAGAAGTCGCTCCGGAACAAGGTTATCAATCTTGTGAGGGTGATGTGGCGACACGGCTCGCCAGGAGAGTCTACTTGGGAGAATGAGGATGAGATGCGAGAGCGCTACCCACTTTTGTTCCCAGACACGTGAGTGTTGGGAAATTCCGAGGACGGAATTTTTCTTAAGTTGGGGAGGATGTAACGACTGTTTTCATGTATTTGGATTATCTATATTATATGTGTATTTTGGCGGATTTTCTCCTTATGTGTGGTTTCCGTCTCCGTAGCTTTCGTTTTCGTTCGTTTCGTTGTGATTTTCTAGCTTCTTCCTTAAATCGTTGATCTTGGAGTAAGTCACTCATGACAAACTTCAAATCGCTCATATTTTAGAGTTAGAGTGATCTTAGAAGCTATAGAAATCTTCCCGAAGCTTCGCGCTTCAATTCGGCACTTTTCGTGCACTTTAGTTGGTTCAAGAAGGGGAACCAACCGACTAGATTGAGATCTAGTCGGTCGGCAACTCTTCTCAAACCGACTAGTTCATTGAATCAATAATTCAGAAGTTACTGTTTACTCTTAGTCGGTCTAAGAACAACCACCGACCGACTAGATGTAAAACTAGTCGGTCAGAACTTGCTCTCAGACCGACCAGTTCCTTTGATAAATTTCACCTAAGTTACTGTTTATCGTTAGTTGGTCTAAGAACGTCTTTCGACCGACTAGGTTGCAAACTAGTCGGTCAGCCATTATTCTTTAACCGACTAATTCATTGACCATTTTGTCGACCTGAGTTACTGTTTGGTGTTAGTCGGTCACAGTTGGTCGACCGACCGACTAGTTCTCAAACTAGTCGGTCAACCACTCTTCTTTGACCGACTAACCGCTGTCGTAAACCTAGGGTTTGCCCAGCTGCCGGCTTGTTTCCTATTTACCCCCCCCCCCCCCCCCCCCCCCCCCCCCCCCCCCCTTCGTTTCTTTTCTTTCTTTCTCTTCTCTTGGCCATTTTCTTTCCCCCTTGACCTCTGATCTCCCCCAACCTTCCTCTAGCCCTTCCTCCTTCCTCAAGAGCCCCTCTCCCCCTCCATTTAAGCGGCCACCTCCTCTAGGCCATCGGCAAACCCCCAAAAAACCGCACAAATCCCATTTCTCCAGATTTCTCCATCCATTCCAGATCTGAACCGTAGTTCTTCGGATCGTTCTTCCGTTGACGTGCTTGCTCGGCATCGTTCTTCCGCTCCGATACGGTAGTGAATCGATCCTTTAATATTCTCGTAACCCATTTTGTGATTCTTGTTAAACCTTAATAAAACTAGGTTGGATGTTGTTCTAATATTGTTTTGCCATGGCAGCGATCTCACCCCCGTAGCTAACATTTTGTGACATGCCTCGTTGATCGTCATCCTTGGTGCTAGGCAAGTGAAACTTGCCACTTAGGGTTTTGGGCCATGTCTTAGGCCATTTGCTTGTTGTAGGCGTAAAAGAGACTAGGCGACGAAATGATACTCGCCTAGGCGCAATTTCAGGATCTAGCTTGACAACGAAGCTAGATCCGTCATTTATCAAGTTGCATAAGTACTACCATGTCATGTTTAATTTCGATTAACGGTACGCGAATTAATTGTCATGTCACTGCATTCTTTTAAATGTTCCCGTGATTGCGTAGCATCGCTACACCTAGTGAATTGATTGAGGCTAGGCACCAGCTTTTAGCGGGCACAACCCTACGCCAAATTGTGAACCTAAAAACAAGCTCTCGTGCGGGGCAACCCTGGCTCATTTACAGAGCATCGTGTGCAGGGACCCTGGCTTGTTTACGTGTGGGAAGGGTAAGGGTTAAGCGGCCAATCAACTGGGAGTATGCCCGATCAGCAACTTCAGTTGTAAGGCGTAAACTCTAGGTTTTGGGGTAGTGTTAAGCGGCCAATCAGCGTGAATGTCCAACAGTTCAGCTGTAAGGCGTAAACATCTACAAATAACTTGAAAACGTGACCAGTGAAAAGATTGAGAATGTTAGTAGCTTGGCTACTCCTGTCATGCCATGATAATTGTTCACTTGTACTTGATGTTATACCATGTCTTGATTGCACACTCATACTAAAACTGCCATTTCATGTATACTTTTAGAATTGCTAGGTTGTTAGTTTACCTTCCTTTCAGTTTCCTTACCCAAGTCTTTTAGACTTGCTGACATGTTCCCCTTTACTCTTTTGGGTGACACATGTTAGATCCTGAGCCTGAGGTTGCTGCTGAGGACGTGGTGTTCGCTGACACTGAGTCAGAACCCGCGTTCATCAAGGAGTTTGAGGACACCGGAGATCAGTCTTAGTGCCTTCGCTGAGCTTACCTTTTTGTTTGACTGCCTTAGTTGTCGGTGCGTAGCACCAATACTTTGTGCCGTGTTGGCTTTTGTTAGCCATGTTTTGGGCCTAGACTCTTTCTTTTAGCCTGGTGGCTTTTCTGGATGTTGAACTTAAATTGTTATGTTTGGAAAATGCTGAGATTTGGGATTCTATTTATGTATCTCCTTGTGTTATTATCTTGTTCTATTCATGGTTACAGGGACCTGCACTTGTTTTACTGATGCTTATCGGGCGTGTAGCTTCACAGCTCCACTCTGTAGTGCCCTGTGAAGCTACTGCACATGTACTAGAGGGGGGGTGAATAGTACTTTAAAATAATCAAGATAGTTATTCCTAATTATTGTGCAAGAAACAAACGACAATGCGGAATAAACAAAAATCAACAAGAATAAACAAACTCAAACAAAGCATGTAACGGGTTTGGATCCACCCAAGTCTCCCCGACTTGTTCCCGGTGATCCTACGTCCCAACCACCCGGATCCCCTCCGGATACTTGAGTTAGAAACCCTAACTCAAGATTTAGCACTATGAAATTCTTGTGAAAAACCTTCACAAGACCAAATCATACAAATGACATGTGACTCCCACAAACTGGGATCACACCCTCTCTCACAACCGAGAGACACAATACAAATATCAAAGTAATTGAAATATGAAACGCTTACCACAAAATCCTATGCCTTGAGTATTACTTACCAAATTAGGGCAAAGATGGATTTTGGGGAAGAAGATGTCACCAAACCCTAGCTTCAAGAAGGTGACCAGCAATGGAAGCCTAGGGTGGAGTTGATGACCTAGAATCAAGCTCTTGCCTTGAGAAGCTCACAATGGAGAGAATCTCTCTTGAGGAATTAGGTCTCAAGGTGTTGAGGGAGAGATTCTTGTGAGGGAGAGAGAGCTTCAAAATAGCTTGGGAGAGCTCTTCTCTTAGGTCTGAAATTGCTTGGAAATAGGACCTCTAACCCCTCTTCAAACGAATCAGGATTCTATTTAAAGGGGCAAGAGAAATCGAGTTTGAAAGAATCCCAACGGCTCTATTCTGAAGCAGACTAGTCGGTCTAAGAAGGATCACTGTCCGACTAGTTCATCAACTAGTCGGTCGGTGATTCAACATGGACCGACTAACAGCTCGACAGCCAAAAGAGTGATTTCCAGGCAATATGAACTAGTCGGTCTAAGAAGACTTGCCAACCGACTAGTTTGCCAACTAGTCGGTCGATGAGTGTTCTTTGACCGACTAAGAGTGAAATGCACGTAGCTGAATACAAGTTACACTAGTCGGTCTAAGAACAAATGTTGACCGACTAGTTTCACAACTAGTCGGTCGATGAATGTTCTTGGACCGACTAACTGTAAACAGTAACTCAGGCTGTACAGAGGCAAGCTCAACTAGTCGGTCTGAGAAGGATTCCTAACCGACTAGATCATCATTCAGTCGGTCAGTGAACCTTCTTTGACCGACTAATTGATCGACATGACTGAGCTGAAATGAGTTAGGACATCTAGTCGGTTCATGAAGAGTTGCTGACCGACTAGATCGTCATCTAGTCGGTTGGTGACTCTACTTGAACCAACTAAGATGCACTAGAAGCCGAGGGAGAAGCGCTAAGCTTCGGGAAAGTTTCTAATGGCTTCTATGATAATCCTAGCTCTAAGATATGAGCGAAATGAAGATGTTAATGTAAGTCCTACTCAAGGCTTAACATTCTAATCTATGAAGCTAGACGACAATAAATAATACATGACGAACCGTCTTCGAAGCTTCAATCTTAATTCTTGACTTCAATAAAACTCCTTGAGCTTCAACGAAGCTTCAGGCACATGATCACGCGTATTGAGAAGTCTTGAGATGTCGCTTTTGATATACGTATTCTTTTGGCGACGATCTCCATAACTGCGCTCACAAACAGTTAGATCACATTATTTATGTTTTGCTCATCACTCAAAACCAAATCCGGGGGAACAATACTCAACACACTCCCGTGCGGACCTTCTCACGTCTGGCCTCCATTTTAGGGAAGCGGGGCGTGACAATCACCCTCGCCCGAGTAGAACAGATATGCATCGAAGATTTCAGACGTTCACTCGGCCGAGCAAGAATGTCTGTTCGACCGAGTAAGAAATTTAACTCGGCCGAGTCAGTCAGGGAATTCAGACAGAAAAGAGCCAAAGCTACTGGAAAATCTAAGGAAGCTCACTCGGCCGAGCAAGATAGCTACTCGACCGAATGAAGAATCCTGCTCGGTCGAGTCACCCCGAGAGACGGACCCTAAAAACCCCGAAGTTACTGTTACTTTACAGGGTTTGTCACTCGGGCGAGAAGTGGATTCCAGCGATGGATCTCCTTATCCCAGCAGCATACGTGATAGAGCCTGAGGGTGCTCAGTAGGAGCCCCTCCTTCCACCACTTAACCACGTGATCCCTCAGCCTACATATGCTTCGTCTGCACCTCCCGACACCTCTGTCCACACTTCTGTTAGTGTCGGGAGTACCTTAGCTGAGTGCACCCACACCACCACCACTGTGCCCATGTCGATAGATCCCATTTCTGCGGCTAGCCCCGAGCATCCCCCCACCGTAGTTGAGTGCGGCGAGCCTTCTTTTGCTTCCACAGTTGAGACCCTATCCTCATTGTTGTTCTCGACTCCTGGGGAGTCATTTTCTGCACATTTCACGACCTCCCCAGTCGTCGACCTCACTATCTCCACCGCCGCTGTATACTCCAAGAGTGTCGTGACGTCTGTCCCCACGTCTGTGTCACTGACCTCTTTGCCCACCTCGTCGCTTGCCACCATTGCCGTTTCTGCTGCTGCTCCATCCTCTTCGACCATTCCCGCGTCTCGGCCTCCCACAGAGGCTGAGCAACACTTAGTGAGCATAGCACCACCTCACCACCCCACTGTCGAACCCATCCTTTACAGTAGCCGAGCGAGACACCCCGCTCTTCACATGTTCGTCCTGCTCGACCCTCTGCTCCATCTCCCCCGACACCCTAGTTCAGCACCTCCATGCTCTTGAGGGGACGATGAGTGGACTTAGAGCAGATTTTCGGGCTGTCTCTGCTACTGTCAGTGCTGTCCAGACCCGCGTCGCATTGCTTCCTGGTATTCAGGCTTGTCTGAACCAGATTCTAGAGCGTCTGCCTCAGCCACACACCCCCACCCAGCAGCCTCCACGACCACCACCTTGCCACAGGACGGTGCTGGTGCACCCCCACCCACCTAGGCACACACTGGATGCCTTCGATATTTTTCGGTTGTCACTCTGGATTTTTTTCCTGAGCCTGCTGATTTTGCACCCCTCCTCCACACACTTTTTGGTCACTTTTTGTTCATATCTGTCTATATCCTCTTGGGAGTTAGGGAGTACTTATGGGACACCTATCTGATACTATTTTGATCTCTGCATGCACCACTTGCATTCCCATCATTTTCTTTTTATTTTTATTTTTATTTTTATTAACATGCATGCATCCTCACCCGCCCCACCCACATTTTTTGCCTATCGGTGTGCCACACTTTGCACATTGAGGACATTGTGCACTTTAGCTTGGGGGAGTGAGTTCTCACGCACTTTTTATTTTTGTCGACTTTTATTTTCCTTTTCCCACATTTCTTCGTTTTTACGCTTATTTTCACCCACTTTTTCCTCTTTTCCATGCATCACATTTTCTTACTTTTTGAGTGTGATGCATTGTACAGTAGTTTTTATTCTCTTTTATCCTTATTTCTTTTACCCTTTTTGCTAGAGATGAATTTTCTGTGATGATGATGACATGGTGTTAGCTTATCTCTATATGCATATTATCTTGTCATGCCATAGCTTTTATTTCAGATATAATATGCTATGTCTTGCTATGCATTTGAGATAGTAACCCGCACTTTCATGTATGTATATGGATGAAATTCTTTTATTATCTGAGTCTGATGATTTTTATCGTATACTCTTCATAGAAAACACACCAAGCTTCACGCATTGATTGCTTATATCTGGAGTACTGCTTTCGTTTCGTATATCACTTCTTATTGCATGAAAATTGTACGGTTCACTTTCAGGTTGACTGAATGTATGCTAGGTTGATATAACTGGATTAGTTTACTTTCTGAGATTAAACTGAGTAGATTACATTACTCTGCTAAAAGTCGTTGTGCACATTCTATAGAGTGAACCGAGTGTTACATATATTTCTTTCTCCACATATCTTGAGCATTATTTCTATACTTAAAATCAGTGGTGAATCTCCCTTTAGCGATTCTTATATTGGCATTTTCCCTCGCTACAAAAATCTATGCTCCATACCCCCAAAGTCAAAAAGAAAAAAGTATTCTTGTATATCTGTTAATCTTTTGATTTGGGATCACAGTTGTATATATGATTGCATAAAAACAAAAAACATAAAAAAGAAGAAGAAAAAGAAAAAAAAGAAAAGAAAAGAGAAAAGAAGTTCATATATGATCCCATCTCACACTCTTTCTCTCTTTCTCCCCTCTTTTATTTTTATTTTTTTTTAGCTTCAAAAATGGGGAATAAGCTTATTGATTTATCTTATGCCACCATGCTTATAGATAAGCTTGAGGGAGAGGATCCAATGATGTGTGAGAGAGTGACTACTTGATTGTGCATGACAACCTAAGCAAGGTAATTTTCTATACTCGGTGAGATTACTAAAAGTTTTTACGAAATCCAGGAATTGAAACTGTAACGACTGGTTTTCATGTATTTGGATTAGCTATATTATATTATATGTTTTGGTGGATTTTCTCCTTATGCGTGGTTTTCGTCTCTGTATCTTTCACTTTCGATCGTTTCTTCGCGTTTTCCTAGCTTCTTCCGTTGATCGTCGATTTCGGAGTAAGTCATTCGTGACGGGCTTCATATCGGTCATATCTTATTGTTAGATCAAGCCTAGGAGTCTTAGGAATCGATCCCGGAGCTTCGCGCTCCATTTCGGAACTTTTGGTGCACGTTAGCCGGTACAAGAAGGGGAACCGACCGACTAGATGACGATTTAGTCGGTCGGTAAACCTTCATGGACCGACTAGTGGGCTTTGTAAATTATTCAGGAGTTACTGTTTCTCGTTAGTCGGTCTAAGAACATTTGTCGATCGACTAGGTTGCAAACTAGTCGGTCAACAATCGTTCTTTAACCGACTAACTCTATGTTCATTTTGATGCCAAGTACTATTCATTCTTAGTCGGTCTAAGAACGTTCATCGACCGACTAGATGAAAAACTAGTCGTTCAGTAGTTGTTCTTTGACAGACTAACTCTAAATCCTATTTTTGTACATGAGTTACTGTTTGGACTTAGTCGGTCTGCGTTGGTCAACCGACCGACTAGTTCCCAAACTAGTCGGTCAGTAGTTGTTCTTTGACCGACTAAATCTAAATCCTATTTTTGTATAGGAGTTACTGTTTGGACTTAGTCGGTCTACGTTGGTCAACCGACCGACTAGTTCCCAAACTAGTCGGTCAGTGGTTGTTCTTTGACCGACTAACTAGTGTCGAACCCCTAATTTCTGGGCAGCCGCCGGCTGTGCCTATTTAAACCCCCCAAACGTTTTCTTTTCTTCTTTCACTTCTCCTGAGCCTCCTTCTTTTCCAAATCACTCTCCAACATTTCCCCAAGCCATTCCTTCCTCCCTTGGAGTTTCCCTCTCTATTTTGGTCTACCACCATGCCCTAGGTCATTTCCAACCCCCAAAAACCCCCAAAACCACATTTCTCCAGATTTTCCCCATCCATTCCAGATCTGAACCTTAGGTTCCCCGTATCATTTCTTCCGTTGCCGTGCTTGCTCGGCATCGTTCTTCTGCTTCCGATACGGTAATAAATCGATCTCTTAATATTCTCATAGCCCATTTGTGTTTTTGTGAAACCTTAATAAAACTAGGTTGGATGTTGTTCTAATGTTGTTTTGCCATGACAACGATCTCTTTTCCGTAGCTAGCATTTGTGTGACGGCCTCGTTGGTCGTCATCCTCGGGGCGAGGCAAGTGAAACTTGCCACTTAGGGTTTTGGGCCATGTCTTAGGCCATTTGCTTGTTGTAGGCGTAAAAGAGACTAGGCGACGAAATGATACTCGCCTAGGCACAATTTCAGGAACTAGCTTGACAATGAAGCTGGGACCGTCATTTATCATGTTGCATAACTATCATGTCATGTTTAATTTTGATTAACGGTACGCGAATTAATTGTCATCCATGCTATCCATGTTGTATGTCGCATTCGTAGCACACGCTACAATACTTGTATTTCCTGGCCCGTGTGCCAGAAGCGGGCTACGTGAATTGGTTGATAGCCAATGCCCGATCTACTTGTTTACCGGCTAGGCACCTGCGTTGCAGGCATAACCCTACGCCATACTTGTTAAATACACTTCCTGGCTCGTATTCCAGAAGCGAGCATTCCGTGTTCAGGGTAATTCCCTAGCTCGATACACATGGAGGGGTAGAGATAAACGGTCACTTGAGCTTAGGAGTTGGCCCGATCAGCCACTCTAGCCAACAGGCGGAATCTCTGTGCACAACTTGTTTACTTGACTTGTTCACTTGACGTGAACCACTTGACTTGTACTTGTCCGTGTTTTACTTGTTATCCATGACATACTTGCTACTTGTACTTCCCTTTAATAGTCACTTCCATACTATACTTGCCATGCCATGCATCATACTATAACTGCTAGGTTGCTAGTTTACCTTACCTTCAGTTTCCTTGCCCAAGTCTTTTAGACTTGCTGACATGTGCCCCATTACTCTTTTGGGTGACACATGTTAGATCCCGAGCCTGAGTCTGTTGTTGAGGACGAGGTGTTTGCGGACGCCGTGCCCGAGTCTGTGTTTGGCGAGGAGTACGTGGACACTGGGGACCAGTCCTAGTGTCTTCGTTGAGCTTTCCCCTTTTTGTTTTAGACTGCTGTAGTTGTCGGTGTGCAGCACATATACTATGTTTACGTTTGTCTTTGTTTGGCCTTGTTCTGGGCCTTTAGACTCTTTCTTTTAGCCTGGTGGCTTTTCTGGATGTTGAACTTAATTTTAACGTTGGACAATTTCTGAGAATGAGATTTTGTTTCTGTCTCTCCTTGTGTTATTATTGTTGTTCCGTTTGTGGTTACAGGGACCTGCTTATGTTTTATTGACGCTTATCGGGTTTGGGGCTTCACAGCTCCACTCTCGTGCGGACCTTTTCACGTCTCGCCTCCATTTTAGGGAAGCGGGGCGTGACAGGTTTTGTTGGTGGCCCATGCAGGTCCTTCTGTACCTGTGAATTGTCAGAATAGCGATAATAATATTAGAATGTTCAATAAACTAAGTTCGACGTCCGAGTCATAAGCTATGAGTCTAATTGTTTCGTTTTTTGTGTCATTAGCTGGCAGGAAGACGAATCACTCGTGGTGGTGGTGGTGGTGCGCCCCCTCATGACGAGGAGCCTGAGCGGGAACCCACCAATGGGGAGATGATGCGGATGATGCTTCAGATGATGCAGGTGCAGCAAGGCGTGCTCATGCAGGTCCAGAATGCTCCGGCTGGTCGAGCTCCTTGGGCGGCTCCAGAGGCCCCTCGCTCCGAGCCGGGAGCGAAGCAATTTCAGGAGCTGGGTCCCGCATATTTTGATGGGTCTGAGGGTCCTCTGGCTGTCGATGAGTGGATTCGGAATATTGAGGATAACTTGAAGATGGCCAAGATCACCCCAGCTGGATGGGTTGATTTGGCAAAGCGGCAACTCAAGGATAACGCTCGGAACTGGTGGGATGCGGAAGAGAAGATGTTGATGGAACCGATAGCTTGGGCTACCTTTAAGTCCAGGTTTGATGAGGAGTTCTTTCCGAAGGCTGCTAAGAAGGAGATACTGCAGCGTTTCATTGATCTGAAGCAAGGGAGCTTGACGGTGGACCAGTACCACCAAGAGTTCACTAGGCTTAGTCGGTTCGCGCCGAAGATGGTGCAGGATGCTGATGAGAGGGCTCAAAGGTTCCTGCAGGGACTTGCTTTGGAGCTCCAGAGTTTTGTGTCTTTCTCTGATCTGGACTCTTATCAGAAGGTTCTGGTCGCTGCAAGGAGGCAGGAGCTGAACCTGAGTCAGAGGAGGGGACATGTTTCTGGTGCTGGGAAGAGGCCTATGGAGCAGGCCAGGGCGGTGGTTAGGCCTGGTTTCAAGCCTAATCATCCGGTGCAGTTCAAGAGGCCAGGAGGGCCTATTCTGAAGACTTGCCATTTCTGCGGCAGGACCGGGCATGTCAAGGATCAGTGTAGGAGATTCCTGGGCCAGTGTGTCGTCTGTGGGGATCATACCCATGCCATGAAGGATTGTCCGAGGTCGAAGCAGCCTTGGAGGGCACCTGTTGCAGCACCGCCGTTGCAGCAGAGGGCGTCTGTTCCTGCTGGACATGGAGCAGCTCTTGTTCCACAGAGGCAGGCTTTCCAGCAGGCTTTTCCGCCGAGGCGACAGGCTTTTCTGATGACTGATGTGGAGAACGGGGCTGTGGATGAGGTTATCGCAGGTAATCCACTTCTAGCTATTCCTTTCTTATTTGGCTTTTTTTGTTAGACTATGTTGTTTGCTTGAATATGATTGTTTGCTAGACTAGGGCTTGATTGTTAGACTGTTTGTAGGTGTGATTTTGGTGTGCACGTTTCCTGCACGAGTCCTCTTTGACTCTGGTGCATCGATGTGCATTATTTCTCAGAGCTTCGTGGAGAAGCATTCCTTGTCGACGTCCCCTCTTTCCAAGAGTTGAAATATCGTTACAGGGAATGGCGTGGTCACGGTGCATCTTGGTTGCAATTCTTGCTCGTTGGTGGTTTGTGGACATGAGCTTTACGCTGATTTCATTGTCCACGACATCATCAACTATGATGCGGTCCTTGGGATGGATTGGCTTGCGAGCTTCTATGCTACGATCGACTGTCGGAGGAAGAAGGTGGTGTTCGAGATTCCCGGACATCCAGTATTTGAGTTCAGCCGAGGTAGCAGTTCGCTTGGTCCTGTCAGATTTCGGGCCAGTCCGATGGAGATTGTGGCTGTACAGATGGAGCTGGAGAGGCCAGCGATTGTGCGGGATTTTGATGACGTCTTCCCCGAGGAGATGTCTGGTTTGCCACCTGATCAAGCTTTAGAATTTTCTATTGATCTGGTTCCGGGAGCGCAGCCGATCTCGAAGGCGCCATATCGTATGGCACCCGCCGAGTTGGAGGAATTGCGGAAGCAGCTGGATGAGCTTTTGCAGAAGGGTTATATCAATCCTAGTGTGTCTCCGTGGGGAGCACCGGTGCTGCTGGTGAAGAAGAAGGATGGTTCGCGTCGCATGTGCGTGGACTATCGGGAGTTGAATGCGGTGACCATCAAGAATAAATACACGTTGCCTCGCATCGATGATATTTTTGATCAGCTTGGAGGTTCGAGGGTGTTTTCTAAATTGGATTTGAGGAGTGGTTACCATCAGTTGAAGGTGAAGAAGGATGATGTTCCGAAGACAGCATTCAGGACGAAGTATGGACACTACGAGTTTGTGGTTATGCCTTTCGGTGTAACCAATGCACCCGCAGTTTTCATGAATCTGATGAACCTGATTTTCTACGACTTTTTGGATGAGTTTGTCGTTATCTTTATTGACGACATTCTGATCTATTCAAAGTCGGAGGAGGAGCATGCCTCGCACTTGAGGACGGTATTGGAGATTTTGAGGAAGCATCGTTTGTATGCCAAGTTTTCGAAGTGTGAGTTTTGGCTGGATAGAGTTGCTTTTCTGGGGCATGTGGTGACTGGAGATGGTATTTCTGTGGATCCCGAGAAGATTAGGCCCATCAGAGAGTGGCCTGTTCCGCAGTCAGCGTCTGAGATCCGGAGTTTCCTTGGACTTGCTGGTTACTATCGGCGTTTTATTAAGGACTTTCCCGTATTGCTGAGCCGATGACCAGGTTGACGCGGAAGGATGTACCTTTTGTTTGGTCGGGTGATTGTGAGAATGCCTTTGGTGTTCTGAGGGAGAGATTGACGACTGCCCCCATTCTTGTTGTGCCTGATCGCAGCGGCGGATTTGAGATCTTTTGCGATGCTTCTAGCAAGGGTCTAGGTTGTGTGTTGCATCAGTACGGGCATGTTGTGGCGTATGCTTCGCGTCAGCTCAAGACTCATGAGAAGAATTACCCGACGCATGATTTGGAGTTGGCTGTTGTTGTGTTTGCGCTCAAGATTTGGAGGCACTTCCTGCTGAGTGAGAAAGTGAAGATCTTCACCGATCACAAAAGATTGAAGTATATTTTTACTCAGAAGGAGCTTAACATGCGACAGCGTCGGTGGTTGGAGCTCATGGCGGATTATGAGATTGATTTGCAGTATCACCCTGGCAAGGTGAATGTGGTTCCTGATGCGCTGAGTAGGCTTCCAGCGGTGATGTTGTTGACCTCGCAGTGGAGATTGCAGCAGGATTTTTGCGAGTCTGGTGTTGAGATTGTCCTTCCTAGGGAGGCTTCTTTGTTGATGAGTATGCAGATTCAGTCGACGATCGTGGATCGGATCAAGGCTGGCCAGGCTGGAGATCCGAAGCTGGTGAAGATTCGGGAGCAGGTAGAAGCCGGTCTGCGGACTGACTTTTTGATTCATGAGGATGGCTCGCTGAGGTTTGGAGCCAGGTTGTGTGTGCCAGCTGGGGATATTAGAGAGGAGTTGATGGTGGAGGCACACAGTTCGTCGTATTCTGTGCATCTTGGTGGGACCAAGATGTACAAGGATCTTCGTCTGAACTATTGGTGGCATGGTATGAAGAGGAGTGTGGCTCGGAGTATAGCCAAGTGTTTGGTTTGCCAACAAGTGAAGGCGGAGCATCAGCGTACGGCAGGGTTGCTACAACCGCTTCCGATTCCGGAGTGGAAGTGGCAACACATCACTATGGATTTCGTGACTGGACTACCTCGGAGCCCGAAGCAGAATGACGTGATTTGGGTGATTGTAGACCGATTGACCAAATCCGCGCACTTTATTCCTTTCCAAGTTGGACAGTCCACTGAGGCTCTAGCGAGGAGATATATGGAGGTAAATTATTTTATGCTCCGTTTCTATTTCCTTTTCCTAGTTTAGATAGTGATGTAACGTGAATCGTGCAGGAGGTCGTGCGACTTCACGGAGTCCCCGTGAGTATCGTATCGGACAGAGACACGAGGTTCACATCACAGTTCTGGCAGAGTTTGCAGAAGAGTTTGGGTACGCGTCTGAGTTTCAGCACGGCGTACCATCCGCAGACGGATGGCCAGTCCGAGAGGATGATCCAGATCTTGGAGGACATGCTGAGGGCGTGCATGTTGGATTTCAAGGGTTCGTGGGAGGACCATCTACATCTGGTAGAGTTTTCCTACAATAACAGCTTCCAGGTGAGTATTGGCATGGCGCCTTTCGCCGCTCTTTATGGGAGGAAATGTCGATCGCCATTGAGTTGGGATGACGTTGGTGATCGGGAGCTGTTGGGACCTGAGATGATTGTGGAGGCCGTGGATGTTGTCAGGAACATTCGGGAGAGGTTGAGGATTGCTCAGGACCATTTTAAGCATTGGGCGGATGCGAAACACCGTCCTTTGGAGTTTCAGCCGGGCGACCATGTGTTCTTGAAGATTTCCCCGAATCGTGGTGTGATTCGCTTTGGGAAGCGAGGGAAGTTGAGCCCGCGATACATTGGACCGTTTGACGTTCTGGAGAGAGTTGGCGAGGTAGCCTACCGCTTAGCCTTGCAGCCATCTTTGGAGGGAGTTCACAATGTTTTCCATGTGTCGCAGCTTCGTCGATACGTTAGCGATCCATCTCATGCTGTGGATTTTTCGGAGATTACCGTTCGCCCTGATATGACATATGACCAGCAGCCAGTGCAGATTCTGGACAGGCGTCAGAAGTCACTTCGGAGCAAGGTTGTCAATCTTGTGAGGGTGATGTGGCGACACGGCTCGCCAGGAGAGTCTACTTGGGAGAATGAGGATGAGATGCGAGAGCCTTTCCCACTTTTGTTTCCGGACACGTGAGTGTTGGGAAATTCCGGGGACGGAATTTTTCTTAAGTTGGGGAGGATGTGTTGGATTTTAATAGATCCGGGGCTACCTTTTGACTAGTGCATTGTTCGTCCTTCGCCCTACTTGAGAGCGAAGGCCGGACAACCTTGCACAAAATTTAACGCAGCGGAAGCGGAAAAATAAAGAGGAAAAACTTTATATAAACACTTTATATAAACTAGCCCTATCATCATAAAACCCGAGCCAAGAAAACGCTACTATCCCGGGGTTGGGTCCAGACCAACCCCTGAGGATACTACTATCTAATTAACTACTATAGCTACTGCAATAAAATAATGCACATTAATTAAAACTAAAGTTGAGAAAACTCAACATACCCGTAACTCTTGCCTTGCAGCAAAAGTGTTACCGAAGGCAATCAATTGCCCTTCCCGCATAAGCCGCGCCGATCCCAGCAACTGCTTGCGCCGATCCCAGCAACTTCTGGTCGCCGAGCCAACCACTTGCTCCAGAAAGTTTCACTTGAATGGATCCAACGCCTAGACTTCAGATCCGATCTGAGTTCCTCCGATGCCTTGCTAGGGCTCGACCGGAACAAAGAATGAGAGCGAGAACTTTTAATTTAGCTTCCAGATCAATGCTTGTTCTTAATTTGAACTGCCTTGATCATCGGCTGGTGCAAGTTTCAATGAGGAGACCACCCTGCTATTTATAGGGGGAGTGAGGAGCTCCTCAATTGAAACAATCGATGTGGGACTAAAATTGGGAATGGAATCTTATAGTTCAAAACTATAAAGAGCCATAGATAATTCGTTTCTCAAGCAAAACGTACACATCATATATGTAAATCGGAGTGCTCGACGAGACGAACGCATAGGAAGAAACGGCACCTCATTTGGACTTCGTTTGACCCTTCAAACTTGAATTTTAAGATCCGATTTCAAAATTAATCAAGAACGCAGATTTGCGTTCTTCGAGAGAGAAAAACAACCCAGCGTCACGTGGCGCGCCCGGAGCGCGCCACGTGGCGCACTCCCCAGATGCCACGCCGCCCGCACATATGCGGGCGGCAAAAAATTGCCGCTGCGCCCGCATAAGCGGGCGCAGCAAGAGGGCGGGCCCCGCTGCGGGGCCCGCAGACAGCCGCGTCAGCTGACGCTGACGCCAGCATGCGTCAGCGCGCTGACGCGGCCCCACGTCAGTGGGCCCCGCGTCAGCGCGCCAGGAAGGGGGGTTTTCTTCTCTCTGATCTTTTACAAAAATAACCCTGTAATTCCACTAATTACAAAAAGACTCTTTTGAGCATAACTTGCTCATATGATCTCCGATTCAGGTGCGGTTTCTTCCTATGCCCTTCTTAGAATGTCCACAACATTCCTAAGCATATAATTTCCTGTTTATTTATTGTATCATATACAAATGATCTGAGGACACCATCCCTCAACATCTCCCACTTGTACTCAGGATCATTTATCACGAGTACAAACTATCTGCAACTTCCTTGCAGTATTAGTTCTCATGCATCATCATGCATTATTCTCTTTTCTTTTACTAGACGTAAGACCACACTCTTTGTGAGACCCTACAGCCTGACCCTACTACAGGTTCGGGTTCGTGACCCTAGACGGCAGTGACCACGAGCAGTAGTTGCCGTCCCTGTTTCGGCATCATAATTATGTGGTTTAACCCATTGACAAAATCATCGGGACTACCAAGACTGTATCCGTGATGAATACCGCAGTTTTAATCCTTTCGTCAAGACTATGTTGTTTATTCAAGTTTAGGGTATGGTAACATGTCAACCCCACCAACTCGAAACTGGCCAGTTACATCAGTCTTTAGTTAAATACATGTTGAACTTCTTTCAACATACTTTGATCAAAGATTTTCACTAAAGCACCGAACCAACACATACAACACTAACTCTCCTTAATGAGAGAGACGAATCCTTTCTTAGACACAACTCCCCTCACACGCTTCAAATGCTACCCAACCAATATCCTTTCGACAAGTAAAGTCTTGAAGCTAGGAAAATGATCTAAGTGACATCATTCACATGCAGGTTTGTTCAATGTCTTCAAGTCATAGGACCAGCTTGCCTATCATCACAAAAGTTATCATTGACATTTTAAATTAAGTTTAACCAAATGATAATCTTTTATGAGTCATTCAGTGAACTCATTCTCTAATGAGCACCTGCGTCTTGTTTCTGACTTCACCAAGTCAAACGATTACGAGTCCATCGTTACTAATCCATAGTGAATACAAAGACACAATGGTCTTATCGATGTGTCGATATCCTTTTCTCGACATATCAATGACCACGAACCAGTTTAAGACTTTAAGCTCCAATCGGTAAAAACACTTTCTCATAATCGTGATCGGCATCAAGATAAGTGTATACCTTGCTATAAGTCTAAGGAAATTATCTAAGTATATAAGATGACACGAATGCACAAAGATAATTTGATACCAATAAATTTATTTTATTCATGAATAAGATGTTTTTCAGGACAATGTGCCTCATAGGCATACAACTCTCAAAACATCTACCACTCACTACAAGGCCCATTCTTTATGGTATTTCATACCGCTTTTACACATTAGTTTCTCCAAACGATCACGTGCAAGGGCCTTTGTAAATGGATCAGCTAAATTCTCTTCAGACGAGACTCTGAGGATTTCTATGTCCTTCCTCTTCTCAATATCACGTATCAAATGATATTTTCGAAGAATGTGTCTGGATCTCTTGTGGAATCTGGGTTCTTTGACCAAGCTCAATGTGGCATTGTTATCACAATACAACGGTATTGGATCTATAACAGTAGGCACCACTCCTAGCTGGCTCACAAATTTCCTAATCCAGACAGCTTCCTTTGCTGCATCATTGGCCGCTATATATTCGGCCTCCATAGTTGAATCAGCAACGGTGTCTTGCTTTGAACTCCTCCAGCTCACTGCACATCCGTTGAGAGTGAAAATGTATCCTGAAATTGACTTGCTGTCATCCACGTCACTCTGAAAGCTGGAATCCGTGAAGCCCTCAATTTTGAGTTCTTCACTTCCATAAATCAAAACTAGATCTCTTGTTCTTCGTAAGTACTTGAGAATCGTCTTGACTGCTTTCCAGTGTTCTTCTCCATAGTTAGACTGATATCGACTTACTGCACCTAGTGCAAAAGCGACATCGGGTCTGGTACATATCATGGAATACATGATCGATCCAACTGCCGAAGCATATGGAATATTGCTCATGCGTTCTCTTTCCAAGTCAGTCTTTGGAGACATCTTTTTGGAAAGACTTATTCCGTGATTTGCGGGTATAAACCCACCTTTACTGTTTTCCATGTTAAACCGTTTTAACACAGTATCAATGTACCTAGATTGGGAGAGTCCTAGCATCCTTTTAGATCTATCTCTATAGATCTTCACACCTAGTATGTAGGATGCTTCTCCCAAATCTTTCATGGAGAAGTTAGTCGATAACCAATCCTTAACAGACTTCAACATCGGTATGTTGTTACCTATTAAGAGAATGTCATCAACATAAAGTACGAGAATGACTAAATTGTTTCCACTGGTTTTCTTATAAACGCATGGCTCATCTTCATTTTTAATAAAATCAAACTCTTTGACCGTATTATCAAATCGGATGTTCCAGCTCCTGGATGCCTGCTTCAATCCATAAATGGATCTATGCAGTCTACACGCTTTCCCTTTGCTCCCACTGACTTCAAAACCTTCCGGCTGAGACATGTAAATATGCTCTTCTAAATCACCATTTAGAAATGCAGTTTTTACATCCATCTGCCAGATTTCGTAGTTGTGATAGGCAGCAATAGCGAGTACAATCCGGATGGATTTGTGCATGGCTACGGGTGAGAAAGTTTCGTCATAATCTACACCTAGAATCTGACGATAACCTTTCGCAACAAGTCTAGCCTTGTACGTTTCTATTTTTCCATCTGCACCGATCTTCCTTTTGAAGATCCATTTGCAGCCAATAGGAACACTTCCCTTGGGCACATTCTCTAAAGTCCAAACTTTATTAATGTGCATGGAATCCATCTCAGATTTCATTGCATCAAGCCATTTCTTAGAGTCTCTACTCTGAATTGCTTCTTGGAAGTTAATAGGATCATCTTCAACTAAGATGCTATCCTCAACTCCTCCATCTACGAGAAATCCGTAGTATCTTTCTGGAGCTCGAGGAATCCTATTTGACTTCCTAATAATTGCTTCAGGAGCATTAGGCTCTGCCTCTCCCACTGGTTCCGCGATCTGTTCATGTGTTGATTCAGTCTCTAGACTTTCGTCCAGTTCTATTACCTCGCCATTAGACTCCTTCACAAGGAATTCCTTTTCAAGAAAGGTGGCGTGTTTGGAAACAACAATCTTTTGTTGTTCCTGGTGATAGAAAATGTGTCCCGTCGAGTGACTAGGATATCCAATGAATCTACACATAACAGACCTATCCTCCAGTTTATCTGGATTAAGCTTCTTGACATATGCAGGACAACCCCATACCTTAATATGCTTAAGGTTTGGTTTCTTCCCGTTCCATATCTCATATGGTGTCATTGGCACGGATCTAGATGGAACTCTATTAAGGATATGTGTGGCAGTTTCTAGGGCATAGCCCCAAAGGGAGATAGGTAACCCAGAGTCACTCATCATTGATCGAACCATGTCTAACAAGGTACGATTTCTTCTCTCTGACACACCATTATGTTGAGGTGTGTAAGGAGGAGTGATCTGAGAGAGAATCCCATTCTCTTTTAAATGCGCAAGGAATTCATGGCTCAAGTATTCTCCTCCTCGATCAGATCGAAGAATTTTAATACTTTTGCCCGTCTGTTTTTCAACTTCGTTACGATACTCTTTGAATCGCTCAAATGTATCAGACTTGTGCTTCATCAAGAACACATGTCCGAACCTAGAGTGATCATCAGTAAAAGTAACAAAGTATGAATATCCTCCTTTAGCTAAAGTAGACATTGGTCCACATACATCAGAATGTACTAGACCCAAGAGTTCACTAACTCTTTCCCCTTTACCCGTAAAGGGAGTTTTAGCCATTTTACCTTTGAGACAAGACTCGCAAGTGTCGTACGACTCATAATTCGAGAGGTCAAGAGACCCCTCTTTATGTAACTTGCTAAGTCTTTTCTCTCCGATATGGCCCAGTCTACAGTGCCAAAGGAAAGTTTCATTAAAACTAGATTCCTTACGTTTTCGTGTGTTAACACTTAACACAACGTCATTAGACAGAGTGTATACACCATTATTCATTGTTCCAAATCCCAGCAATTTATCATTAAAGAAAATGTTCATGACAGATTCATTAATGGTAAATTTATATCCGTCTTTGGCCAAAGCCGAAATGGAAATAACGTTGCATAGAAAATTTGGTATATAATAACATTGTTTCAAAAACAATGTGGCACCGTTTGCCAAGGTGTGCTTTAGGTCTCCTACGGCTTTAGCAGCTACATTAGCTCCATTACCAACTTGAAGAACTATTTCGTCCTTTCTTAAGTTTCTAAATTTGCTCATACCTTGTAACGAATTACAAATGTGAGTACCCGCACCAGTATCCAATACCCATGCGTTAGAAGTTACAGAAAGGACTATACTCTGTATAACTAATACCTTAGAAGTCGAGACATCAATATGTCCTTTCTTCTCTCCGTCAAGCCCAAAGTTTTCTAAGCAATCAATATTTAAACCAGTCAATTTATTATTCAGGATAAGATTCATATTCTTTTTCATGCTGCAAAGGACATAGAATGAATTTAGTGTAATTCATGATAAAATAATATAGTTAATATGGTTTTTAATTAACTATGGTCTCCCACTATTTTACGATCATTCTCGGAAATGAACGAATTTTAATATCTTAAAATATAGTGAAAGAGGAACCCAATCATCATGAACCTCACAACCTTGAGGAGACTCAACAAGTTGATTGGTTCCATGATTGGTAGACTAACTCTTAGTCAATCACATCACATGTGACTCCCTATCGATTCTTACCCACAGTTACTTATGATCTTGAGGAGACTCAACTAATCATAATAACTGGTCTAGTCAGACCCTTGATTTCGTGTTCAGATTTGACTTAGATCGATGCTCGAGGAGACCCGACGCATCGATTTGGGTCAAGTCCAGACTACATCACATGTATGTTGGAGTTTGTTCCTTAAAGAGAAACATGTCATAGCTTGAGGAGACTCAACAACTATAAATGTTTTCTTTGAGTTACAAAGCTCCAAAATCAAGGAGGGATACGAATTAATCTTTAACAAGATTTATAACGCATTGACTAGATATAACCAAAGCTAACACATTTTATTATCAGCAACTTTGCGGTACAAGCGGGCATGACCAGGGTTAGGGCCGGGCAGGATCACTTGCGCCCAGCAAAGCTGAGTCGATCCACAACACCTTCCCTAACTACCTACCCATACCATTCTCCATTGAAAGTGCTAATGATAAAAAGTGTTATATTGATTTAATCTGGTTGTTATGATTTATTTAACTAGTTAATCCTATCAACTAGTTATAACCTATAATTCAAAATTATTAGGATGTGTTTCATAACTTTTATTAGAAACCTATCAACTATAGGATTTTAATAAATCACATCAGAATTGTTTTAACAAACAAGGGGCAATCCTAATCATTCATTAGGATGTGTTATTTAAAATATTGTGAACAACATTTTAAAACATAGCCAAAGCTAGTCGTTTAAAATTAATCAAATTAAAGATTTAAATGAATTTTAATGGCTAACCCTACAAGTCTTTCTTTTAGCAATTATCAAATAAAAGCAAAAAGAAACATAAAGACATTAATTATCACATAATTAAAAAAGATCTAATCTTGTTTTTCAAAACAATTTTTGAAAAAATTTGAAAACCAACATATAGTTAGTTCAAGACTAACTACAAGTTTTACTAACATGCATTTCATAAAAGCAGTATTTAGATAGTCTATGTAGCCTGGCTCTGATACCAATGTTGGATTTTAATAGATCCGGGGCTACCTTTTGACTAGTGCATTGTTCGTCCTTCGCCCTACTTGAGAGCGAAGGCCGGACAACCTTGCACAAAATTTAACGCAGCGGAAGCGGAAAAATAAAGAGGAAAAACTTTATATAAACACTTTATATAAACTAGCCCTATCATCATAAAACCCGAGCCAAGAAAACGCTACTATCCCGGGGTTGGGTCCAGACCAACCCCTGAGGATACTACTATCTAATTAACTACTATAGCTACTGCAATAAAATAATGCACATTAATTAAAACTAAAGTTGAGAAAACTCAACATACCCGTAACTCTTGCCTTGCAGCAAAAGTGTTACCGAAGGCAATCAATTGCCCTTCCCGCATAAGCCGCGCCGATCCCAGCAACTGCTTGCGCCGATCCCAGCAACTTCTGGTCGCCGAGCCAACCACTTGCTCCAGAAAGTTTCACTTGAATGGATCCAACGCCTAGACTTCAGATCCGATCTGAGTTCCTCCGATGCCTTGCTAGGGCTCGACCGGAACAAAGAATGAGAGCGAGAACTTTTAATTTAGCTTCCAGATCAATGCTTGTTCTTAATTTGAACTGCCTTGATCATCGGCTGGTGCAAGTTTCAATGAGGAGACCACCCTGCTATTTATAGGGGGAGTGAGGAGCTCCTCAATTGAAACAATCGATGTGGGACTAAAATTGGGAATGGAATCTTATAGTTCAAAACTATAAAGAGCCATAGATAATTCGTTTCTCAAGCAAAACGTACACATCATATATGTAAATCGGAGTGCTCGACGAGACGAACGCATAGGAAGAAACGGCACCTCATTTGGACTTCGTTTGACCCTTCAAACTTGAATTTTAAGATCCGATTTCAAAATTAATCAAGAACGCAGATTTGCGTTCTTCGAGAGAGAAAAACAACCCAGCGTCACGTGGCGCGCCCGGAGCGCGCCACGTGGCGCACTCCCCAGATGCCACGCCGCCCGCACATATGCGGGCGGCAAAAAATTGCCGCTGCGCCCGCATAAGCGGGCGCAGCAAGAGGGCGGGCCCCGCTGCGGGGCCCGCAGACAGCCGCGTCAGCTGACGCTGACGCCAGCATGCGTCAGCGCGCTGACGCGGCCCCACGTCAGTGGGCCCCGCGTCAGCGCGCCAGGAAGGGGGGTTTTCTTCTCTCTGATCTTTTACAAAAATAACCCTGTAATTCCACTAATTACAAAAAGACTCTTTTGAGCATAACTTGCTCATATGATCTCCGATTCAGGTGCTGTTTCTTCCTATGCCCTTCTTAGAATGTCCACAACATTCCTAAGCATATAATTTCCTGTTTATTTATTGTATCATATACAAATGATCTGAGGACACCATCCCTCAACATCTCCCACTTGTACTCAGGATCATTTATCACGAGTACAAACTATCTGCAACTTCCTTGCAGTATTAGTTCTCATGCATCATCATGCATTATTCTCTTTTCTTTTACTAGACGTAAGACCACACTCTTTGTGAGACCCTACAGCCTGACCCTACTACAGGTTCGGGTTCGTGACCCTAGACGGCAGTGACCACGAGCAGTAGTTGCCGTCCCTGTTTCGGCATCATAATTATGTGGTTTAACCCATTAACAAAATCATCGGGACTACCAAGACTGTATCCGTGATGAATACCGCAGTTTTAATCCTTTCGTCAAGACTATGTTGTTTATTCAAGTTTAGGGTATGGTAACATGTCAACCCCACCAACTCGAAACTGGCCAGTTACATCAGTCTTTAGTTAAATACATGTTGAACTTCTTTCAACATACTTTGATCAAAGATTTTCACTAAAGCACCGAACCAACACATACAACACTAACTCTCCTTAATGAGAGAGACGAATCCTTTCTTAGACACAACTCCCCTCACACGCTTCAAATGCTACCCAACCAATATCCTTTCGACAAGTAAAGTCTTGAAGCTAGGAAAATGATCTAAGTGACATCATTCACATGCAGGTTTGTTCAATGTCTTCAAGTCATAGGACCAGCTTGCCTATCATCACAAAAGTTATCATTGACATTTTAAATTAAGTTTAACCAAATGATAATCTTTTATGAGTCGTTCAGTGAACTCATTCTCTAATGAGCACCTGCGTCTTGTTTCTGACTTCACCAAGTCAAACGATTACGAGTCCATCGTTACTAATCCATAGTGAATACAAAGACACAATGGTCTTATCGATGTGTCGATATCCTTTTCTCGACATATCAATGACCACGAACCAGTTTAAGACTTTAAGCTCCAATCGGTAAAAACACTTTCTCATAATCGTGATCGGCATCAAGATAAGTGTATACCTTGCTATAAGTCTAAGGAAATTATCTAAGTATATAAGATGACACGAATGCACAAAGATAATTTGATACCAATAAATTTATTTTATTCATGAATAAGATGTTTTTCAGGACAATGTGCCTCATAGGCATACAACTCTCAAAACATCTACCACTCACTACAAGGCCCATTCTTTATGGTATTTCATACCGCTTTTACACATTAGTTTCTCCAAACGATCACGTGCAAGGGCCTTTGTAAATGGATCAGCTAAATTCTCTTCAGACGAGACTCTGAGGATTTCTATGTCCTTCCTCTTCTCAATATCACGTATCAAATGATATTTTCGAAGAATGTGTCTGGATCTCTTGTGGAATCTGGGTTCTTTGACCAAGCTCAATGTGGCATTGTTATCACAATACAACGGTATTGGATCTATAACAGTAGGCACCACTCCTAGCTGGCTCACAAATTTCCTAATCCAGACAGCTTCCTTTGCTGCATCATTGGCCGCTATATATTCGGCCTCCATAGTTGAATCAGCAACGGTGTCTTGCTTTGAACTCCTCCAGCTCACTGCACATCCGTTGAGAGTGAAAATGTATCCTGAAATTGACTTGCTGTCATCCACGTCACTCTGAAAGCTGGAATCCGTGAAGCCCTCAATTTTGAGTTCTTCACTTCCATAAATCAAAACTAGATCTCTTGTTCTTCGTAAGTACTTGAGAATCGTCTTGACTGCTTTCCAGTGTTCTTCTCCATAGTTAGACTGATATCGACTTACTGCACCTAGTGCAAAAGCGACATCGGGTCTGGTACATATCATGGAATACATGATCGATCCAACTGCCGAAGCATATGGAATATTGCTCATGCGTTCTCTTTCCAAGTCAGTCTTTGGAGACATCTTTTTGGAAAGACTTATTCCGTGATTTGCGGGTATAAACCCACCTTTACTGTTTTCCATGTTAAACCGTTTTAACACAGTATCAATGTACCTAGATTGGGAGAGTCCTAGCATCCTTTTAGATCTATCTCTATAGATCTTCACACCTAGTATGTAGGATGCTTCTCCCAAATCTTTCATGGAGAAGTTAGTCGATAACCAATCCTTAACAGACTTCAACATCGGTATGTTGTTACCTATTAAGAGAATGTCATCAACATAAAGTACGAGAATGACTAAATTGTTTCCACTGGTTTTCTTATAAACGCATGGCTCATCTTCATTTTTAATAAAATCAAACTCTTTGACCGTATTATCAAATCGGATGTTCCAGCTCCTGGATGCCTGCTTCAATCCATAAATGGATCTATGCAGTCTACACGCTTTCCCTTTGCTCCCACTGACTTCAAAACCTTCCGGCTGAGACATGTAAATATGCTCTTCTAAATCACCATTTAGAAATGCAGTTTTTACATCCATCTGCCAGATTTCGTAGTTGTGATAGGCAGCAATAGCGAGTACAATCCGGATGGATTTGTGCATGGCTACGGGTGAGAAAGTTTCGTCATAATCTACACCTAGAATCTGACGATAACCTTTCGCAACAAGTCTAGCCTTGTACGTTTCTATTTTTCCATCTGCACCGATCTTCCTTTTGAAGATCCATTTGCAGCCAATAGGAACACTTCCCTTGGGCACATTCTCTAAAGTCCAAACTTTATTAATGTGCATGGAATCCATCTCAGATTTCATTGCATCAAGCCATTTCTTAGAGTCTCTACTCTGAATTGCTTCTTGGAAGTTAATAGGATCATCTTCAACTAAGATGCTATCCTCAACTCCTCCATCTACGAGAAATCCGTAGTATCTTTCTGGAGCTCGAGGAATCCTATTTGACTTCCTAATAATTGCTTCAGGAGCATTAGGCTCTGCCTCTCCCACTGGTTCCGCGATCTGTTCATGTGTTGATTCAGTCTCTAGACTTTCGTCCAGTTCTATTACCTCGCCATTAGACTCCTTCACAAGGAATTCCTTTTCAAGAAAGGTGGCGTGTTTGGAAACAACAATCTTTTGTTGTTCCTGGTGATAGAAAATGTGTCCCGTCGAGTGACTAGGATATCCAATGAATCTACACATAACAGACCTATCCTCCAGTTTATCTGGATTAAGCTTCTTGACATATGCAGGACAACCCCATACCTTAATATGCTTAAGGTTTGGTTTCTTCCCGTTCCATATCTCATATGGTGTCATTGGCACGGATCTAGATGGAACTCTATTAAGGATATGTGTGGCAGTTTCTAGGGCATAGCCCCAAAGGGAGATAGGTAACCCAGAGTCACTCATCATTGATCGAACCATGTCTAACAAGGTACGATTTCTTCTCTCTGACACACCATTATGTTGAGGTGTGTAAGGAGGAGTGATCTGAGAGAGAATCCCATTCTCTTTTAAATGCGCAAGGAATTCATGGCTCAAGTATTCTCCTCCTCGATCAGATCGAAGAATTTTAATACTTTTGCCCGTCTGTTTTTCAACTTCGTTACGATACTCTTTGAATCGCTCAAATGTATCAGACTTGTGCTTCATCAAGAACACATGTCCGAACCTAGAGTGATCATCAGTAAAAGTAACAAAGTATGAATATCCTCCTTTAGCTAAAGTAGACATTGGTCCACATACATCAGAATGTACTAGACCCAAGAGTTCACTAACTCTTTCCCCTTTACCCGTAAAGGGAGTTTTAGCCATTTTACCTTTGAGACAAGACTCGCAAGTGTCGTACGACTCATAATTCGAGAGGTCAAGAGACCCCTCTTTATGTAACTTGCTAAGTCTTTTCTCTCCGATATGGCCCAGTCTACAGTGCCAAAGGAAAGTTTCATTAAAACTAGATTCCTTACGTTTTCGTGTGTTAACACTTAACACAACGTCATTAGACAGAGTGTATACACCATTATTCATTGTTCCAAATCCCAGCAATTTATCATTAAAGAAAATGTTCATGACAGATTCATTAATGGTAAATTTATATCCGTCTTTGGCCAAAGCCGAAATGGAAATAACGTTGCATAGAAAATTTGGTATATAATAACATTGTTTCAAAAACAATGTGGCACCGTTTGCCAAGGTGTGCTTTAGGTCTCCTACGGCTTTAGCAGCTACATTAGCTCCATTACCAACTTGAAGAACTATTTCGTCCTTTCTTAAGTTTCTAAATTTGCTCATACCTTGTAACGAATTACAAATGTGAGTACCCGCACCAGTATCCAATACCCATGCGTTAGAAGTTACAGAAAGGACTATACTCTGTATAACTAATACCTTAGAAGTCGAGACATCAATATGTCCTTTCTTCTCTCCGTCAAGCCCAAAGTTTTCTAAGCAATCAATATTTAAACCAGTCAATTTATTATTCAGGATAAGATTCATATTCTTTTTCATGCTGCAAAGGACATAGAATGAATTTAGTGTAATTCATGATAAAATAATATAGTTAATATGGTTTTTAATTAACTATGGTCTCCCACTATTTTACGATCATTCTCGGAAATGAACGAATTTTAATATCTTAAAATATAGTGAAAGAGGAACCCAATCATCATGAACCTCACAACCTTGAGGAGACTCAACAAGTTGATTGGTTCCATGATTGGTAGACTAACTCTTAGTCAATCACATCACATGTGACTCCCTATCGATTCTTACCCACAGTTACTTATGATCTTGAGGAGACTCAACTAATCATAATAACTGGTCTAGTCAGACCCTTGATTTCGTGTTCAGATTTGACTTAGATCGATGCTCGAGGAGACCCGACGCATCGATTTGGGTCAAGTCCAGACTACATCACATGTATGTTGGAGTTTGTTCCTTAAAGAGAAACATGTCATAGCTTGAGGAGACTCAACAACTATAAATGTTTTCTTTGAGTTACAAAGCTCCAAAATCAAGGAGGGATACGAATTAATCTTTAACAAGATTTATAACGCATTGACTAGATATAACCAAAGCTAACACATTTTATTATCAGCAACTTTGCGGTACAAGCGGGCATGACCAGGGTTAGGGCCGGGCAGGATCACTTGCGCCCAGCAAAGCTGAGTCGATCCACAACACCTTCCCTAACTACCTACCCATACCATTCTCCATTGAAAGTGCTAATGATAAAAAGTGTTATATTGATTTAATCTGGTTGTTATGATTTATTTAACTAGTTAATCCTATCAACTAGTTATAACCTATAATTCAAAATTATTAGGATGTGTTTCATAACTTTTATTAGAAACCTATCAACTATAGGATTTTAATAAATCACATCAGAATTGTTTTAACAAACAAGGGGCAATCCTAATCATTCATTAGGATGTGTTATTTAAAATATTGTGAACAACATTTTAAAACATAGCCAAAGCTAGTCGTTTAAAATTAATCAAATTAAAGATTTAAATGAATTTTAATGGCTAACCCTACAAGTCTTTCTTTTAGCAATTATCAAATAAAAGCAAAAAGAAACATAAAGACATTAATTATCACATAATTAAAAAAGATCTAATCTTGTTTTTCAAAACAATTTTTGAAAAAATTTGAAAACCAACATATAGTTAGTTCAAGACTAACTACAAGTTTTACTAACATGCATTTCATAAAAGCAGTATTTAGATAGTCTATGTAGCCTGGCTCTGATACCAATGTTGGATTTTAATAGATCCGGGGCTACCTTTTGACTAGTGCATTGTTCGTCCTTCGCCCTACTTGAGAGCGAAGGCCGGACAACCTTGCACAAAATTTAACGCAGCGGAAGCGGAAAAATAAAGAGGAAAAACTTTATATAAACACTTTATATAAACTAGCCCTATCATCATAAAACCCGAGCCAAGAAAACGCTACTATCCCGGGGTTGGGTCCAGACCAACCCCTGAGGATACTACTATCTAATTAACTACTATAGCTACTGCAATAAAATAATGCACATTAATTAAAACTAAAGTTGAGAAAACTCAACATACCCGTAACTCTTGCCTTGCAGCAAAAGTGTTACCGAAGGCAATCAATTGCCCTTCCCGCATAAGCCGCGCCGATCCCAGCAACTGCTTGCGCCGATCCCAGCAACTTCTGGTCGCCGAGCCAACCACTTGCTCCAGAAAGTTTCACTTGAATGGATCCAACGCCTAGACTTCAGATCCGATCTGAGTTCCTCCGATGCCTTGCTAGGGCTCGACCGGAACAAAGAATGAGAGCGAGAACTTTTAATTTAGCTTCCAGATCAATGCTTGTTCTTAATTTGAACTGCCTTGATCATCGGCTGGTGCAAGTTTCAATGAGGAGACCACCCTGCTATTTATAGGGGGAGTGAGGAGCTCCTCAATTGAAACAATCGATGTGGGACTAAAATTGGGAATGGAATCTTATAGTTCAAAACTATAAAGAGCCATAGATAATTCGTTTCTCAAGCAAAACGTACACATCATATATGTAAATCGGAGTGCTCGACGAGACGAACGCATAGGAAGAAACGGCACCTCATTTGGACTTCGTTTGACCCTTCAAACTTGAATTTTAAGATCCGATTTCAAAATTAATCAAGAACGCAGATTTGCGTTCTTCGAGAGAGAAAAACAACCCAGCGTCACGTGGCGCGCCCGGAGCGCGCCACGTGGCGCACTCCCCAGATGCCACGCCGCCCGCACATATGCGGGCGGCAAAAAATTGCCGCTGCGCCCGCATAAGCGGGCGCAGCAAGAGGGCGGGCCCCGCTGCGGGGCCCGCAGACAGCCGCGTCAGCTGACGCTGACGCCAGCATGCGTCAGCGCGCTGACGCGGCCCCACGTCAGTGGGCCCCGCGTCAGCGCGCCAGGAAGGGGGGTTTTCTTCTCTCTGATCTTTTACAAAAATAACCCTGTAATTCCACTAATTACAAAAAGACTCTTTTGAGCATAACTTGCTCATATGATCTCCGATTCAGGTGCGGTTTCTTCCTATGCCCTTCTTAGAATGTCCACAACATTCCTAAGCATATAATTTCCTGTTTATTTATTGTATCATATACAAATGATCTGAGGACACCATCCCTCAACAGGATGTAACGACTGGTTTTCATGTATTTGGATTAGCTATATTATATTATATGTTTTGGTGGATTTTCTCCTTATGCGTGGTTTTCGTCTCTGTAGCTTTCATTTTCGATCGTTTCGTCGCGTTTTCCTAGCTTCTTCCGTTGATCGTCGATTTCAGAGTAAGTCATTCGTGACGGGCTTCATATCGGTCATATCTTATTGTTAGATCAAGCCTAGGAGTCTTAGGAATCGATCCCGGAGCTTCGCGCTCCATTTCGGAACTTTTGGTGCACGTTAGCCGGTACAAGAAGGGGAACCGACCGACTAGATGACGATTTAGTCGGTCGGCAAACCTTCATAGACCGACTAGTGGGCTTTGTAAATTATTCAGGAGTTACTGTTTCTCGTTAGTCGGTCTAAGAACATTTGTCGACCGACTAGGTTGCAAACTAGTCGGTCAGCAATCGTTTTTTAACCGACTAACTCTATGTTCATTTTGATGCCAAGTACTATTCATTCTTAGTCGGTCTAAGAACGTTCATCGACCGACTAGATGACAAACTAGTCGGTCAGTAGTTGTTCTTTGACAGACTAAATCTAAATCCTATTTTTGTACAGGAGTTACTGTTTGGACTTAGTCGGTCTGTGTTGGTCAACCGACCGACTAGTTCCCAAACTAGTCGGTCAGTAGTTGTTCTTTGACCGACTAAATCTAAATCCTATTTTTGTACAGGAGTTACTGTTTGGACTTAGTCGGTCTGTGTTGGTCAACCGACCAACTAGTTCCCAAACTGTTGAATATTGGACTCCCTGGATTTGGTTTTGATGATGAGCAAACATAAATAATCCATGAACTAACAATTTGTGAGCGCAGTATTGGAGATCGTCGCCAAATTCACGAGAACAATCAAAGCGACATCTCAACACTTCCCAAAGCTCGTATTCATGCCTAAAGCTTCGTTGAAGCTCTTGCGCCGTTTTGGAAGTCATGAAGAATTAATCGAAGCTCTCGAAGACCGTTCTTTAAGGTTTTATTTATAGTCTTTTAAGCTTCGATCTATAGAATGTTAAGCCTTGAGTATATCTTACGATTCTATCTTCATAACGCTCATATCGTAGCTCTAGGATCTTAGTACAAGTTCATTCTAACTTCCTCGAAGCGTCGCGCTTCGATTCGGACTTGTTTGTGCATGTTAGTTGGTACAAGAAGAAGTACTGACCGACTAGATGGTGATCTTGTCGGTCAGCAGAGCTTCTTGGACCGACTAGTTTGTGTTCATCTTTTTCTGTTCAGTACTGTTTACAGTTAGTCGGTCTATGTTGACTCACCGACCGACTAGTTTGTGAACTAGTCGGTCAGTGATGCTTCTTTGACCGACTAGTTGTGACTTACTGTTCATACTAAATTTCTCCTAAGCTACTGTTTATCGTTAGTCGGTCTAAGAACATTTGGTGACCGACTAGTTAACAATCTAGTCGGTCAACTTTTGTTCTTGGACCGACTAAGTCAATTTGTATTCAGACTATTTCATTATGCCTCTTAGTCGGTCTACGTTCACTGACTGACCGACTAGTTGTGAAACTAGTCGGTCAGAATGTCTTCTTGGACCGACTAGATTTCTAGGTCTGAATTTCTATCTCTTCTCAGTTCTTCTCTTAGTCGGTCCATGTTGGATGACTGACCGACTAGTTGATGAACTAGTCGGTCAGTGGTTGTTCTTTGACCGACTAGTTGCCTCAGATTTCTATCCGTTGGGAAGTGACCTAACTTGTTTTTATGGGACTCTATAAATACAAACCTAGGTCATTTCTCTCTAGGTTAGAGCTGCCATTAAGTGATTCATTGAGATAGAAAGAGATAGCCATTCTCACTCATTTCTAAAGCTCTCTTCCTCACAAGAAATCCATTCTCTCACTTTCTAGATCTAGAATCCATCTTGAGAGAAGCTTGTTCTTGGTGAGCCCTTCAAGCTCTAGCTTGATTCAAGTCTCCAAATCACTCCTAGGCACCTATTGCTGGTCATTTCCTTGGTGCTAGGTTTTGGTGACTTCATCTTCCTCAAATCCTTCCTTTCACCTATTGGGTAAGAAAAACTCAAGGTATAGGATTTTGTGGTAAGATTGTTTATTTCATTATAAACTCTTTTATATTGCTTGTTGATTCTCTCGGTTGTGAGAGAAGGTTGCGATCCCGGGTTGTGGGATTCACTATTGCCGTTGCATGTATGATTTGATCTTGTGAAGGTTTTTCACAAGATATTCATAGTGGAAATCTTGGGTTAGGGTTTCTAACCTAAGTATCCGGAGGGGATCCGGGTGGTTGGGACGTAGGATCACCGGGAACAAGTCGGGGAGACTTGGGTGGATCCGAACCCATTAACATCATTTGTTTGCATTGTTAATTTTGTTGTTGTCATTCAATTTAAGCTTCCGCAAATTGATTTGGTAGTTGTTTGCACTATAATTAGGAATTATACTCCTTGTTATTTTTAAAGTACTATTCACCCCCCCCCCCCCCTCTAGTACTTGTGCAGTAGCTTGTAGGGCATTACATTTGGTATCAAAGCCAGATACTTAGCTATGTCTGCCAACGACAACAAGACCGTGCGTCCACCTTCCAACTATGACACCTTCAGGAACCGTGAAGGAGCATCTTCGGTGATGGAAGGACATTCCTCTACGAGGCCTCCATTCTTCAACGGTACCAACTACGGGTACTGGAAATGCCGGATGGAAACCTTCCTCCGGAGTGCATCTTTATGGAGGACCACAATGAAGGAATACATCGAACCCGAAGAAGAAGACTTTGAGAAATGGACTACCGCGGAGGTCGCCGCGGAGGTAAGCAATGCCAAGGCAATGAACGCCTTGCAATGCGCATTGGAGCCCGAGGACTTCAATAAGATATGCACATGTAAGAGTGCATATCAAATTTGGAACTCCCTCCTCATTATTCATGAAGGGACGAGTAGGGTAAGAGACTCTAAACTCGTAGTCGTAAACAAAGATTACAAAATGTTTCATATGCAATAGGGCGAGAAGATGAAGGAATATTACGCTCGCTTCGTTGACATAATAAACGAGTTAGAGGCCCTCGGCAAATCCTACACCCAAAAGGAGAAGTGCTCGAAGCTTATCGAAGGACTTCCTTCTTCTTGGGAGAAACGTACCTTCGCCATCGAGGAAGGTAATGACATGAATAAGTATACCGTAGTTCAATTGAAGGGTACTTTGATGTCATACGAGGTACACAAAGATAGCAAGGTGAAGTTCTAAGAAAAGATGAAGTCCTATTTGAACCAAGACGTGCCTAAGAAAAAGGCAATTGCATTCAAGGCGGCTTCATCCACCTCTACCGATGATGAGGACTCGGAAGAAGAATGGACATGGAATCCGTTGCACTCATGGCAAAGAAGTTCAATCGCTTCTTCTGAAAGGGTAACTTCAAACAAAAATCTAAATTTACTTCTACTAACGCCTCTCCACCTTTGTGCTTTAAATGCAATAAGCCAGGACACATCAAAGTGGATTGTCCTCAAAACAAGCAAAAGGAGAAGTGGAAGGCACCGAAGTTCGACAAGTCGAAGAAGTACAAAAAGGGGTACAAAAAGGGACTTGTCGGAGCAACATTCACCGACTCCGAGGATTCCTCAAGCGGAGAGACGGACGATGAGAAAGTGGAGCAAGCGCACATGTGCTTCATGGCAAGAGAGGAGCATGATCAAGGATCTTCCTCCTCCGATGATAGCGACGACGAAGGCGATGAGGTAACTATGGATGATCTTAGGGATGCTAACTCTCATTTATGGTCTAAATACACTAAATTAGTAAATAGATATACTAAAGTAAAAGATGACCTAGCTAGCATTCAAACCTCGCCTAAGACTATCATCACCAACAACGACACCGTTGTTGAAGAGTTAAGAAATGAGATTGTCAATCTCAAATCTAAACTTGAACATGTTAGCATTGATGATCCGGAAGAACATAGGATAGCGGATTTAACTTCTCAAAACTCGACTTTGAGTATTGAGAACGAGAATCTTAAATCTCGTGTTTATGTGCTCACATCGCAAGTATCCACTCTAGATACTTCTTTTCGTTCTCTCACCGAGAAATATGAGAACACATTAGGCCGAATCAATGAATTCAATAAGGGTAAGGGCCATTTGGATAATATCCTAAGTGTCTTACTCCCGGCCAAACACCATGTTGGTTTGGGGTATACTTTGGGAAAGTCATCCAAGTCGGTCACTACTTTTGTTAGGCCAACTTCCGGTGACTCTACGAGTGGTAGCAAACACTCTATTGGTAGTTCAACTACCAATGGTGCTTCCACCTCGTCCACACCCTCTTTCGGAAAGAAACCCACTTTGGGTGGACCTCCAAAGAAGGGGCATGCTTATATGTACACCAATACCATGCCACGTAGGAACACACGTCCTACTCCACCGTCACACACATATGATGATTTTTATGCAACACATTCTCGGGCACGTGCACACCATGTGAGACACCCTCACGCACGTGTTCCCACACATGCATATGTTCACCCACCTCATCAGATGAATAATTCTCGTCGTGCACCATTCCATCATGTTCCTTATGCCTATCCACGACATGCATCACGTAGAAACCAACAACGCATGCATGCACCCAATAGGATGAGGGCTCCCAAGATTTTCACTATTTGGAGCCCAAAGGACACAAGCATGGATGAAAAACAAGTGTATATGAATGCTTATTTTTCGGATGTTGTGCATAGTAGAAATTATGTGTGGAAGTCTAAGTCCAACTGGACTTGGCTTCCAAAGGTCTAACCTTTGAGGACCCAATGACCTTGGGTACCATGATATGAAATTTTCTATCTTTAGGTACTCAAGGGAAAGAAAAAGAAAATGAGCAACAAATTCAAATTTAGCTCC
Source organism: Scilla litardierei (assembly GCA_030789695.1). NCBI lineage: Eukaryota > Viridiplantae > Streptophyta > Magnoliopsida > Asparagales > Asparagaceae > Scilla > Scilla litardierei. The sequence goes on from CM061142.1 coordinate 101,523,575, forward strand.
AAAGGGAATTGGATACTCGATAGCGGGTGTTCAAAACACATGACTGGTGACGCTCAATTGCTCTCCGAAGTAGTTCCCATTGCAAATGGAAACCGCGTCGTATTCGGAGGCAACGAGAGCGGAACCATCGTCGGTGTTGGTAAAGTGGGTAACCCGTCTAAACCCTTAATTAGTGATGTTTATCTAGTTGATGGTTTAAATCATAATCTTATTTCAATAAGCCAACTTTGTGACAAAGGTTACAAAGTTAGCTTTGCGAAAGGATTATGTCATATTTCAAATGATAATAATAAATTATTATTTTCCGGCACACGCCATAAAGATATTTATATTTTGGATCTTCCTAAGTCATATGAACAATGTCTCGTTGCCAACACAAGTGAACAACACTTATGGCATCGACGATTTGGACATGTGAACTTTGGAACACTTTATAAGCTTTCAAAATTAAATTCCATTAAAGGTTTTCCGAAGCTCGTTTTTGAAAAGAAAAGTTTTTGTGATTCTTGTCAACGTGGCAAGCTTCCTAAATCTTCATTCAAACCTAAGAAAAGCATTTCTACTAAACGGCCACTAGAGCTATTACATCTAGATTTATTTGGGCCAACTAGAGTTGCTTCCTTAGGAAATGCAAGATATGGACTTGTCATCGTCGATGATTATTCTAGATTTACTTGGGTATTTTTCTTATGTAATAAAAATGAAGCTTTTGAAAACTTCACAATATTTGTGAAGAAAGTACAAAATCTCATCGGAACCACCATTGTCACTATTCGTAGTGATCATGGGGGTGAATTTGAGAATGAGTCTTTCTCAAATTTTTGTGATGATCTTGGAATTACTCACACGTTTTCTTTCCCTCGCGCACCTCCTCAAAATGGTGTTGTTGAGAGGAAGAATAGAACGCTTGTGGAGTGTGCTCGCACTATGCTCGAAGATAGTCAACTTGGTTATCAATTGTGGGCGGAAGCGGTACACACCGCTTGTTATGTGTTTAATAGAATACTTTTGAGGCCCGGCACCAAACAAACTTGCTATGAATTGTTGTTTGGTAGATTGCCTCAAGTTAAACATTTTCGTGTTTTCGACGCAAAATGTTTTATTAAAAACACATATGATAATTTGGACAAGTTTGATCCGAGATCGGATGAGGGGATAATTGTTGGGTATTCCTCACGTAGCAAAGCCTACCGGATATACAACAAAAGATCCTCTACGATCGAGGAATCATTACATGTCTCTTTTAATGAGAATTTTACTACTTCTAGAATTTCAAATGATAATGATTCTATGGATGTTTTATGTGATTCGTTTGAAAATTCTAAGTCTATTGATTCAATTGATTCTATTGATACTAACCCGACTAATGAAGTTGTTGAGAATGTACCTAGTGATCAAGGTATTCCCAAGCGGCTTCATACCGTCCGCGACCATCCCCATGAGCAAGTCATTGGCAATATTCATGATAGTGTCAAGACGAGATCGCAAGTCCACCACTTCGCCAATTATGCCTTTGCCTCATCGATAGAGCCAAAGAATATAGTTGAAGCGTGCGAAGATAGTGCTTGGATCCTTGCCATGGAGGAGGAACTCATTCAATTCGAGAGGAATGAGGTATGGGAGCTTGTTCCTTTGCCATCGAAGAACCACACCGTCATAGGGACAAAGTGGATCTTCAAGAACAAAACCGACGAAAATCAAGTCGTCGTCCGGAAAAAAGCTCGGTTAGTTGCTCAAGGCTATCGCCAAGAGGAAGGTATCGATTTCGAAGAATCCTTCGCTCCGGTAGCTAGATTAGAATCAATTAGACTATTATTGTCTTATGCATGCCATAAAAATTTTATGTTATTTCAAATGGATGTTAAAAGTGCATTTTTAAACGGAGATGTCGTTGAGGAAGTTTATGTTTCTCAACCTCCGGGCTTCATAAATGAAAAATTTCCAAATCATGTTTTTAAACTAAAGAAAGCTCTTTATGGTTTGAGACAAGCTCCTCGAGCTTGGTATGATCGCCTAAAGAATTTTCTTTTGGATTTGAATTTTAAAATGGGCGAAGCCGATTCTACACTTTTTGTTAAGCATGCGAATAATGATATTTTATTAGTTCAAATTTATGTTGATGATATCATTTTCGGTGCTACTAACTTCACTCTTTGCGAAGAGTTTTCTAATGTTATGAAGGAACAATTTGAGATGAGCCACATGGGCGAACTCAAATATTTCTTAGGTCTCCAAATTCGCCAATTGAACGATGCAATCTTCATCCACCAAACGAAGTATACGGTGGAGTTGCTTAAGAGATTTGGAATGGAGAGTGCTTCAGGGAAAAAGACTCCAATGAGCACGACTACGCATCTTGACAAGGATACGGGCGGTAAGGATGTAGACATTCGTCTATATCGAGGTATGATAGGTAGTTTACTTTATCTTACCGCAAGTAGGCCCGATATTATGTTTGCCGTATGCGTATGTGCTCGTTATCAGTCTCAACCTAAGGAGTCTCACTTAGTAGCGGTAAAACGTATTTTCCGTTATCTAAGTTATACACTTGATTTTGGATTACTTTATCCAAAATCTAGCACGTATGAGTTAATCTCATATAGTGATGCCGATTATGCGGGATGCAAATCCGACAGGAAAAGTACTAGTGGCACTTACCATTTTCTAGGAAATTCCCTTGTCTCTTGGTTTTCCAAGAAGCAAAATTCCGTATCACTTTCAACCACCGAGGCGGAATATATTGCCGCCGGTGCCGCTTGTGCCCAGGTTCTTTGGATGAGACACACACTGAAGGATTTTGGTATTCACTGTGATACTAGCCCTATCATGGTGGATAACCAAAGTGCTATCTGTCTTTCAAAGAATCCGGTGCACCATTCCCGATCAAAACACATAGATGTCCGACACCACTTTTTAGATGATCATGTTGCTAAAAAGGACATCATTTTAGTGTACGTTGAAACCTAAAAGCAAATCGCCGATATTTTCACGAAACCCCTAAAGGAGGACTCCTTTGTGCGGTTGCGTCGAGAATTGGGGATTATGGGTGAATCCGAGATATAGGATTCATGTTTCATTCAATTATCTTGCATGCTTTTATATTTTGCGATATTTCGTTCATGCTAGATTTATTGAATTTTTGGGGATTTTATGTGATATGTTTGAATTTTTGCTCGAATTCTTATTTGAAAGTCGTATTTAAGATTTCGATGTTTTATGGGGTAGTTTAGATGACTAATGAGAGAGTTAAGATGTTTCATCCAAGTGGTTTGTGAAGAGAACTCATTTATCAATTTTTGGACTCTTCTAGTCGGTTTCAGTTCATCAGCCAACCGACTAGATGCTCATCTAGTCGGTCAGCTAGTGAACTCAGACCGACTAGATCAAGCTTTAATCTATCTATTGTCATTTTCTTTCTTTAGTCGGTCACAATACACTTACCGACTGACTAGATTGAAAACGAGTCGGTCAGTGATTATACTGTGACCGACTAACTCTAGCCCTAGAAATTTCTGTTTGCCTCTGTTTCGACTTAGTCGGTTCAAGCTCATTGACCGACCGACTAGATCGTAATCTAGTCGATCAGTGCTTGAACTGTGACCGACTAAGTGCGTTAGGGCAAACGCGTCTTTTCGCTTTCCCGACCGACTTAATCCTAATTTGTCCGACTATTCTTCATTTTAGTCGGTCTCTTTCGTTTCCCAACTCGAAAACTCCCTCTCCCCTATCGAAAACCCTTTATCTTCCCGTCGTCTCCGGCCAGTTTTCCGGCCATCCCCGCCGTCCGACGCCGTCGCCCTCTCTCCTAGGTATAACCCCCTTCCTAGATCTCTGTTTTGAATCTCTAGGGTTTGATTTAGATCTCATCTAGGCTCTAGGGTTTCGAATTTGTCTCTCTTAGATCTCTTAGGGCTTGTGTGTTAGGTTCTAGGGTTTGTGCTTAGGGGTTCGTGATCTTATCTCGACATTTGATTGTACTCGTTGTGCCGCGATCATGGCACGAACGAGAATCCCGATTACATCTTCTGGGGCATCCCCTATGACCGTAGAGGGTGCTACCGCTTCGACCCCTCCCAAATGTAGGTCCAAGACCACTCGACCCCCCTCTTCGTCTTCAACTCCGTTGAAGAGGAAGAGGACGTCCAAGCCTAAACCTGCCGGCCAATCGTCCAAGCCAAAACCTAAACCCAAAGCTTTCCGTGCACCCACTCCTCCCGGTGAGCGTTTAGGTAGTGATTCAGAGGATAATTCCGATGAAGAATACACTCCTGAACATCCCGAGAAAGCTCCTACTCCACCTCCTCCGAAGACCCGTAAGGCTAAGGGTAAAGCTCCTATGCCAGTCGGCGGTGTAAATATATCGTTGTGCCACGACGACCCTCAGTGTCTCGCAGCGTACAACCGTATAGAGCACTGCCCACTGCTGTTAGAGCATTACGTTCAGTTTTCTGATTTCCTTGGCCTTGCTGATCTTCTCTCCTATAGTGGCCTATTGGACTATCTTAGATATGACCCCAAGGCGAACCCCAGACCATATCCTCGCCTGGTCAAATTATTCTATGCCAATCGTGTTCGTGGCCAGTACGACGAGTCTCACTCCATCGAGACTTCTGTTTTGGGGACTCCTGGGGGAGTTGATAGGTTGCTCGTCGTGTGGCCTCCTCCCTTCTGACATCTCTGTCGATGATATCTCCTCCTTAGATCAGCGGACCCTAGGCAAAATCTTCCAGGTTATTCCCCCAGCTTTTATAGGAGTCCCTTCCAAATCTTTCAAATCAAATGCTTGGGTGCTTAACCTTATCTTGAAATCCTGCCTTCTTCCCAAGTATGGATCTTCATCTCTTCCCTCTCAGCCGTTTTTGAAACTGATTTACGCTCTGTTCATGGGTAGCGAGATTAATTGGGCTCGCATTATACTCGATAAGATGGACTCTTTCGAGTGTATACGCAAGACCACTAAATCTGCGCATATCCCATATCCATGTCTGTTGACCTTGGTTTTCCGTCGTTTCGGTGTTCCCCTCCCTCCTGACGATGAGCGTCCCCTTGGTCCACCTCTGAACGCGACGGCCGTTAAGAAATCTCTTGCGACACTCCGTCACGTGCAGCGGTCGACACCTTCTGCATCTCAGGTCCCTCCTTCAGCTGCTTCAGTCCCTCCTTCAGCTGCTTCAGTCCCTTCCTCAGCTGCTTCCGTCCCTCCTCATGCCACCTCTCTTGATGATGTCGTACGGTTGCTTCATCGGCACGAGTCGCGTTTGGCTCGTACCGAGGAGGTCGTCTGCCGTATGGCTCGTATGATGGGCATTGATCTTCCTCCGTCCGTTTCTGAGGACGAGGAGATGGGCGATGAGGAATTTGATGATCTTGTCACCTCCTTGGTTCGTGGCGATGAAGCCACTGCTGCTGCTACCACATCTGCTCCTGTTGATGGCACCTCTTCTGGTGCTCCTGAGACTTCTGCCGTAGTGGATCAGCCTTCTGTTGCTGCTGCTGCTCCTGTTTTGTCTGCTGATATTCCTGTTGACTGATCGCGCCCCGGATACACGTCCCGAGGCGACGGTTGTAGTTTTACCGCAAGCGCACGGTATGGTGGCGAGCGGATATCGAACACAGGGAGGACGAATGACCGTGCTTGCTCCTGATCAACCTGGCTATTTAGGAACAGAGATAATTGCCTTGGGCGATCCTGTCACAATCGTCAGACAAATTTGCGAAATATCAAATCAAATAAAGAACGTCTAGGGAAAGGGGAATCCCCACTACTCACCGTATTTCATAAATGTGGTTCGCCGGTATCGAAATCGCTAGAATGAGAATTTGGATGAACTAGTTGCAACTAAATGTGGAACCAAGCTCACGCTCTCGCGCTGTTGCCGGTCTATAGCTATCCTAGGTTTGGGTCCAATCTCTTGCAAACCCTAGCCTAGGGAAGCTAGCATTAAGATCAACATCATCGTCCAATTGCGCACCGAGCCCAATCTCTTGCAAACTCGGTCCACAATCTAAATTAGGATAGTTCCTACCCGTCCAATCTCTTGCAAACGGGTATCGGCACGGAATTGCAACCGGAGGTCCTAGTATCGGTCCAATCTCTTGCAAACCGATACTTCGAAAATCCGACTCCAACCCAATTCGGATTTCTAGGGCTTCCTATCAAATTGGGATCCAATCTCTTGCAAATCCCAATTGATATGAATACCTAGCTATCCGTAGTAATTCGATCCCAATCTAATCCCTAATAACAATCCTAGCTCAATTTCTACCAATTCAACACAAACAGGAAATAGGGCTTGTTGGGTTCATCCCCACGCCCCGAGACGTGGAGACTACTCACAAATCATAGCAATAGCACAAAAATAATCAATGAAATAGGCAATGGAATTCATCACAACAATGATATAAACAATAAAAATAGAGTTTTTGGGGAAGAGAAATGCAAACCAATGTAGATCTTCAATTAATCCAACAAAAATCCAAGTTTTTCTCTTCTCCAATCACAATTAATAAAGCTAAAAAGTAGACTCAAAAAGCTGCAAAAAATCTGAGAGATAGCCCCCAAAACTAGGGTAAAAACAGAGCTTAAATAGCCCCAAAAATCGTCTAAAAATCCTGACCAAAACGCCCCTGCACAGCCTGTTTTCCGCAAATTTCGCTACAGGCAGCGCATCGTACTCGGCCGAGTGACAAAAGTCGCTCGGCCGAGTGAAAACCCTGTCATTTTCCAGTAAGTCGTGGGCTTCAGGGGTCTTCAGTTCGGGGGCAGCTCGGCCGAGTGAGTTGTCGTCACTCGGCCGATGGCTTCACTTCACTCGGGCGGACGGGATTTACCACTCGGCCGAGTGGGTCTTCTGAAGCTCAGGTGGCCGAAAAACAGAAACTTCGATATTTTGAAGGGGCTTCGTCTGGGCGCCACTCGGGCGGACGTGGTATCGTCACTCGGCCGATGTGGTCTCCGTCGCTCGGCCGAGTACACATGGAAATCGTGTCTGAACGGGTCGGCCGAGCAGTGTCTCGCTGGTCGGCCGAGTGGCTCCTCCACTCGGCCGAGTGGGACACAAAAAATGCCCAATCTGATTGTTTTGGCCTCCTCGTCGCTCCTGCGACGTCCATTCTTCTTCCGCTCCTCTCCAACAGCAAAATACCCCTCGGGGAGGTCGTCGGTGGCCGTCTAGATTACGCGCATCTCGAGATCACTCCTAATCGCGCCAAATCACCTGAAATGCGACAAAAACAACAAATCGTGAAAAGCATCGCAATATCGTCGATATATCGTGAAAAACATGATTTGGGCGATCAAAATGGCATGCAAACATGCGGGAAAAGGGTGTAAAACAAGGAGTGATCAAAATCCCCCAAGCTTGCTTCTTACTCGTCCTCGAGGAAGATAAGTAAAAAGCGAACCCGGTGGATTCGGAAAACGAAAACGGCGAAAAACGAAAAAAAAATGAAAAACGAAGAAGAATGAAAACCAAACGAAAATAAAGAAAGAAAGAAAGAAAGAAGCGAAGAGGAAGGATGCTAGATCATTTTCTCAGGACGTGGGTTTCACTTACTCTTATAGCATGCACCGAATGAGAAATACATGTCAAAGAATCTCATTTTGATATCATAGTAGAATAGTGCAAGTAGAAAATAGAAAACCCACGAACAACGGTATAATCATGAAAAACGGAATGATTTTAAAATTAACATCACCTGAATCATCTAAAGCGGTATACAAATCTCAGATCACACACTTTTCAATTGAACGCTTTCTATCTGGAGTATAAGAGTATCACATCATAGAATAGAGAGAATAGAAAAGTATGGATTTCATGAAATGAATGCTAGGCTTAGATTTCTGGATTTCGTAAAGCTAGAAACAATCTCACCGAGTATAGAATATTACTTAGCCTAGGTTGTCGTGCAATGTCAAGTAGTCGCTCTCTCACACATCAATGGATCTCCTCCCCCAAGCTTATCTATAAGTGTGGTGGCACAAAAATATTTACATCCCCATTTTTATATAGCTCCAAAGGCAAAGAAGAGAAAGAAGAAAGAAAGTAAGCGAGATGGGATCTTTTATTGAGGATTTTTCCTCTTTTCTCTTTTTTTTTCTTTTTTTTTTCTTTTTTTTTATATATACAATGATCCCAACTCAAAGAGAGATAATGATAATGTTCTTCTCTCTTTTATTATATTTTTTTTTGGAATAAGAGATTTGGAGCTAGGAATTAATAGCGGGGGAAATGCCATAAAATAGAATCACTAAGGGGAGATTCACCAATGATTTTTAAAAGTAGAGAAATGATGTTCAAGATTTGTGGAGAAAGAAATAAATATAACTCTCGGCTCACTCTATAAGACATGCACGACAACTTCAGCAGGGTAATCTAATCTACTCAGTTTCGATCACAAAAAAAAGCTAACTAATCCAGATATATCATAGCTAATCATCATTCAATCATCCGGAAGTGAAGTGTACAATTCATGCATATAGAAGTGATAAAGGAAAAGAAATCAGTACTCCAGATATAGGCATTCAATGCGTGAATCTTGGTGTGTTTTCTGTGATAGCATACATATGAATATTCAGGCTCAGCTAATAATAAAATTTCATCCATTTTCATGAGGAAAAAGTGTGGGTTACTACTCCTAAATGCAAAGCAAGTCATAGCATATGATATCAGAAATGAAATCTAAGACACGACAAATATAGCATGCATATAGAATAAGCTAACTCCACGTAGACATCATCACAGAAAATTCATCTCTAGCATGAGATGAAAAAGAAAGAAGTAAAGATAAAAGGAAAATAGAACTATGCAATGCGGCACACAGGAAAGTAAGGAAAACGTGATGCATGGCAAAACAAAAGGAAAATAACGAAAAATGAGTGCAAAAGTGAAAAGCTGTGTGAAAAACTGAAAATAAAGGTGGCAAATCGAAAAAGAACGTGAGAACTCACTCCCCCAAGCTAAACGGCACAGTGTCCTCAATGTGCAAAGTGTGGCACATAGAGAGACAAGTAATGTGAGGGGCAAGTGAGGATGCATGCATGATGGAAAGAAAAAAGATAATAAAAGGAAAAATAAAGGAGTGAAAATATGATGCGGAAATGATGCATGCACAGATAGGAGTGATATGAAATTAAATGCGGCACCAAAAAACGCTCCCTCTCTCCCAAAAAGATATATATAGATGTGATCAAAATGAGAATCCCAAGTAGATATGATATGATATGCACAAAAAGATATGATCAAAAATATAATCCCAAAATAAGTGAGACGAGGGGGGGTGGACAAAAGTGCAACAGGACCCAGCAGAGACGGGCAGCACAACGGCAGGAATGGATCAAGGCATCAAGAGTGCCTAAGAAGGCGGTGTCGCGCCGTCTCCGTCCTGAGGCGGAGGGGGTGGTGGTGGTGGTGTAGGCTGCTGAGCTGGGGTGGGCGTGGAAGTGGAAGCAGGTCTAGTGTGTGTGGAAGTGTGAGTGGGAACCTGCTGGGTGGGTGGGGGTACGCGCGGAAGACGCTCTAAGATCAGTGTCAGGCAGTAGTGGATCTGAGGGATCAGCTCGAAGCGTCCAGCCATCGTAGAGACGGTGGAGGACAGGGTCCTAAGGTCTCCTCTAAGACCACTCACCGCCACCTCAAGAGCACGTATGCTCTGCAGTACAGTGTCGGGCGGGGGTGGTGCAGAGGGACGCACCGGTCTAGGCTGCGCAGGGCGAGGCTGGCGTACGCGAGTGGAGTATGTAACGAGCTCAGCAGGGAAGGGGACAAAAGGTGCCGCGCCTGGAAATGTGGGCCGGGCCTCAGTGTGAGGCCGGGGCGGGCGGTGAGAAGTGGAGGCAGCGGCAGCGAAAGAAGAGTACAAAAGCGGCTGCAAGGCGGCTAGAGAGGTCGGTGGCACAGAAGTGTGGACAGACGCCACGACGCTCTCAGAGAATACGGCAGCTGTGGAGACAGAGGACTCTACCGCTGGGGTGGAAGTGTGTGGACCGAAAGGCGCAATCCCAGCGGAGATCATGCTAGCCATGGTCTCCACGACCGCGGCGAACGAGGGCTCTCCACTCTCAACAAAGGTCTGCGGGCGCTCGGGGAGAGCGGAGCAAAGAGGCTCCACGGACAGAGGGCCAGAGGTGGCAGCGGTGGAAGTGGGCTCAGCAAGAGTACTCTCGACACTGGCAGAGGTGGGGACAGAAGTGTCAAGAGCAGCGGAAACGTCAGGAACAGGCTGAGGGGCCACAGGGTCGACGGGGTCGGCAGGGGGCTCGGCAGGGTGTGCAGCAGGGTCTGCGGGAGCAGCCTGGGCAGCGTGGGCAGCGTGGGCCTGCTCGGCCTCCTCGGCCTCGAGCACGTACGCAGCGGGGATGAGGTCATCCATCGCTGGGAGCCAGTCAACGTGGGCTGGTGCAATCTGGGTCCGAGCTGGGCTCGGGAGAATCATGTAGTCGGCACCGAAAGGGCCGTGCAACCAGACCCAGTGACGCTCGCCATGCGGACGCAGCATCTTCATCCGGGACATAACATCTATCGACAAAGAGGTGGGGCCTGGGACGCGTCGAAAGTCGTCGGGGAAGTCCTCGCCGGTCATAAGAGCCAGCAAGGTAATCAGGCCGCCGCAGCATATCGGTGAGCGAGCGCCCACCGATACAATGATGCGGTCTAAGTACCATGCCGCGATATCGATCACGACGGCGGGGACAAGCTCATCTCCATCCCTAGATAGAGCTCTGGGACGTGTCATCGCATAGAGCATGTAAAGCTCTGGCGTAGACATCGTGCCCGGCTCATATCTGGCCAAAAATGTCGTCGCCATAAGGCGCTGGGCAATACGAAGGCAGGGATGTACGATGGCCGAGGCCTTGGCCCTACTAGGGTCAAAGGCAGCGTGGAGACCCGTGATACGTGCCCAGAAGGCACCGGCGTCGAAAGAGGGTGGGGGGATATGTGTGGGGCCATAACCGCGATCGGCTCCGGGGACTGCGGGCCAAGAGAAAAACGCTCTCATCATATCGAGAGTGACCTGGCACTCTCGATCCATGAACCGGAATGAGCATCCCTCATCGGTCCAGGCGATCGAACTCAAAACCTCAAGTGTCGGACGGGTAAAAGTATCCGCCGACACCTGGAAAAAATCTCGCCAGCCCATGTTGTCGTACAACGTGAGCATCCCCTCAAGTACCCCCAGGCGTCCTAGGTCAGCGAGGTGTGCGAACCTGGAGGGTACGATCGAGCGCTGGGAGATACGCTCGAAGACGGCGCGGTGTGCGTCGTCTCGGAACGTAATCCCGAGCGGCCCGACCAGTGGAGCCGGTGGTGGTGGCTGTGGATCGGCGGGGAGAGGCTGTGCGGGCTGTGGGTGCACTGCAGGCTGTGCGGTGTGTGCGGGGCCTGCAGGCTGTGCTGGGTGGACGGCGTGTGTGGGGGAAGGAGGAGGAGACTCTTCCGCCTCGTGGGCGGGGCCGGCGTCATCCGACCTCTTCCGCTTAGCGGAAGGTCTCCTCGTCTGAGGCCGTGTCCGGGGCGGCATATCGGCCCCGAGCGCGCCGAAAAGTGAAAAAGTGCGGCGTGTGCAAAAAGAGTGGAAAGAGTGTACCAAAACACGCCGCGAGTGCTAAGCGGTGGAAGCGTGCGAAGTCCGCGCCTCCACGAAGTCCGAAACAGCCCGTAGGAGCTCCCCTGGCCTCCCCTAAGCTCCAATAAACAAACTGCGCGTGAAAAAGCGATATCAGCGAGTAATAATCAAAATGTATGGAGCAATAGGGGTATAATGGATAGATATAGAAATTGATTTGGGTTAGGGGGGCGTTTAGCACATGGATCCTCAAAAAATACACGAAAAGAGGAGAAAACGGTGAAAATAAGCGAACCGGAGGTGATCGGAGACGGGGCTGCCGGCGGCGACTCGGGCGGGGTCCGGCGACGGTCGGCCGGCGGTGGCAGGCCGAGCGGCGGCATGCGCGGGCTTGGTCGGGCGAGTGGGGGTGAGAACGAAGCGAGTTCGGGCGAGGGTAGGCGAGGGGGCGCGGGCGGATTTGGGAATTTTCGATTTCGAAATCCGCGCCCCCTTCGTCACTTATATAATAGAAAGTTACGACTCGGCCGAGTGACGTGGTCACTCGGCCGAGCGAGGCAATAGAAATTTTCTCCCTGATATCGCTTCGGCCGAGTGGCTTTTCCAGCCTCGGCCGAGTGGAGTAAGTCCATTCGGCCGAGTGACTCAAGCTACTCGGCATGACTCGCCCTAGGAGGGTATCCGTTTTACTCGGCCGAGTGAATATATATACTCGGCCGAGTAGCAGTTATATCGAAATCAAGAAAATAAACAGAGAGTTGGGTTCAGCAGACTTCCCTCGTTCGTGAGCGGCTCGGCCGGACAAACTTGTGTACTCGGCCGAGCGACTAGTATACTCGGCCGAGTGAGCCTTAATTTCTGCTGTTTGTCTTCGTTTTGGCTCTAAACTCCGTCTTTCTTTCTCCAGTCGATTTCCTCCTCCTCCTGAGCGTCGAGCGCCTTCTTGGGGCGCTCCTCGTCGTCTCGTTCATCCTCCTCATGACGGATCTACCTATCTCCTCTCCTGTCAAGAAAAATCGGACCCGTTATCACGAAATTTTTGGTCGGATGACTCAAAATACTAAAAATTTCTAAAACGAAAATAAAGAAAAAGTAAAAATAAAGCAAAAACCGTCGGGTTGCCTCCCGACAAGCGCTCGTTTTAGGTCGTGAGCTCGACCCCCTATAATTTTCAATCAATGCGGGATGTTTGGTGCATATGAGATGCACCCGTCAAACTTGCCGGGGAGCGCGCTTGGATTCGAACGTGGCGGCGTAGCGTTCTCCCGCGGTGGTCTCCTATCTCGAATAGTGTTGGGGGTAGGCTCCCCCAAGCTAGCATTTGCCCCGGTCAACGGCTTAACCGGCGATGCCGATTTCCGTGCCGGCGGAGCTTTCTTTGGAGACTTTAATTTCGAGAGCTTGCAGAGCTCTCGAATCCTCGCGACATCAGCGTCGCCTTCATCTTCATCAGCGGAGAAGTCGGGGGAATCGTCTTCAATCTTTTCATCTTGGCCTAAATCCGGGCCTTCATCAAATTCTTCATCAAAAAGGGCACCAATTGAGTGAGGAATCGCCTCCTCTATCACCTCATCAAGGAGGTCCATGTAATCAAGCTCCTCGTGGTAAGGCATGTGTTTCATTGCCTTAGGAATGTGGAGCTCCACCTCGATGTTGCCGACGTTTAAAGTAAGTGTTCCTTCGCGCACGTCGACGATGACTCCGGCGGTGGCGAGGAAGGGACGTCCAAGTATCAATGAGGTGTCTTCCTCCTCCTTAATGTCCATGATGACGAAGTCACATGGCAAGCATATTCCACCCGGGACTTGAAGTGGGATGTCCTCGGCGATCCCCACCGGCCTTGTTATCCGGCCATCGGCTAATTGAATGCGCATGTCGGTGGGCTTCAACTTTGTCCCGGTGTTAAGCCTTAAGAACATGGAGAGGGGCATGAGACTCACACTAGCCCCAAGGTCGACCAACGCCTTTTGAAGAGGCACGCCACCCAAAGTGCAAGGAATCCGAAAACTCCCCGGATCTTTAAATTTTGCCGGCTCCTTCTCTCTCTTGGTGAACCAAGAGCCCTCCTCGGCTAGCATTATCTTCTCCTTCCTTTTCCTCCCCGAAATCAAGTCCTTCAAAAATTTAGCATACGTGGGGATCTCGACGATGGCGTCGAGGAAGGGAATATTGAGGCTAACTCCCCTTAGATACTCGAGGAATTTCCCTAGCCTTTTCTCCATTTTTGCTTTCGCTAGTCTTTGGGGGAATGGGACCGGTGGCATGAAGCGCCTTTCCTCAATTAATCGCTCCGCCCTAGATTTCTCCTTGTCTTGTGGCTCCTTCTCCTTATCAACCTCAACTACCGGCTCAACCGGCTCCAAGCTTTCCTCCACGGCCTCCTCAATAGGAATCATGGCGGGGGTGGTGTCCTTCCCGCCTCTAGTAGTGACGGCAACTACGGCGTTGATGTGGCCCGTGTTGCCCCGTGGGTTTTGCTCCGGTTGCGCCGGCAATCTTTGAGTGTTCCGGTTGAGCAACGCTAATTGCTCCGATATTTGAGCCACTACGGTATTGAGAGATTCTTGCCCCGCCTTCAAAGTAGCATTCACCTTATTTTGCTCGACCATGAACGCCTCCACTCTAGATTCGAAGTCGGTTCGTTGAGGAGCTTGTGGAGGGTTTTGATTTTGATTCCTCCACCCTTGGTTGTATCCGGGAGGCCTATACGGTGGGACTTGTTGCTTCGGTGGAAAGTTTTGTTGCGGAGGCCCCCTCGGTGGATAGTTTTGTTGTTGGGGTGGTGGTGGTCGAGCTTGTTGAGGCGGTGGTTGTGGCGGGTTCAAGGCTCCTTCATTGTTGGCGTAGGAGAATCCCGGATGATTTCTTGCGGCCGGATTGGACCAATACCCTTGGTTCCCCGCAACATATTGTATTTGCTCCAAGGATCCTTCTCCTTGCTCTCCTCCCGAGTACATGACTTGAGATTGGTCTTGCCAATCACACATTTGGTTGGTCGGTGCGGAGGTGGATGGGCTTCCTTGGGGCTCCGTGATATATTTCTCCAATCTCTCCACCACCTTGTGGAGAGAATCAAATTTGCTCGTGAGCTCCGCTACGGCCTTCGCCTCGTAGATGCTAGTTGGCTTTAAGGAGGATGTGGAGTGTCCTCGCTCATCGCCCCACTGTTGGTTATTTGAGGCCATCTCCTCAATTAGGGCCGTAGCTTCCTCGGGAGTCTTTGACAAGATTGCACCATTCGCCGCGGCATCAATAATTTGTTTGGTCCCCGGTTGGAGACCGTTGTAGAAGCTATGAACTAGCTCCCAGTCCTCTATACTGTGGTGCGGGCATTGGTGCTGCAAATCATTAAATCGCTCCCAAGCTTCATAGAGCGTCTCCTGTGGTCCTTGCTTGAAGGACATGAGAGCGCTCCGGATCTTCACCGTCTTGGATGGCGGATAGAATTTGTCAATAAATGCGCTCGCCAACTCGTCCCAAGTAGTGAAGACTCCGTCAGCCTGCGTCCTCAACCAATAGAGTGCCTTGTCCTTAAGCGTGAAGGGGAAGAGGCGCAGTCTGATAGCGTCGTTGGAGACCCCCGGCATCTGGAATGTGGCGCACTTTGACAAGAATAGTTGGATGTGGTAGTGGGGGTTCTCATGTGCGTTCCCATGAAACGGGTCTTGTTGCATCAACACCACCAATCCAGTCTTTAGCTCGAAGTTCTTGTCGGCCGCCAACCCCGGCATGGCAATGGACGAGGTGGTAGAAGAAGTCTTAGGCCGAAGCCTATCTCGAATCGAGATTATCCTTGCCATCCTTGCCGCCAATTCTTCAGGAGTTTCCGGGTTGGTCATATACCTCCCTTCCGGATCTTGTCTCTTTTCCGCTCTAAGTCTCCGCGCGGTACGTTCGATCTCGGGATCAAATAATAAGTCTTCTGGGTCCGCCGTAGATCTCGTGTTCATGCACAGGGGAAACAGAGTTTCAAAGAAATGATTAATACCGTGGAAGGGTTAGGCAAGAAATAAGAAATAAAAATAATGATAATAATAAAAAGAAAAAGAATAGCTAGGGTGAAAAAGAATCAAACGCAATCGCCTCCCCGGCAACGGCGCCAAAAACTTGATCGCGCCCCGGATACACGTCCCGAGGCGACGGTTGTAGTTTTACCGCAAGCGCACGGTATGGTGGCGAGCGGATATCGAACACAGGGAGGACGAATGACCGTGCTTGCTCCTGATCAACCTGGCTATTTAGGAACAGAGATAATTGCCTTGGGCGATCCTGTCACAATCGTCAGACAAATTTGCGAAATATCAAATCAAATAAAGAACGTCTAGGGAAAGGGGAATCCCCACTACTCACCGTATTTCATAAATGTGGTTCGCCGGTATCGAAATCGCTAGAATGAGAATTTGGATGAACTAGTTACAACTAAATGTGGAACCAAGCTCACGCTCTCGCGCTGTTGCCGGTCTATAGCTATCCTAGGTTTGGGTCCAATCTCTTGCAAACCCTAGCCTAGGGAAGCTAGCATTAAGATCAACATCATCGTCCAATTGCGCACCGAGCCCAATCTCTTGCAAACTCGGTCCACAATCTAAATTAGGATAGTTCCTACCCGTCCAATCTCTTGCAAACGGGTATCGGCACGGAATTGCAACCGGAGGTCCTAGTATCGGTCCAATCTCTTGCAAACCGATACTTCGAAAATCCGACTCCAACCCAATTCGGATTTCTAGGGCTTCCTATCAAATTGGGATCCAATCTCTTGTAAATCCCAATTGATATGAATACCTAGCTATCCGTAGTAATTCGATCCCAATCTAATCCCTAATAACAATCCTAGCTCAATTTCTACCAATTCAACACAAACAGGAAATAGGGCTTGTAGGGTTCATCCCCACGCCCCGAGACGTGGAGACTACTCACAAATCATAGCAATAGCACAAAAATAATCAATGAAATAGGCAATGGAATTCATCACAACAATGATATAAACAATAAAAATAGAGTTTTTGGGGAAGAGAAATGCAAACCAATGTAGATCTTCAATTAATCCAACAAAAATCCAAGTTTTTCTCTTCTCCAATCACAATTAATAAAGCTAAAAAGTAGACTCAAAAAGCTGCAAAAAATCTGAGAGATAGCCCCCAAAACTAGGGTAAAAACAGAGCTTAAATAGCCCCAAAAATCGTCTAAAAATCCTGACCAAAACGCCCCTGCACAGCCTGTTTTCCGCAAATTTCGCTACAGGCAGCGCATCGTACTCGGCCGAGTGACAAAAGTCGCTCGGCCGAGTGAAAACCCTGTCATTTTCCAGTAAGTCGTGGGCTTCAGGGGTCTTCAGTTCGGGGGCAGCTCGGCCGAGTGAGTTGTCGTCACTCGGCCGATGGCTTCACTTCACTCGGGCGGACGGGATTTACCACTCGGCCGAGTGGGTCTTCTGAAGCTCAGGTGGCCGAAAAACAGAAACTTCGATATTTTGAAGGGGCTTCGTCTGGGCGCCACTCGGGCGGACGTGGTATCGTCACTCGGCCGATGTGGTCTCCGTCGCTCGGCCGAGTACACATGGAAATCGTGTCTGAACGGGTCGGCCGAGCAGTGTCTCGCTGGTCGGCCGAGTGGCTCCTCCACTCGGCCGAGTGGGACACAAAAAATGCCCAATCTGATTGTTTTGGCCTCCTCGTCTCTCCTGCGACGTCCATTCTTCTTCCGCTCCTCTCCAACAGCAAAATACCCCTCGGGGAGGTCGTCGGTGGCCGTCTAGATTACGCGCATCTCGAGATCACTCCTAATCGCGCCAAATCACCTGAAATGCGACAAAAAGAACAAATCGTGAAAAGCATTGCAATATCGTCGATATATCGTGAAAAACATGATTTGGGCGATCAAAATGGCATGCAAACATGCGGGAAAAGGGTGTAAAACAAGGAGTGATCATTGACACTTCTGCCGTGGAACCTGTCGTCGACGTCTCCACTCCTGTCCCGACGATCCCTTCTGTTCAGACGCCTACCCTCCCTGCAGAGCCTGAGTCCACTCCCTTGACTGGACCTCCGGAGACTGCAGATCCTGCCACTCCCTCGTGATCGTCAGTATCGAGGACTTTCCACTGCTCATTGGATGATGCATCTTTTTGAGAGTTTGTGGGTTAGGATGGAGTGTTTGGGTTGTTTTGATGTATTTTGGTTTTTGTGGATGTCGGTGTTGTGTTTTTGATGTACTTTGAATGATGATGTTGTATCGATGATTATGTTGTACTTTTTGATGTTTATATAGATGATGTGTCGTTTGTATTTTGATGTACTCGATGTGATATTTTTTTGGATGTACTCATGATGTTTATATATATATACATCGATCTTCTCTTCGTATTATTTCGTCGTGCACATCTAATTTTCATTCAATGCCTTTGATATATGAATTCGTCATTCGTCGCTTGAAAACTTGGTTAAATAGATTGAAATTCTATAATTGTATAGAATTGTTTTCCATGCACAAATTTAACCAAGAATATTGAATATTGGAGTGTATGTTTCTTTATTCAATACATGAATAAATATTTGGTATTATTGATGATTTTAATTATCGCTTTTTGATAATGGACAATTTGGCACACCTTGATTTGATTTCAACACTTTTCCCTTGGTGTCAATTAGGTCCATCGTCATTGTCTACGACTCCCGATGTTGGATTTTCCATTTCCTAGTTGTTGTCGTTGTATGCCCCCCATTTTTGGGATAATGCCAAAGGGGGAGAGATAATGATAATAAATACGGCAAATGAAAATTTAACTCAATTTCCACGAATCTAATTTGATGTGTTAGATTCAGGAGGAGTTAAGATATATATAAGGATTTTTCAAAATCCGATATTTCAAAAATCGATTCTCGTTATATATCTTACTCGTCTGATTGATGCAATTTATATATATTCATTTTGGAATTAACGTGTCATCAATTCAGGGGGAGTAAGTATTTTACATTTGAATCATTATTTTTGATTATTATTTATGTTGGTTTGTCATCACCAAAAAGGGGGAGAATGTTGAATATTGGACTCCCCGGATTTGGTTTTGATGATGAGCAAACATAAATAATCCATGAACTAACAATTTGTGAGCGCAGTATTGGAGATCGTCGCCAAATTCACGAGAACAATCAAAGCGACATCTCAACACTTCCCAAAGCTCGTATTCATGCCTAAAGCTTCGTTGAAGCTCTTGCGCCGTTTTGGAAGTCATGAAGAATTAATCGAAGCTCTCGAAGACCGTTCTTTAAGGTTTTATTTATAGTCTTTTAAGCTTCGATCTATAGAATGTTAAGCCTTGAGTATATCTTACGATTCTATCTTCATAACGCTCATATCGTAGCTCTAGGATCTTAGTACAAGTTCATTCTAACTTCCTCGAAGCGTCGCGCTTCGATTCGGACTTGTTTGTGCATGTTAGTTGGTACAAGAAGAAGTACTGACCGACTAGATGGTGATCTAGTCGGTCAGCAGAGCTTCTTGGACCGACTAGTTTGTGTTCATCTTTTCCTGTTCAGTACTGTTTACAGTTAGTCAGTCTACGTTGACTCACCGACCGACTAGTTTGTGAACTAGTCGGTCAGTGATGCTTATTTGACCGACTAGTTGTGACTTACTGTTCATACTAAATTTCTCCTAAGCTACTGTTTATCGTTAGTCGGTCTAAGAACGTTTGGTGACCGACTAGTTAACAATCTAGTCGGTCAACTTTTGTTCTTGGACCGACTAAGTCAATTTGTATTCAGACTATTTCATTATGCCTCTTAGTCGGTCTACGTTCACTGACTGACCGACTAGTTGTGAAACTAGTCGGTCAGAATGTCTTCTTGGACCGACTAGATTTCTAGGTCTGAATTTCTATCTCTTCTCAGTTCTTCTCTTAGTCGGTCCATGTTGGATGACTGACCGACTAGTTGATGAACTAGTCGGTCAGTGGTTGTTCTTTGACCGACTAGTTACCTCAGATTTCTATCCGTTGGGAAGTGACCTAACTTGTTTTTATGGGACTCTATAAATACAAACCTAGGTCATTTCTCTCTAGGTTAGAGCTGCCATTAAGTGATTCATTGAGATAGAAAGAGATAGCCATTCTCACTCATTTCTAAAGCTCTCTTCCTCACAATTAATCCATTCTCTCACTTTCTAGATCTAGAATCCATCTTGAGAGAAGCTTGTTCTTGGTGAGCCCTTCAAGCTCTAGCTTGATTCAAGTCTCCAAATCACTCCTAGGCACCTATTGCTGGTCATTTCCTTGGTGCTAGGTTTTGGTGACTTCATCTTCCTCAAATCCTTCCTTTCACCTATTGGGTAAGAAAAACTCAAGGTATAGGATTTTGTGGTAAGATTGTTTATTTCATTATAAACTCTTTTATATTGCTTGTTGATTCTCTCGGTTGTGAGAGAAGGTTGTGATCCCGGGTTGTGGGATTCACTATTGCCGTTGCATGTATGATTTGATCTTGTGAAGGTTTTTCACAAGATATTCATAGTGGAAATCTTGGGTTAGGGTTTCTAACCTAAGTATCCGGAGGGGATCCGGGTGGTTGGGACGTAGGATCACCGGGAACAAGTCGGGGAGACTTGGGTGGATCCGAACCCATTAACATCATTTGTTTGCATTGTTAATTTTGTTGTTGTCATTCAATTTAAGCTTCCGCAAATTGATTTGGTAGTTGTTTGCACTATAATTAGGAATTATACTCCTTGTTATTTTTAAAATACTATTACCCCCCCTCTAGTACTTGTGCAGTAGCTTGTAGGGCATTACACAAACTAGTCGGTCAGTGGTTGTTCTTTGACCGACTAACTAGTGTCGAAACCCTAATTTCTGGGCAGCCGCCGGCTGTGCCTATTTAAACCCCCCAAACGTTTTCTTTTCTTCTTTCACTTCTCCTGAGCCTCCTCCTTCCCCAAATCACTCTCCAACATTTCCCCAAGCCATTCCTTCCTCCCTTGGAGTTTCCCTCTCTATTTTGGTCTACCACCATGCCCTAGGTCATCTCCAACCCCCAAAAACCCCCAAAACCACATTTCTCCAGATTTTCCCCGTCCATTCCAGATCTGAACTCTAGGTTCCCCGGATCATTTCTTCCGTTGTCGTGCTTGCTCGGCATCGTTCTTCCGCTTCCGATACGGTAATAAATCGATCTCTTAATATTCTCATAGCCCATTTGTGTTTTTGTGAAACCTTAATAAAACTAGGTTGGATGTTGTTCTAATGTTGTTTTGCCATGGCAGCGATCTCTTTTCCGTAGCTAGCATTTGTGTGACGGCCTCGTTGGTCGTCATCCTCGGGGCGAGGCAAGTGAAACTTGCCACTTAGGGTTTTGGGCCATGTCTTAGGCCATTTGCTTGTTGTAGGCGTAAAAGAGACTAGACGACGAAATGATACTCGCATAGGCACAATTTCAGGAACTAGCTTGACAATGAAGCTAGGACCGTCATTTATCATGTTGCATAACTATCATGTCATGTTTAATTTTGATTAACGGTACGCGAATTAATTGTCATCCATGCTATCCATGTTGTATGTCGCATTCGTAGCACACGCTACAATACTTGTGTTTCCTGGCCCGTGTACCAGAAGCGGGCTACGTGAGTTGGTTGATAGCCAATGCCCGATCTACTTGTTTACCGGCTAGGCACCTGCGTTGCAGGCATAACCCTATGCCATACTTGTTAAATACACTTCCTGGCTCGTGTTCCAGAAGCGAGCATTCCGTGTTCGGGGTAATTCACTGGCTCGATACACGTGGAGGGGTAGAGATAAACGGTCACTTGAGCTTAGGAGTTGGCCCGATCAGCCACTCTAGCCAACAGGCGGAATATCTGTGCACAACTTGTGTACTTAACTTGTTCACTTGACGTGAACCACTTGACTTGTACTTGTCCATGTTTTACTTGTTATCCATGACATACTTGCTACTTGTACTTCCCTTTACTAGTCACTTCCATACTATACTTGCCATGCCATGCATCATACTATAACTGCTAGGTTGCTCGTTTACCTTACCTTCAGTTTCCTTGCCCAAGTCTTTTAGACTTGCTGACATGTGCCCCTTTACTCTTTTGGGTGACACATGTTAGATCCCGAGCCTGAGTCCGTTGTTGAGGACGATGTGTTTGCGGATGCCGTGCCCGAGTCTGTGTTTGGCGAGGAGTACGTGGACACTGGGGACCAGTCCTAGTGTCTTCGTTGAGCTTTCCCCTTTTTGTTTTAGACTGTTGTAGTTGTCGGTGTGCAGCACCTATACTCTGTTTACGTTTGTCTTTGTTTGGCCTTGTTCTGGGCCTTTAGACTCTTTCTTTTAGCCTGGTGGCTTTTCTGGATGTTGAACTTAATTTTAACGTTGGACAATTTCTGAGATTGAGATTTTGTTTCTGTCTCTCCTTGTATTATTATTGTTGTTTCGTTTGTGGTTACAGGGACCTGCTTATGTTTTATTGACGCTTATCGGGTTTGGGGCTTCACAGCTCCACTCTCGTGCGGACCTTTTCACATCTCGCCTCCATTTTAGGGAAGCGGGACGTCGACCGAGTGAAAGATCAGCCTCGCCCGAGTAGAACAGATACGCACCGAAGATTTCAGACGTTCACTCGGCCGAGCAAGAATGTCCGTTCGGCCGAGTAAGAAAGTTCACTCACCCGAGTCAGTCAGGGAATTCAGACAGAAAAGAGCCGAAGCTACTAGAAAATCTAAGGAAGCTCACTCGGCCGAGCAAGATAGCTGGTAGGCCCAAAATAGTGCTTCTCTCAAGCGCAAGAGTCCGTACAAGTAATATAATCTAGGAGTCCAGATGTCGAATCCTCAGGAGAAAATCTGTTACAACCACAGCTCAAATCAAATAGAAATCTGACGAAGAGAAACTAACCACTTCAATAATGATGGTGATGATGGTGTGAAAGTACGTGATGGTGAAGTTTGGTGTGCGAACAATACAAACAAAGAAAAAGTCGTGTATGAAAGTATGTATGAGAAATATGTGCATGGTATGGATTCGTTAGGATCAATGATTCGTATACGTTGGTTGATTAAATATAACTCAATAAATCCTCCTTTTGGGAGCGATTCATCGGAAAATACCCTTTTGGAGGTTCAAGCACAATATGAATAAAATCGTTGCTAAAGTTATAATCTTGCAAATACGGTATGAAACTCTCTTTTGGAGAGATCAAAGCTCACCCTTGTGGGGCGATCATCAACTCAATCACTTCTTTTGGAAGATGAAAAAGAGGATTTAATAATAAAAACTACAACTTTAGCGACATTATCGATTAAGCACAATGATATTCAACCAAACAAATACGATTCACATCCCCTAACTACTCCATACCATGCACAAATAAGATTTAGCTACTCATAATGCAAGAATAAACAAAGTTCATAGCAAAATACATGGTTCTAATAGCAAAATACGATGAAAAACACCCAAATACAGGGTATGAGTCTAAGAAACTATCACCAAAACTCCAAGCTAAGCCTCAAAACTCTCTGGAAAACTGAAGAATGGCCTCTGGAAATTTACAGAATTTTTCAGAGTGGAAATTTGGCTCCTAGGTGCTCCAATACGCCAATTCTACGCCCCAAACCCCTAGAATACGCTTAAATAATAAGCATTGCGGGTTTGGGGCGCTTAACGGGTTCAAAATCCGCACCCGTTTGCATCTAACCCCGATCCGCCGAGCGGATCCAATACTGGCCGCACATCCATGCGGGATTGAACACAAGGCCGCCGCGTGGCCTTTAGAACCCGTGCAAGCCCGCTCCGCTCTCTCGCGTCCGACTCGTTTTTGGGGTTTGATCTCGTTCATCCGATCGACATCGGACCGTCCAAACGCAGCCACGTCACCCGCCGTGAATTCGAATTTGATTCGAATTCGTATTTGATTCTCACCGTTCGATCGGAGCTGAACTGGCCAGATAACGCCGCGTGTCTCCGCCTTACGCTGCGCTTCGTTTCGAGCGGGCAGATTTCAGACCGTTCGATCGAAATCGAACGGTCGAAACGACGCCGCATCGCTGCCTGATCTGGGGCATTGATTCGAGCGGGGCGCCGTTAGGATGATGCCGCGTGGCGCGCCAAGATTCGTGCCGGCATATTTTAATCGTATTTCTTCCGTATTTCTTCAATTAAATGGTATTCTGCATTCAAAAATTCATAGTAATTAGCACAGATCTCAGAAAAATACAAATAAATAGTCGTTGGAATCGTGAGATCGAGACCAAGCTATGAAAAATATAAAAAATGCAGAAATACTCCATTAATTGCTGTTTTTTGCTCAAATAAGGTGTTTTCTCTAATAAATAATTGTGTAGAAAATACGAATATATTAGAGAACAATATAGCAACACATGAACACAAATAGGGCTAAATGGGGGTTAAATATGTAATATTGAACCCGAATCACACCCCCCAACTAGCGATTTGCTAGTCTCTAGTAAAAAGAGTGATTAATACGGATGATTAATAAAACAATAAATTCTATCGATCGCTTATGGCATGGCTTAATAATGCGCTTTCCAACATGATCTAGACTATCAATATACATCATCCATTAACAAAATCAATCACATGATATTTTCTCTAATTTAATTTGAATAAATAACATGCAAGCATCGTTTTGCGCAAGCGAAAGTATCACACGTCGTTATATTCTAGTTTTCTTGTTTCCATGGAATTGGCATCTCACAAAGATCGTTCAAGTCATGGGCATTGAGGTTGCTTAGTTTATTCGCCATTTCTTTTCTTTTATTAGTTCTGCGTAACGCGCATCAAGCTACAGTCGCAGAAAAATGTATAACTTGGACTGCTCCATCAAATGAGTAATTTCCGGTCAATGGCTCCCAAATCAGACGATAATAGGGCATTAGGCCAAAAAGGACCACTCGGACTGTACTACTCGAGCCAACCAAGTTATTTATTAGTGACATACTTATTCATTCATTTTTCTTCATTCATTTTTTCATTCATTTTTTTCTTCTTTTCTGTTTTTTAAGCAACTTAACGCCCATTCTTCGAACAAAACATTAATAACAAAGGCCAAATTCCTCTTCAACTTGAAGACTTTTCTAATAAATCGTGTATACTTAAGCTTTTTCATCACATTAGCATGCATGAAATAAATTGAAACTATTTCGAGGTATTAATCATGGAAATTGAAAGTTTTCATGAATAGCATATTAACGGTAATTCCATGAAGGAAAAATAATTAACTCAAGCCACAAAAAATTTTTAGAACTCAATCAATGCGTAATCATCCGTATTTGTGGCATATGAATGAGTTTTAAAATGATGAGATTTGGTGATTTATTCTTCTCAAAAAAATCCTAAGGTCTCATACACACCCCCCAACTAAAGATGGACATTGTCCTCAATGTCGAAAGGTGCACGAGTTTATTCAAGCAAGCATCCTAGAAAGCATTTGAAAACTACACTACTGGAAAGAACACACCGTGATCAAATGGCGGATCCCGAATCTTTAATTGTGGAGGAAGTTGTTCAATTTGCTCCTTGCGCTCCTTGGCAAGTAGTCTTCCTCCAATGACTAAACTGGATCCCAGCAACGTAACTACCAGCATCTCTATAAGATGTTCACATGTATCCTGCAAGAGATGAGTCATGTCAATCCATTTTAGTTTACGATTCTTCTCAATAAAAGTATTCCAAATGTAGTCGTCAAAATAGTTGAAATAAATTAAAGCAAGTTGACGACTACTCCCTGAAAGATATGCACTACTCTCGGTATGATGCTCGATTGTTGGGGAGAGGGGTAAATGATGTTAGGATAAAACTGGAGGAGGGCATGGTTCTGACTCCATGGCGATAATCTCAAAACCCTTGTCCCTAGCTGTCTCCTCCTCTCATTCATCCAAAATTGCTAGCTCGTCCTCTCTTTTGCACACACTTTCTGCCATGTAGATATTTTTATTCGTGTCCTCAACGTGACATGGCTTGCTCGATTTTCCTGCAATAGAAGATAAACTCGTATTAGATTCTTGAAGTTGAATTTCAAAAGAATTATTTTCTTCTAAGCAAGTGGCAATCAGAGTAAGATTTTCAAAGGATTTCTGAATCTGCCGACTCTGAGCAAGGAAATTCTCTTGGAATTGATGGGATGTAGCCTCCTGTGTATGAATAATCAAGTAAACTTCCTATTTCAAGGATTGCAACGGTACGTCTACGCTTTGCTCCCCTTGATCGAGGCACGAAGGCTCCGTTGAATCGCACTCTGAAGTCTCTTCCATGGTTTCTTCATTTTCTTGCAGATACTCCAAGTATTCCCACGCCTCTATCGGCGTCATGCCTCCCAAGAATTCCTGCAGCTGTGGTCGTAGTCCCTCTAGGAAGGCCTCTATAAGCTCTTCATTTGTGTACCCATGCTGCGGATAGCTCGATACTATGTTTATGAATCTCCTCCATGCGTGAAAGAAAGTTTCACAATCAGTCTGATTAAAATTAACGATTTTGAGCTTCTCCATCCTATGTTTGTGTGCGTTAGCATACCTTGCATCATACAGATTGTTTGTTCAATAGAAATTCATATACTCCATTTTTAAAAAAATAAAAGTTTATGTACAATAAAATTAAACAAAAATTTATATACAGTAAAGTGGAAAGATCTCACCGAAGGTCCTCTAAATGAAATAAACGGTGGTAACAAACCATTCCTCCCCGGTAACGGCGCCAAAAACTTGGTAGGCCCAAAATAGTGCTTCTCTCAAGCGCAAGAGTCCGTACAAGTAATATAATCTGGGAGTCCAGATGTCGAATCCTCAGGAGAAAATCTGTTGCAACCACAGCTCAAATCAAATAGAAATCTGACGAAGAGAAACTAACCACTTCAATAATGATGGTGATGATGGTGTGAAAGTACGTGATGGTGAAGTTTGGTGTGCGAACAATACGAACAAAGAAAAAGTCGTGTATGAAAGTATGTATGAGAAATATACGCATGGTATGGGTTCGTTAGGATCAGTGATTCGTATACGTTGGTTGATTAAATATAACTCAATAAATCCTCCTTTTGGGAGCGATTCATCGGAAAATACCCTTTTGGGGGTTCAAGCACAATATGAATAAAATCGTTGCTAAAGTTATAATCTTGCAAATACGGTATGAAACTCTCTTTTGGAGAGATCAAAGCTCACCCTTGTGGGGCGATCATCAACTCAATCACTTCTTTTGGAAGATGAAAAAGAGGATTTAATAACAAAAACTACAACTTTAGCGACATTATCGATTAAGCACAATGATATTCAACCAAACAAATATGATTCACATCCCCTAACTACTCTATACCATGCACAAATAAGATTTAGCTACTCATAATGCAAGAATAAACAAAGTTCATAGCAAAATACATAGTTCTAATAGCAAAATACGATGAAAAACACCCAAATACAGGGTATGAGTCTAAGAAACTATCACCAAAACTCCAAGCTAAGCCTCAAAACTCTCTGGAAAACTGAAGAATGGCCTCTGGAAATTTACAGAATTTTTCAGAGGGGAAATTCGGCTCCTAGGTGCTCCAATACGCCAATTACGTCCCAAAACCCTAGAATACACTTAAATAATAAGCATTGCTGGTTTGGGGCGCTTAACGGGTTCAAAATCCGCACCCGTTTGCATCTAAACCCGATCCGCCGAGCGGATCCAATACTGGCCGCACATCCATGCGGGATTGAAAACAAGGCTGCCGCGTGGCCTTTAGAAACCGTGCAAGCCCGCTCCGCTCTCGCGCGTCCGACTCGTTTTTGGGTTTTGATCTCGTTCGTCCGATCGACATCGGACCGTCCAAACACAGCCACGTCGCCCGCCGCGAATTCGAATTCGATTCGAATTCGTATTTGATTCTCACCGTTCGATCGGAGCTGAACAGGCCAGATAACGCCGCGTGTCTCTGCCTTACGCTGCGCTTCGTTTCGAGCAGGTGGATTTCAGACCGTTCGATCGAAATCGAACGGTCGAAACGACGTCGCATCGCCGCTTGATCTGGGGCGTTGATTCGAGCAGGGCACCGTTAGGATGATGCCGCGTGGCGCACCAAGATTCGTGCTGGCGTATTTTAATCATATTTCTTCCGTATTTCTTCAATTAAATGGTATTCTGCATTCAAAAATTCATAGTAATTAGTACAGATCTTAGAAAAATACAAATAAATAGTCGTTGGAATCGTGAGATCGAGACCAAGCTATGAAAAATATAAAAAATGCAGAAATACTCCATTAATTACTGTTTTGTGCTCAAATAAGGTGTTTTCTCTAATAAATAATTGTGTAGAAAATACGAATATATTAGAGAACAATATAGCATCACATGAGCACAAAATATGGCTAAATGGGGGGTTAAATATGTAATATTGAACCCGAATCAATAGCTACTCGGCCTAATGAAGAAGCATGCTCGGTCGAGTCACCCTGAGAGACGGACCCTAAAAACCTCGAAGTTACTGTTATTTTACAGGGTTTGTCACTCGGGCGAGTGACAAGGGTCACTCGGCCGAGTGACCCTCTCCGCCTGCTGCTAGGGCTGCGAATTCTAGGCTGCGCATGGGCAGTTTTGTCACGATTTTTTGGATGATTTTGGCTTGTATTTAAGCCCTGTTTTTACCCTAGTTTTAGGAGAGACTTGAATTATTTTTTTAGAGAGTTCTTTTAGGTTTTGACGGCTATTCTTTGGAGAAATCTCAGCTGGAGATCATTGGCTACTTCGTTGGTTTGTTCTTTCTTGTTAAAAACTCAATTTTTATGAATTGTTTCTCTATTGCAATGAATTGTGTCATGATTATTATTGTTATTTCTGAGATTTTCACGATGATTAGTGAGTAGTTCCGTCGTTCTAGGGCGTAAGGATGAACCATATGGACCAGATCTTGTGAATTATGATGAATTTATGGATTTGTTGCTAGAATTGATAATGGTTAGGTTGTGATTGATATATTGCGAGTAGCTAGGAATTCATATCGATTGGGATTTGCAAGAGATTGGATCCCAATTGATAGGAAGGCCTAGATATTCGATTTAGATCGATAATTGGATTTCTCTAGACTTGGTTTGCAAGAGATTGGGCCAAAGCTAGGATTTTTAATTATAAATCTATATTAATATTTGTTTGCAAGAGATTGGACGAATACACATTATCATAACCTAGATCGTAGCTCGAGTTTGCACGAGAGTGGGCTCGAGATGCGATTGGACAATGATGTCGTTCTTCACGCTAGCAGCTTAGGCTAGGGTTTGCACGATAGTGGGCCTTAACCTAGGTTTGCTATAGACCGACAATAGCGCGAGAGCGTGAGCTTGGTTCTTCATTAAGTTGCGACTAGTTCACCTATATTCAAGCTTAGCAACAATGAAATTTATGATTTACGAGGATGAGAGACGGTCTGTAGTGGGGATTTCCTATCCCTAGACGTTTTATTATATTGATACTTCTTGCTATTGAACGATTGTGATGATACACCAAATCTACTTTGCTCTCTTGATAACTAGGTAATTAAAGTGAGATACTGTCAATTGTCCTCCCTGTGTTCGATACCTACTCGCCACTACACCGTGTGCTTGCGGTAAAACTACAAGTCGTTTTTCAGGTGTACATCCAGACGCGACCAAGTTTTTGGCACCGTTGCCGGGGAGCGATTTTTGACAGTGTTCGACTTTTCTTACCCGGTTATATCTCACTTTCTTTCTTATTTCCTTTTGACTTTGCATGATGCCCAATTTACATGCTCTCCCAGTATTTTCCACAGAATCTTAAGCAGGTAACATGGTAGACGTGATCATGAGAACTGAGTCTAGTCCGGGAGATGAGGATTCATTCACAGCTCTTCTGAAGGAGCTTGTCGATGAGGTCCAAACCATAGGGGCTTTTGCAATTAATATCGAGGACCCCATTGATTGCTAGCTTTGTGTTGGATCAAGTCTCCCCGGAAAGGACTATCGAGGGCAACATTAAATTCGATGTGAGGGACGGCAGGTTATGCTTTGAAGACATTAGAGCATGCATCGAAGAGCACTACACTCCTGAGGATCTTGGCATGCTGATACTCAAGGAAGTACACTCTACGACCCTCCTTCCTACATTTATGAACCCACTGACATATCTTTTGATCTCAGGTGTGGACCGGAGCAAAGTGGTAGCCACCTCGATTTCAACACGGAACTATACAGCGTCCATTCCGATGCACCGTCCTCCCCAAGAAGCGAATCTGAGCCCGCATACGAGAGCCCACTTTCAGAGAAGGAACTAAACTCAGATGTCATAGAAGAGGTCAAGCTATCACAAAAGGAGGAAGTAGGGGGTACAGCGCCCCCCTAAGGTAGAACTGAAACAATTGCCTCCGAATCTGAGGTATGCTTTCTTGGGAAATAAATTGACCTATCCGGTAATTGTTAATGCCGCCCTCAGCCATGACCAGCTTGAAAGACTCTTAGATGTCCTTAGGAGTCATAAGGATGTCCTAGGCTACACCATCTCTGATCAAAAAGGAATAAGTCCTAGGCTTTGCATGCACAGAATCCACTTAGAAAACACTGAAGCCACCTCCATAGACCCTCAAAGGCGGTTAAACCCAAACATGAAGGAGGTGGTTCAGAAGGAAATTCTTAAATTGCTTGAAGCCGACATTATCTATCCTATCTATGATAGTAGATGGGTTAGCCCCGTTCATGTCGTCCCTAAAAAGGGGGGATGACCATTATAAAAACCGATAAAGGAGAACCCATTTCTACACGCACCGTCACGGGATGGCGGATGTGTATTGATTATAGGAAATTAAATAAAGCCACCCGGAAAGACCATTATCCACTGCCCTTCATTGATCAAATGCTAGAGCGCCTAGCTAAATATAAATTCTTTTGCTATTTGGATGGGTATTCGGGATTCTTTCAGATCCCTTTGCATGAAGACGGCCAAGAAAAGACTACTTTCACATGTCCTTATGACACGTATGCCTACCGTAGGATGCCCTTTGGACTTTGTAACGCTCATGCCACCTTTCAAAGGTGCATGACGTCCATCTTTTCCGATTATATTGAAAATATTATGGAAGTATTCATGGATGATTTTTCTGTTTATGGAAGTGAGTTTGATTCATGTTTGACTAACCTCACTAAAGTTCTCAAAAGATGCTAACAAAATAATCTTACTCTTAATTGGGAGAAATGTCATTTTATGGTCACCGAGGGGATAGTTCTTGGGCACCTTGTTTCTTCTAGAGGGATTGAGGTTGATAAGGTGAAAATTGAGGTAATCGAAAAACTCCATCCTCCTATTAATGTTAAGGGCATTAAGGCTTTCTTGGTCATGCGGGATTTTATCGCCGCTTTATCAAGGATTTTGCCTTAATTGCCCAACCTCTTACTGCCTTACTTGCTAAAGATGATCCATTTGTCTTTTCAGGGGAGTGCTTGCAAGCATTTAATACATTGAAGGAAGCTCTCATTTCCGCACCCATTATACAACCGTCGGACTGGAGTCTTCCCTTCGAGCTCATGTGTGATGCAAGTGATCAAGCTATTGGAGCGGTGTTAGGACAAAGGAAGGACAAGAAGCTTCATGCAATATTCTATGCGAGCAAATCATTGGACGAGGCACGGAAAAATTACACCACAACCGAGAAAGAGCTCTTGGCAGTTGTCTACTCCATTGAGAAGTTTCGCTCCTACCTCCTTGGCTCCAAAGTAATTGTGCACACCGACCATGCGGCATTGAAGTATCTATTAAGCAAAAAGGAGGCCAAGCCACTGCTAATAAGATGGATACTTTTTTTGCAAGAATTCGGCTTGGAGATTAGAGACAAGAAGGGCACGGACAACGTGGTGGCGGATCACTTGTCTAGGCTTGTTCGTGACAAGGAGGATGAAAGCCTACCAATCGATGACACTTTTGCCGACGAGAGGCTATTCGCCATAAGACCCGGAGAGGTGCCTTTGTATACGGATTTCGTCAATTATTTGGCTTGTGGGATTAAACCATGTGGAATGCCCACGAAACAAAAAAGGAGATTTATGCACGAAGTCCGAAACTATTTCTGGGAAGATCCATATCTCTTCAAGATATGCAAAGACGGTATTATACGGAGGTGTGTTTCCAAGGAGGAGGCCACATCAATTATTATCCATTGTCATAGTATGCCTTGCAGGGGACATCACGCCGCCTCCAAAACCACCACAAAAATATTGCAGTGCGGGTTCTTTTGACCAACCATGTTTAAGGATACGCATGACTTCGTCAAGCATTGCGATAGATGCCAACGGACCGGAAATATATCGAAACAGAATGAGATGCCAATGAAGCCCATTTTGGAAATTGAGCTATTCTATTGTTGGGGAGTGGATTTCATGGGCCCTTTTCCGTCAAGCAAGGGAAACAAGTATATCTTATTAGCAGTGGACTACGTCTCAAAATGGGTGGAAGCCATTGCCACCCCAACTAATGATGCTAGAGTGGTATCCAAATTCTTCAAGCAAAACATCTTCCCGTGCTTTGGAGTGCCACGAACTTTGATAAGCGATGGAGGAAGTCATTTTATAGAAAACAAGTTTGAGGCCATGTTGAAAAAGTATAGGGTGAATCATAGAATTGGTATGGCATACCACCCTCAGACGAGTGGACAAGTGGAGGTGTCGAACCGGGAGATCAAACAAATTCTAGAAAAGACCATCGATAGATCTAGAAAGGATTGGTCCATGAAATTGAATGATGCACTATGGGCATATCGCTCGGCATTTCGCACCCCCATTGGCACTACACCATACCGACTTGTTTACAGGAAAGCTTGTCTCTTGTCGGTAGAGTTGGAACACCACGCATATTGGGCTATCAAGACTTTAATTATGACTACAAGAGTGCGAC
Organism: Scilla litardierei; assembly: GCA_030789695.1. Lineage (NCBI taxonomy): Eukaryota > Viridiplantae > Streptophyta > Magnoliopsida > Asparagales > Asparagaceae > Scilla > Scilla litardierei. Next base: position 101,556,013 of record CM061142.1, read on the forward strand.
GGTGAGGCGACTCTTAGACATCAATGAGCTTGATGAGATTAGGCGAGATGCTTACGAGAGCTCAAGAATTTACAAAGAAATGACTAGAATCCTCCACGACGCACGCATCACCGTTACAGACTTCAAGGTCGGAGATAAGGTCCTCCTATATAATTCTAGACTCCGACTTTTTCCCGGAAAGCTAAGATCGAGATGGTCGGGACCATTCACCATTAAGCACATACAATCGGGGGAGCCTTTAAGTTGGAAGGAAAAGACAGTGCCACCTTCAAGGTAAATGGACAATGGCTTAAGCATTATTCCGAAGGGGCCCCCACCGGTGAAGTGAATCGCATGTATCTACTCAAGGGGCGGTCCCATGATCTTTCACACCTCCTCGATGAGGTGATCGATGAAGCTATCCCACACTCTATTGGCGCCTTACACGATGACGGCCTTGAAGAAGGCCAATCTTCTAGTATCGAAGAAAAGTTGAAAGACCCTCCGGATGGCTCTATGGGAGATGACAAAGAAGACAACGCTGATGTCGCGAGAATAAGGGAGCTATGCAAGCTCTCCACGGCCAACAATTTGAAGAAAGCTCCGCCAGATAAGAAAGCATCATCGCCGGGGAAGAAAAAGATTGGTACAAGCTCAAGTTTAGGGGAATTATCCCCCAACACCACCCATGATGAGGGGAAGCCGTGGAATGACCACGAATATCAACAACCGAATCCAAGTGGCCTTCTCGGCAAATTTGACAGACGCATCTCGTATTGCCAAATATCACGCACTAAACGAAAATCATAAGGGGTCGAGATCAAGACCGTAAACGAGCGCTTGTCGGGAGGTAACCCGATGGTTTTACATTATTTTTAGTTGAATTCTATTTTTTGTTTTAGATTTTTTCTTAGTGTTAGAGTCTAGAGTCAATAAAAATCGTGACAACGGGCTCTATTTTTCATGACAGGAGATGGAGAACGAGAAATCATTCATATGGAGGATGACCATGGCAAGGGAGAGCTCTCCAGAAACGCGCTCAGGCCTTAGGAAGACGAAGAAACTGACGGGGATGAGAAAAACAGAGAATGGAGCAAAAACCGAGAGCCGAGGGTGAAAACAGCTAGCCACTCGGTCGAATGAACTTTCCATTCGGCCGAGTGAAGACTCTACTCGGCCGAGTAGAGTACCGATCAGAGAAGACCCTACAGACCCACTCTTTGTTATTTTCTATGATTTACAGTACTATTGCCACTCGGCCGAATGACTATGTTACTCGGCCGAGTGATTCTGACACCCTACACGCTTCAAAAATTGCTGAGTGGCCTTGCTACTCGACTGAGTGGAACTTGTCCATTCGGCCGAATGGGAAAAGCTACTCGGCCGAGTCGTAAGTATTGGGAGAATTTGAAAAAATTTTATCGCCGATCCGTTCGGCCGAGTGAACGTGTCACTCGGCCGAGTCGCTACATCCTTATATATGCTGCAGGCGCATCACGATTTTCGAAAACCCAAAATTCCCAAATTTCTTTCGTCCAGTGCTCAAGCCCCTTCGAATTCTCTCGCCCAAACTGCTCTTCCTTGCCCGAACCACTCGACGTCGGCTGACCGTCGCCTCACCTCCAGTCGCCGCCGAGTCGCCGCCACCTGTAGCCTCCGGTCGTCGCCCCTCCCGCCGCCTTACATCCCCATTACACCTCGAAACCCCATTTCTTCTCCATTTTTGCCAATCTGTATGCCCATTGCACCCCAAATTAAAATTAAATCCTATTTATATCTATTACCCCCTATCTTCCCCATGTATATTGATTATCATTCGCTGATTTGATTGCTTGTGTTTCAGGTTAGCTCGGGGGAGCTTGGGGGAGATTCTGGAATTTTGGAGCTTCGCGGAGGAGGCCATTCTTTGCACTCTTCATATTTTTCTCTCGCGGCATGCTCAGGTATACTCGTTCCATTTTATAGCGCGTCGAATTTTCATTTGGGTGGGCACGTCTCGCGGCACACATGCCGCCACGCCTTAGGCCACGCACCCGGGAGCCTGCTTCCAAGCGGAAGATGTCAAGTGATCCTGGCTCCTCTTCCGCTAGGGCAAACTCCCCTCCACCTAGCCCACCACCACCCACATAGCCGCCTTCTACCGCACCCATTCCACCACCTGCACAGCCTGCCCCCGCGTTCGATGCGATGGGGATCACGTTCAGAAATGACGCTCAGCGCGCCAGATTTGAGCATATCTCCCATTGCTCGATCGTACCCACTAGGTTCACGCACCTAACTGACCTTAAGCGCCTAGGGGTCCTAGAGGGGCTACTCCAGTTGTATGACAATGTGGGGTGGCGTGATTTCTTGTCGGTGTCGACGGACACTTACATCCGCCCAACACTAGAGGTCCTTAGCTCTATTGACCGGACCCCTAGGGGATGCTCCTTTCGCCTGATGGATCAGGAGTGCGAGGTTACTCTTGACATGCTCCGAGCATTCTTCCAGTGGCCCACCATCCTGGACCCAGACCGTGCCTACAGCCCCACGCACATCCCACCGCCGTCATTCGACACCCACGCTTTCTAGACCCTGATCACAGGATCACCCCTTGCCTTTGACCGTAGTCGGGCCAAGGCCTCTGTCGTCCTCCACCCGTGCCTCCGCATTGCACAGCGCCTTATAGCGACTACTTTTCTTGCGAGGTATGAGCCCGGGACGTTGTCGACGCCAGAGCTCTACATGCTTTACGCGATGACACGTTCTAGGGTCTTTGATGGAGGAGACGTTCTGGTCCCTGACATAGAGATTGATATCGCCAGTTGGTACAACGACCGCATCATTATTTCTGTCGGTGATCGGACGCCTATCTGTTGCGTGTCGGCGCTCGGACGCCTATCTGTTGCGGCGGCCTGATTACCCTCTTGGCCCTTTTGTGCGGAGTTGACCTCTCAGCTGGCTTGCTGAGACCATCGAGCCCCACCTCACTGTCCATAGATGGCATGGCCCGGATGAGGATGATGCGTCCTCATGGTCAACGCCACTGGGTGTGGCTGCACGGTCCCCACGGTGTCGATTACATGATTCTTCCGAGCCCTGCTCGGACACATATTGGACCTGCGGGCGGGAAGTGGATTCCAGCGATGGATCTCCTCATCCCAGCCGCATACGTGCTAGAGCCCGAGGGTGCTCAGCAGGAGCCCCTCCTTCCACCACTTAACCACGTGATCCCTCAGCCTACATATGCTTCGTCTGCACCTCCCGACACCTCTGTCCACACTTCTGTTAGTGTCGGGAGCACCTTAGCTGAGTGCACCCACACCACCACCACTGTGCCCATGTCGATAGATCCCATTTCTGCGGCTAGCCCCGAGCGTACCCCACCGTAGTTGAGTGTGGCGAGCCTTCTTTTGCTTCCGCAGTTGAGACCATATCCTCATTGTTGTTCTCGACTCCTGGGGAGTCATTTTCTGCACATTTCACGACCTCTCCAGTCGTCGACCTCACTATCTCCACCGCCGATGTATACTCCGAGAGTGTCGTGACGTCTGTCCCCACATCTGTGTCACTGACCTCTTTGCCCGCCTCGTTGCTTGCCACCACTGTCGTTTCTGCTGCTGCTCCATCCTCTTCGACCATTCCCGCGTCTCGGCCTCCCACAGAGGCTAAGCAACACTTAGTGAGCACAGCACCACCTCACCACCCCACTGTCACACCCATCCTTTACAGTAACCGAGCGAGACACCCCGCTCTTCACCTGTTCGTCCTGCTCGACCCTCTGCTCCATCTCCCCCCGACACCCTAGTTCAGCACCTCCGTGCTCTTGAGGGGACGGTGAGTGGACTTAGAGCAGATTTTCGGGCTCTCTCTGCTACTGTCAGTGCTGGCCAGACCCACGTCACATTGCTTCCTGGTATTCAGGCTTGCCTGAACCAGATTCTAGAGCGTCTGCCTTAGCCACCCACCCCCACCCAGCAGCCTCCACGACCACCACCTCCGCCACAGGACGGTGCTGGTGCACCCCCACCCACCTAGGCACACACTGGATGCCTTCGATATTTTGCTGTTGTCACTCTGGATTTTTTTTCCTGAGCCTGCTGATTTTGCACCCCTCCTCCACACACTTTTTGGTCACTTTTTTTTCATATCTGTTGTCACGCCCCGCTTCCCAAAAACGAGGAGGCGAAGCGTGAGAAGGTCCGCTCAGACTTGAAGCTACAAAGCTGCAAGTCCGATAAGCGTCAATCAAATTTAAACTGCAGGTCCTTGCAATGCGAAACGAAACAAAGATAATAATAACGAAAGAGACAAAAGAAACATCTCAGAATATCCATAAATATAAATTCCAACATCGCAGAAAAGCCACCAGGCTAAAAGAAAAAGTCTAAAAGAGGCCGAGCATGACCAACAAAAGTACAAAGTACAACAACAAAGTAATGGTGCAAGCACCGACATCTAACAGCAACCTAAAGCAAAAGCAACGCCAACAGTCTCTAAAACTGGTCTCCAGTGTCCACGAACTCCTCGACGAACGTAGGCTCAGTGTCAGCAACTACCTCGTCCGCTACAACTATCTCTGGCTCAGGGTCTAACATGTGACACACAAAGAGAAAGGGGCACATGTCAGCAAGTCTGGAAGACTTGTGCAAGTGAAACTGAAAGTACAAGTAAGAGCAACCTAGCAGTTCTAGCATGATGCAATGACATGGCAGTTAAAGTATGAGTGCAGCAGGTAAAGTAAAGTAAAGTAAAGTACGAGCATGGCATTTAAACATGGCATGGATGACAAGTATTACATGAATCATTCACAAGACAAGTACAAGACAAGGAAAGTAAGCACCTCGTGCACAGAGATTCCGTCTTTTGGCTAGAGGGCTGATCAGGCCACTCCTAAGCTCAAGTGAACGTTTATCACTACCCCTCCACGTGTGTCGAGCCAGGGCCTTACCCCCGAACTTGGAATGCTCGCTTCTGGATCACGAGCCAGGAAGTGTTTTAAACAAGTATGGCCTAGGGGTGCACCTAGCCAGGGACACGGAAACACGGATTTGTACAAGTATTTTGTAGCGTGTGCTACTATGCAACAATCAATTTGGATGACATGTAAGATGCAATGCATGGCAGTTAAAAGTACGTACAGTTTAAGGAAAGTAAACGTGACAGTTTAATATGCATGAACAACATGTTTAAAGAGTTGGATCTAGCTTCGTTGTCAAGCTAGATCAATTAGGTGACGGATCTAGTTTCGTTGTCAAACTAGATCAAGTAGGCGTCTAGCCAGCTATCATTTCACTGACTAGTCTCTTTTACTCTAGGAACAAGGAAGTGGCCTAAAATCATGGCCCTACACAAGAGTTGGCAAGTTTCACTTGCCTGCAAGTACGACGTCTGAGCACACCGTCCAATGAGTCCAAAAATCACAATTATCCTACGTGCACAAGTCCACCGGCCTAAAGTCCATATTATTAATCTTGATTAGTGAATTTAAAACATTTAAAATACTTTAAAAATACTGATTTTAGTCTTGATTAGCATGCAATTGGGTTTGGGCTCCTATGGGTGCAAAACGCTACCTCAACACGACGCGAAAGCTACACCGGCGTCGGGTAGCGACGCCGGGGGTTGGAATAATAGAACGCGCTCCAAGTCCTGATTCCAATATAGTTTTCTTGCTGGAAAGTTCAGAGCATCAACCCGGGCGACGATTCCAGATTCCAAAGCTCGCACGTGCGACGACGGGCTACGACGTGCAACGACATCGTACGCGGCAAGTCGTCAAAGAGAACACACCAAGGTGGGGCCCACAATAGTCCTAGGGACCTTTGGGGGACCCACAATACCTCTGGAGAACTTGGGGGGCCCCACGGAGGCAAGTGGTGCGACGGATGCGGGGTTGCGACGAGTGGCTCTCGGTCGTACAGCCTCGGTGCGGGGAGATCTCTCGGTCAGACACTAGGAACAGCGATGTGCGACGATTGGGGGCGTGCAGCAGCGTGGGTGCGGGCGCTTCCTTCGGTCAGACCGGTCGGGGCTTCGGTCGTGCGCTTGAGATGCGAGGCGGGCGATGTTGCAACATTGCAACGTTGCAACGTCGGTCGCTGCGGGCGGGGCGACCGGTCAGACGCTGTGCGGAGCGGGGCGACAAGGCGGGTCGGTGCGGAGCGCTGTGCGGAGCGGGGTGCGGGCCAAGCGGTCGGTCAGACCGAGCGAACGGTGCGGTGCGGTGCTGTGCGATGCGAGCGGTGATGGCTGCGGGGCGGGGCTTCGGTCGGAGCGGGGGAACGGAGCTGTTTCCTTCGGTCGTGCGGCTGCTGAACGTCGCAACGTTGCGACGAATCGTCGCAACGTCCAATTTCAAGTTTGGAAGAGGCTAGGGCTAATTTCTTGCGAAAATAGGTCTTCCTAGGGGTTGCTTATATAGTATAGATGGGTTGACTTGGTCTAGGGCTAAATCTAATAGGATTAGACTATTAAAATAATTTAAAATTTGAATTAAAACTACTCCAACTCACCCAAGGGTTTGACTTGGTCCAAATGAGCTGGAAATTGGCTCAAAAATTCTTTAAAACGTTTAAAACTCAAATAATTTTTATTTGGCCGAAAATAATTTAAAAATAAGTTATTAAAAATATTATAAACCTTGTTAAAAATATAAAAGTGGTCAAATAAACTCCAAAAATTATAAAATAAATATCGGGGTGATCGTGGTGATGAAAGTGAGCTAACTAAGAAGACGGATTTCAATTTCGACATCGGACGACGAAACTAAAAATAGAAACGTCTCCCGTCAAAAGTGAGAATCGTCACGTCTCATCGAGTAAGTTTAAATTGTGAGAAAACGACTCGAGAAATGTTGTTCCAAAATAGTGCCACTATTTAATATTCTCAGAGACGTTCACAATGGCATATCACAACAAAGTGTTCACAAACAAACAAAGTCTAAAATAAACACGTGCACGGCCAAAAGCACGTGCACGAACAATGTACAACGAAAGTGGTCGTTACATCCTCCCCACCTTAGAATAAAGTCCGTCCTCGGACTTTCTAATATATCTAGGCGCTCTAGTAACTACCCCAATCAAGTCATATTATAATTCAACCAGGTATAGTCATTACAAGTGCTTATATATGCACTAGGTAGTCAAACATTAATACTACCAACACGTATATATATACATTCACGTACGTATACACTTATACCTATTATAGTCAGTCAGACTCATACACATATTTCAATCATATATATAAGCATGCATCCCTTATATAACTACTACCTGCCTAATCACAAAACAATATTTCAGATACTCATATAAGGATAGTCTTACACTTAGCCAATACAATCATTGCTCTACCTATATGTAGCTACCTATGCACAAACATCAAGGGTATACTACCCTCTAATAATCCCTAGTATGCATCCAACACCAAACACATCAACACGTGTAGTCACACCATACCATAATTAAGTCAAGTTTCACTATATATATATATTCACCACTACTATAGTTTCACGATATATAACCATTCACTGCATTCAAATATTTCACCATACATTCACATTACGTACGGTCCTATAACTGCATTTACGACACACCACATATACCATAGTCATCAATTCCTATTAGCTAAGCACATACTTACCCGTGCATGGTGCACACCCATACACGCTAACATTTCATTTACGCATACCAATCATATCCTTATATTACTAGCACATCTATGCACCTAGTTTAGCTAGCACACAAGCAAGTCCTTAGTAAATAACCATACCACAAGACCAACACCTATAACTATATACTGGCGTAGCGACCCACAATCATGTGCGTAACTCAACCAGGCACAAACACTCCTATCACTATACATACATCAAGCATTGCTATATTCAAACTACAAACATACATTCAATATACTTAGAGTATACCCACTCAAGCTTGAGTGAGACTCAATACACATATTAGAATATTCTATATACGTAACACTGCATTCATACCTATACCAATACCATTCTAATATTTACATGTATATATATGTCTACCAATACAACCATATGCATACCATAAGTCAATCACACTTAATATTTAGTCAGATAACACCCACATAGTTCAATCTAATTAGATACCATAATAATAACATTACAGACATCAGCACCCACATATTTATAATACACTCTCTAGTACAAACATTCACCGTATAGTCACACATAAATAATGTATATATCCACACCATAGCCTACTACCTATAATTAGTATACTAACACATTCACACATACATAATTAAGATGTGCAATAGTCGTGTATACCTCACGGTATGCACGCATGCAACATCCTGAAAAGCAAGCAATACCAATCGAAATTATACTCCTACTCCCATATGCATATCACTTATATACTCAGGCAACAAAACATAACTACTAACACGCAACAATTTCATACTATCACGAATAACTCCGAGTATATATATATATCACTCAATAGGCAAACATCAACATACTATGGGAATTCTCATTCAAGCCCACGTACACAACTTGGGTATGTGCACCACGACAACCTTACAAGGGCCCAAGGGTCTACTAACAACTAAGCGTTGACACAGGCATTGAAGGACCCTAAGGCCTAAGCAATAAAGAGAGGTCGAGAGCGTGACGAGGGAAGGATCGATAAGCACGAGTTCAGATAGGACGAATACAAGGAGACGGCTTGGTTAGACGAAACATTGACTCAATGGTGATGTTTAGGTTGAGGGAAAAGGGAGATGTAGTGATACATATATAGGATATAGAAAAGAAGATAGGGTAAGTAGCACAAGCTGAAATACGTGAAATCTGAAAACTGTTGTACCTCAAAAGTTGGAATCCCCATCTGTATAAAATATTTGAAGATCGATGAAGCGGGTTGTTCAAAATAAGTTTGAGTCAAATATTCGTAATAAGAGAAAATGGTCTATCAGTTTTAAAGATCATTATAAAAGGAAATAAAATCATTTACACGAATATTAAGGACGTGGTTTAGAAAATTCATACGTCAGTAATTTAATATAATTTTGTCAAAAAGTTTTGGAAAGTCGAAGAATGAAATCAAGTAACGGAAAAATTTAAACTCATGTTAAATGCTTTCAAAACTTTTAGGCTATGGAAAATCAATATTGAAACTTCTTTTAGAGAAATCAGGATTTGCCAAAAATGAAAACTGATTTACATAAGGTTCTTAATATACGAGCACAACAAGTCTGGTACGGATATAAAAATAATTGAAAGTATGCATGGTGCACGGAAAAATAATATTAACTTAGTAGTATATTTATCGAAATCGAATAGCAAGTCTTTAAAATCAAATCAGGGAGGGTCTGAAGCAGGAAGAGGTTATGAAAATAGTAATTTTGCAAAAATCTGAAGTAGCGAAAACGACGAGCAAAGTCCAATCTTGCTGAAAGCTGAAATTCCATGTGTCTTGAAAGTATATTAAAGTAAACACGACGTATCATTCGAATAACACAAATAAGAGGGAAAATTATAAATCGAATTGGGCAAGGGAAAAGTATGGCTCAGAATGAAATTAATATATGAAAGGAAATATGTATTCTCATAGGTACAAAAGTGTAGGCTGAAAAAACATTATAAACTATTATTCAAAAATTTCGACAGAAGTTTTAAAAATTTAAATCAACGAGGAGTACAAGTTAAGTATATTTATATAAAAATTTTGAACAAATTTAAACTTAGGGAAAGAGGAAGTCAAAAGAAATACTTTCAAACGATTCAAGATTTGTAATGGAGGGATTTGAAAATTGACGCCGATTGTCATGAGGCGATATCGGGAATCGAGGCAAGGAAATTGGTCAGGTGATCAAAACATTCATACGCCTAGGTTATGAATCAGGAGAATCTACGGGGAAACTCCTACGGTTGACCAACTAAAGATTAAAAACTAAGCGCTAAGACTTCTAAAGGTTAGACGGTAAAGAAGTGCGTTCAGCTTGGTCCGAAATCGATGAACCCAAGCGAACGACAAAAGGAAATTCTAGAAGTCTAATATGGTCAGGGGTAGGCATGAACCACTAAGGTAACTCCTACGACGATTAAATCAATTGCTAGAAAGGGGTCTAACTATCAATCAGGGCCTCTAACTAACAAGCGCAGACGTCTAACTAAGTCTCTTACCACCCAGTGTCATAAGAAAACGACTAGACTCAGGGCTTCTTACTCGGATGTTGAAATTTATTTAATGGATATTCCGTTATTATCGTTGTTCCGTTAATTCGCAATTGCAAGATAGGACCTGCATGGGCCACCAACAAAACCTGTCACGCCCCGCTTCCCAAAAACGAGGAGGCGAAGCGTGAGAAGGTCCGCTCAGACTTGAAGCTACAAAGCTGCAAGTCCGATAAGCGTCAATCAAATTTAAACTGCAGGTCCTTGCAATGCGAAACGAAACAAAGATAATAATAACGAAAGAGACAAAAGAAACATCTCAGAATATCCATAAATATAAATTCCAACATCGCAGAAAAGCCACCAGGCTAAAAGAAAAAGTCTAAAAGAGGCCGAGCATGACCAACAAAAGTACAAAGTACAACAACAAAGTAATGGTGCAAGCACCGACATCTAACAGCAACCTAAAGCAAAAGCAACGCCAACAGTCTCTAAAACTGGTCTCCAGTGTCCACGAACTCCTCGACGAACGTAGGCTCAGTGTCAGCAACTACCTCGTCCGCTACAACTATCTCTGGCTCAGGGTCTAACATGTGACACACAAAGAGAAAGTGGCACATGTCAGCAAGTCTGGAAGACTTGTGCAAGTGAAACTGAAAGTACAAGTAAGAGCAACCTAGCAGTTCTAGCATGATGCAATGACATGGCAGTTAAAGTATGAGTGCAGCAGGTAAAGTAAAGTAAAGTAAAGTACGAGCATGGCATTTAAACATGGCATGGATGACAAGTATTACATGAATCATTCACAAGACAAGTACAAGACAAGGAAAGTAAGCACCTCGTGCACAGAGATTCCGTCTTTTGGCTAGAGGGCTGATCAGGCCACTCCTAAGCTCAAGTGAACGTTTATCACTACCCCTCCACGTGTGTCGAGCCAGGGCCTTACCCCCGAACTTGGAATGCTCGCTTCTGGATCACGAGCCAGGAAGTGTTTTAAACAAGTATGGCCTAGGGGTGCACCTAGCCAGGGACACGGAAACACGTATTTGTACAAGTATTTTGTAGCGTGTGCTACTATGCAACAATCAATTTGGATGACATGTAAGATGCAATGCATGGCAGTTAAAAGTACGTACAGTTTAAGGAAAGTAAACGTGACAGTTTAATATGCATGAACAACACGTTTAAAGAGTTGGATCTAGCTTCGTTGTCAAGCTAGATCAATTAAGTGACGGATCTAGTTTCGTTGTCAAACTAGATCAAGTAGGCGTCTAGCCAGCTATCATTTCACTGACTAGTCTCTTTTACGCTAGGAACAAGGAAGTGGCCTAAAAACATGGTCCTACACAAGAGTTGGCAAGTTTCACTTGCCTGCAAGTACGACGTCTGAGCACACCGTCCAATGAGTCCAAAAATCACAATTATCCTACGTGCACAAGTCCACCGGCCTAAAGTCCATATTATTAATCTTGATTAGTGAATTTAAAACATTTAAAATACTTTAAAAATACTGATTTTAGTCTTGATTAGCATGCAATTGGGTTTGGGGTCCTATGGGTGCAAAACGTTACCTCAACACGACGCGAAAGCTACACCGGCGTCGGGTAGCGACACCGGGGGTTGGAATAATAGAACGCGCTCCAAGTCCTGATTCCAATATAGTTTTCTTACTGGAAAGTTCAGAGCATCAACCCAGGCGACGATTCCAGATTCCAAAGCTCGCACGTGCGACGACGGGCTACGACGTGCGACGTCATCGTACGCGACAAGTCGTCAAAGAGAACACACCAAGGTGGGGCCCACAGTAGTCCTAGGGACCTTTGGGGGACCCACAATACCTCTGGAGAACTTGGGGGGCCCCACGGAGGCAAGTGGTGCGACGGATGCGGGGTTGCGACGAGTGGCTCTCGGTCGTACAGCCTCGGTGCGGGGAGATCTCTTGGTCAGACACTAGGAACGGCGTTGTGCGACGATTGGGGGCGTGCAGCAGCGCGGGTGCGGGCGCTTCCTTCGGTCAGACCGGTCGGGGCTTCGGTCATGCGCTTGGGATGCGAGGCGGGCGATGTTGCAACGTTGCAACGTTGCAACGTCGGTCGCTGCGGGCGGGGCGACCGGTCAGACGCTGTGCGGAGCGGGGCGACAAGGCGGGTCGGTGCGGAGCGCTGTGCGGAGCGGGGTGCGGGCCAAGCGGTCGGTCAGACCGAGCGAACGGGGTGGTGCGGTGCTGTGCGATGCGAGCGGTGATGGCTGCGGGGCGGGGCTTCGGTCGGAGCGGGGGAACGGAGCTGTTTCCTTCGGTCGTGCGGCTGCTGAACGTCGCAACGTTGCGACGAATCGTCGCAACGTCCAATTTCAAGTTTGGAAGAGGCTAGGGCTAATTTCTTGCGAAAATAGGTCTTCCTAGGGGTTGCTTATATAGTATAGATGGGTTGACTTGGTCTAGGGCTAAATCTAATAGGATTAGACTATTAAAATAATTTAAAATTTGAATTAAAACTACTCCAACTCACCCAAGGGTTTGACTTGGTCCAAATGAGCTGGAAATTGGCTCAAAAATTCTTTAAAACGTTTAAAACTCAAATAATTTTTATTTGGCCGAAAATAATTTAAAAATAAGTTATTAAAAATATTATAAACCTTGTTAAAAATATAAAAGTGGTCAAATAAACTCCAAAAATTATAAAATAAATATCGGGGTGATCGTGGTGATGAAAGTGAGCTAACTAAGAAGACGGATTTCAATTTCGACATCGGACGACGAAACTAAAAATAGAAACGTCTCCCGTCAAAAGTGAGAATCGTCACGTCTCATCGAGTAAGTTTAAATTGTGAGAAAACGACTCGAGAAAAGTCGTTCCAAAATAGTGCAACTATTTAATATTCTCAGAGACGTTCACAATGGCATATCACAACAAAGTGTTCACAAACAAACAAAGTCTAAAATAAACACGTGCACGGCCAAAAGCACGTGCACGAACAACGTACAACGAAAGTGGTCGTTACATCTGTCTATATATTTTTGGGAGTTAGGGAGTACTTATGGGGACACCTATCTGACACTATTTTGATCTCTGCATGCACCACTTGCATTCCCATCATTTTTTTATTTTTATTTTTATTTTTATTTTTATTTACATGCATGCATCCTCACCCGCCCCACCCACATTTTTTGCCTCTTGGTGTCCCACACTTTGCACATTGAGGACACTGTGCACTTTAGCTTGGGGGAGTGAGTTCTCACGCACTTTTTATTTTTGTCGACTTTTATTTTCTTTTTCCCACATTTCTTCGTTTTTACGCTTATTTTCACCCACTTTTTCCTCTTTTCCATGCATCACATTTTCTTACTTTTTGAGTGTGCTGCATTTTACAGTAGTTTTTATTCTCTTTTATCCTTATTTCTTTTATCATTTTTGCTAGAGATGAATTTTCTGTGATGATGATGACATGGTGTTAGCTTATCTCTATATGCATATTATCTTGTCATGCCATAGTTTTTATTTCAGATATAATATGCTATGTCTTGCTATGCATTTGAGATAGTAACCCGCACTTTCATGTATGTATATGGATGAAATTCTTTTATTATCTGAGTCTGATGATTTTTACCGTATACTCTTCATAGAAAACACACCAAGCTTCACGCATTGATTGCTTATATCTGGAGTACTGCTTTCGTTTCATATATCACTTCTTATTACATGAAAATTGTACGGTTCACTTTCAGGTTGACTGAATGTATGCTAGGTTGATATAACTGGATTAGTTTACTTTCTGAGATTAAACTGAGTAGATTACATTACTCTACTGAAAGTTGTCGTGCACATTCTATAGAGTGAACCGAGTGTTACATATATTTCTTTCTCCACATATCTTGAGCATTATTTCTATACTTAAAATCATTGGTGAATCTCCCTTTAGCAATTCTTATATTGGCATTTTCCCCCGCTACAAAAATCTATGCTCCATACCCCCAAAATCAAAAAGAAAAAAATTATTCTTGTATATCTTTCTATCTTTTGATTTGGGATCATAGTTGTATATATGATTGCAAAAAAAACAAAAAACAAAAAAAAGAAGAAAAAAGAAAAAAAAGAAAAGAAAAGAGAAAAGAAGTTCATATATGATCCCATCTCACACTCTTTCTCTCTTTCTCCCCTCTTTTATTTTTATTTTTTTTGAGCTTCAAAAATGGGGAATAAGCTTATTGATTTATCTTATACCACCACGCTTATAGATAAGCTTGAGGGAGAGGATCCAATGATGTATGAGAGAGTGACTACTTGATTGTGCATGACAACCTAAGCTAGGTAATTTTCTATACTCGGTGAGATTACTAAAAGTTTTTACGAAATCCAGGAATTGAAACTTAGCATACATTTCATGAAAGCCATAACTTTCTATTCTTATTGATCCATATTGTGTGATATCTCTTTACTCCAAATAGAAAGCATTCAATTGAAAAGTGTGTGTCTATGATTATGTATGCCGTTTTAGATGCTTCAGACGATTTTAATTCTAGAATGATTCCATATTTCATACTATTTTGATATTCTTGGGTTTCAATTTTGAATGCATCCATATGATTATGATATCGAGATAAAAATCTTGGCATGTGCTTTATATTCACCGTGTGCTATATGAGTAAGCAAAACCCACGTCTTGAGAAAATGATCTAGCACCTCCCTCTGTGTTTTCTTTCCTATCTTCTATCTCTTTCATTTTTCCTTTCCTTTATTTTTCCCGTCGGGTTCGCCTTTTGCTTGTCTTCCTCGAGGACGAGTAAGAGGTAAGCTTGGGGGATTTTGATCACTCCATATTTTATACCTTTTTTCTGTATGTTTTCATGACGTTTTGATCGTCCATATTGCGTTTTTCATGATTATTCGACAATATTGTGATGCGTTTCACTATTTCTTGTTTTTGTCATATTTCAGGAAAGATGGAGCGATTTGGAGCGAAGATGAGATCAAAGGAGTTTCACGCATTTTGGAGTGTCGCCCACGGCTTATTTGAGGACTTATCAGCGATGGAGGATGAGCGGAAGAAGAAGGAATTCGATAGGAGCGACGAGGAAGCAAATAGGAGAAGGAATAAGCTCAGGAGCACATCACTCGGCCGAGCAAGACTGCTCATTCGACCGAGTGAAAGATCACCCTCGCCCGAGTCGAACAGATACGCACCGAAGATTTCAGACGTTCACTCGGCCGAGCAAGAATGTCCGTTCGACCGAGTAAGAAAGTTTACTCACCCGAGTCAGTCAGGGAATTCAGACAGAAAAGAGCCGAAGCTACTGGAAAATCTAAGGAATCTCACTCGGCCGAGCAAGATAGCTACTCGGCCGAATGAAGAAGCCTGCTCGGCCGAGTCACCCCAAGAGACGGACCCTAAAAACCTCGAAGTTACTGTTATTTTACAGGGTTTGTCACTCGGGCGAGTGACAAGGGTCACTCGGCTGAGTGACCCTCTCCGCCTGCTGCTAGGGCTGCGAATTCTAGGCTGCGCATGGGCAGTTTTGTCACGATTTTTTGGACGAATTTGGCTTGTATTTAAGCCCTGTTTTTACCCTAGTTTTAGGATATACTTGAATTATTTTTTTAGAGAGTTCTTTTAGGTTTTGACGGCTATTCTTTGGAGAAATCTCAGCTGGAGATCATTGGCTACTTCGTTGGTTTGTTCTTTCTTGTTAAAAACTCAATTTTTATGAATTGTTTCTCTATTGCAATGAATTGTGTCATGATTATTATTGTTATTTATGAGATTTTCACGATGATTAGTGAGTAGTTCCGTCGTTCTAGGGCGTAAGGATGAACCATATGGACCAGATCTTGTGAATTATGATGAATTTATGGATTTGTTGCTAGAATTGATAATGGTTAGGTTGTGATTGATATATTGCGAGTAGCTAGGAATTCATATCGATTGGGATTTGCAAGAGATTGGATCCCAATTGATAGGAAGGCCTAGATATTCGATTTAGATCGATAATTGGATTTTTCTAGACTTGGTTTGCAAGAGATTGGGCCAAAGCTAGGATTTTTAATTATGAATATATATTAATATTCGTTTGCAAGAGATTAGACGAATACGAATTATCATAACCTAGATCGTAGCTCGAGTTTGCACGAGAGTGGGCTCGAGATGCGATTGGATAATGATGTCGTTCTTCACGCTAGCGGCTTAGGCTAGGGTTTGCACGAGAGTGGGCCTTAACCTAGGTTTGCTATAGATCGGCAATAGCGCGAGAGCGTGAGCTTGGTTCTTCATTAAGTTGCGACTAGTTCACCTATATTCAAACTTAGCAACAATGAAATTTATGATTCACGAGGAGGAGAGACGGTCCGTAGTGGAGATTTCCTACCCCTAGAGGTTTTATTATATTGATATTTCTTGCTATTGAACGATTGTGACGATACACAAAATCTACTTTACTCTCTTGATAGTTAGGTAATTAAAGTGAGATACTGTCAATTGTCCTCCCTGTGTTCGATACCCACTCGCCACTACACCGTGCGCTTGCGGTAAAACTACAAGTCGTTTTTCGGGTGTACATCCGGACGCCACCAAACACCCCAATCAACTCTTTCAACCCGATAGCTATCTCACTTCGAGATTTAGAAGTAAACCGAGAACCTGTATACACTATCACCGTCCCTGTGGGATTCGATATCATTTATACTACAACTTGACACCGTCCGCTTGCAGATTGAGCCCAGAATTGAAACCTAGGAGCCATACCACGCCTGGCGATCGTGACACTACCAGGTGGAATCTAAGTTTAGGTTTCGGGTGCGTCAAGCACCATGGGTGCTCGATCAAGTAAACAGAGATGCCCTAGGGCAGCGGCGGCGGGGAATAGCGATAGGGGGGTTTAATAGAGCGGCTGGGTGTAGGGAGGGAGGGGTGGTTTAAGAGGGAAAAAATGTGGGGGGAGGGGGGTTTGTGGGGGGGAGGTGCGGCGGCGGGGACAGCGGCGGCATTAGTGGCGCTGGTGGCGTCGGTTGGCGATCGATAGGGGAATAGGGAGCCGGGGGGTAAAAGAAAGAGGAGGAGGAGAGAGGGGTTGAGAGAGAGGGTGTGCTGACCGAACAGGCGGCACAGATGGTGGCACAGGCAGAGGAAGGGTGGACATCGGCGGCGGAGTGGGTCGAGTAGGGCTGAGGATTTCATGCTCGGGCAGTGGGTTTTGATTAATTGAGAAAGCTTAGGGATAAAAGGGAACGAGTTTGGTTTTAATAACCCAACTCGTTTGGAAGTGGGCCCCGCTTTCTAGGATAAAATGACTCGATCGAGCACCCTAGCTACTCGGTCGAACCAGACAGATATTAAAAACTGAGTTTAGAACACTCCCTCATCTACTCGATTGAGTAGGGTCTGCTCGGTCGAACAGATCGTTGTTGATTTCTATCATCTCTTCTGCTCGGTTGAGCATGCTTTTGCTCGGTCGAGTCGATGCCTACTCGGGCCGAGTAGAGGCTGCTTGGGCCGCGTAGACAGAACGTCGTTTCTTCCTTGTTTTCATGAGCCTGTGCTACTTGACCGAGCATGTGGATGCTCGGTCGAGTCAGTGTCTACTCGGACCAAGCAAAGGCTGCTCGGGCCATGTAAACAGAGCGACGTTTTAGAAATAGGTGTCATCGATTTCCTTGTGGGGCTGCTAACGTGGGATTAGGTGAGTAGTTAGGGTAATTAGGTAAAATGTAATTTGTAATTAGTAAGAGTAAAGAGTGATTAATGGATGTAATTAGTAACAACGGATAAATACAACCCCGTTTTCACATACAACTCCGAAAAATTACGAAAACATAGCAACGAGTTCGTATCGTCGCGAGAATTGCGAATTCGAGATCCATTTCAGAGTTTGAGCTACGGAGATACTAGTTTTAGGCCAAAACATTTAGAAAGCGGGTTTGCGGGTTCTAGGTCGATTTGATGTCAGAAAATTACGAAATTAAAATGGGAAGCCCGAAATGATCATAGGATGATACTGTAGAAGTTTGAAGACGTTTTGATGATGTTTGTATAAAAAATTAATTCATTAAGCCAAAACAGTAATAATTGAAAATGAATTTTTATCAAAATTGTTTAGAGGTATTTGATGAAATCTAAACTTACTGAAATACACCATAACTAGTTTAATGCTTCAAAATATTTTATAAGGAATTTTTGAAGTCATTTTGATATAAAACTCCTGATTAACCATTATAAAGAAATTTTAAAATGTGAAAATATATTAAATGCGTAAATAGATGTGTTGATGAAAACGGGTTGTTACAACAGGCCCGAGCGTATGACCTCTACTGACGAACTCAAACACTAGTTGGTCAGGAATTTCGAATACCACTTTCTTCCGTTGACATTCGATCGTGGCATAGAAAGCTCCTAACCAATCAATGCCGAGAATAGCAACGAAGTTGGGTAGGTCGTGGACAATGAAATCAGCATATAACTCATATCCACTAATCACCAACAGGCATGGTCTGCACCCAAATGCAACCTTCACTACATCATTACCAGTCGTAATATTCTAACACTTGGAAAGATTGTAAGTGGGAATCGAATGTTCAACTATGAACTTTCAGGATAGGATGCACATGGAAGCTCCAGAATTAAACAGGGTCAAGGCCGGGTGAAAAGCTACTAAGGTGACTCCTAAGATGATAATGCTAAATCTTAGCAAGGGTGTCTAACTAACAAGCATGGGTGTCTAGCTAAATCTCTCAATAATCCTCGTGTTGGGTCTCCCTATTATGCTGAGACCAGATACTTGGGTAAGTTTCGTGTACGAGGTAATTCTAGACGTTTTGGCTAACGATAGTATTTCTATTGTTCTGAAGTTTGTAAATGCAAGACCTGCATGGCCTACCACTAAAGCCTGTAACGCCCCGCTTCCCAAAAACGACAGAAACAAGAATGTTACGATGGTCTGCATGAACTGGAGAGGTAAAGCTCGAGTTCACTAAGCATCTGCGATAACAACATAACAGGTTCTTGCATGCAATCAGAACAATAGAATAATATATCATTCATTAGCCACATCCAGAAGTTCGTACATGAAATAAAAACAACAGGGCCTCCGCATAGCCAAGGAAACTACAACATGGTACAAGCTCCTACTACAAGGTACTAAAAGAAAACTAAAGAAAAGCAGCAACAACAGATGACTCTAGTCCTCTATAGGGAGTGACTCAGTATCAACAGCAAACTCCTGGCTCCCAAGGTCAGGCGTCTCAACTAAGTCCTCCAGGAATTCTGGCTCGGGATCTGACATATATTCCAAAAACACGAAAGTATGTCAGCAAGGGTCTACAAGTAAAAGTAAGACAACCAAGGCAAGGTGTACGAATGGTAATAAATTTATGAAGCATTAACAGAATGTACAAGCTATCAACAGCATGGTTATAACATGGCAGTTTGAAAGTAATGTAAGGTACTTCTACTCATGGCAGTTCTACTGAATTTAAAACATACATGCAGTTCTAATGAATTTAGAGCAGGTAGGCAGTTTGAAAACATACTCGGACCAAGCTCGATGTAAACGCTCATGTTGACCATGAAAATTTGAGCATTCACTTATAAGTTCGTTTTTCTAAATATGATTTAGATGAACCAACTTATATTAATTAGCCAGAAAGTTTTTAAGGTCAGTAGGAGCATGTAAATTACATGCGAGGCATCAAAGGGATGGAACATATATTTTGACAAAGTAATCAAAAGGTTTGACACTTTATCAGCAATAGATATGAGCCATTTGAAATGACCAGTAACTAATTATTATCGTAAGGTACGATGAACTGGATAAGATCCAAGAAAATAGAATATTATGGATTCCACAAGACCAAGTGAATTATTTGAATGAGATTCAAATGGTTAGTCTAACATGAACATAGAAACCCCTTAAGTCTATATTGCAGACGATTTTAGCAGATCCACTCACAAAAGGCTCTACCACATGAAGTCGGGAAAACTTATGTGTAAAAACAGTATAAGATACCGAGATAAATGGGCTTGAGTGCACATGGGAGATGTAGGGAGATGATGCCCTCGAGACTATTTATCTCTGTGTGAATAGCACAAACATCTTGTTCGAAATAACAGTAGGCTGTTTGGTAATAATTTATCTAAGTTATATTATAATGTAGTCAACATTAGATATTAACTTAGGTAAAGTCCTGAGACTTTATGCAAGGTCAAACAGGTATCGAGATGAGTATCTCAATCATGGAGAAATGTTTGACCGTCTGTAGCATCAGTCTAAAAGGGTTCGTGGTCATAGATGTTTCGAGACAAGGATATCGAAACATCGGATAGACCATTGTGTCTTAGTCTTCACCGTTTAGCGGTGGCGATGATCTCATGGTCGTTCGACTTGGCGAAGTCGAAGACGAGACACAGGTGCTCATTAGAGAATGAGTTCACTGAAAGATCCACAAGAGTTATCATATGGTTACATTGACCAATCTGTCAATGATAACTCTTAGTGATGATAGGCTAGTTGGTCTTTTGACTTGAGATCATTTTTACGAACCTGTGCGTGGATGGTGCCACTTAGATCACTGACCTAACTTCGAGGCTAGGCCTGTCGAAAGGTTTTTGATTGGGTATTACTTGAAGTGCACGAGGAGAGTAATGACCAAGAGAGGATTCGTCTCTCCCGGTCAATGGGAGTTAGTGTCGTAAAGTTAGTTAGGTCTTTAGTAAAATCTCTGCGCAGAGTATGTTGGAAGAAGTCCAACATTAGTTGACTAAAGATCGATAGAAACTAACCGGAGTCAAGTTATTGGGGTTGACAGTTTGACCATACCCTAGACTTGATCTACACGAGATAGTTTAGACGAAAAGACTAAAACTGCAGAATTCATCACGGAAACAGTCAGGGTGGTCCAGACAACACACATGTCAATCAGTCAACCACATAATAATGATTCCTGAAGCAGGGACGACAACCATTGCTCGTGGTCACTGCCTTATAGGGCTTCGAGCCCAACCTGTTGTAAGGGTCAGGCTGTAGTGTCTCACACAGAGTGCAACCTTCGTCTAGTAATATGTAGAAATTAGTTAGGGAGAATAATTTACATTTGATGCAAGGGATGGAACATTGCATTTGATGCAATATAATAAATTTAAGCTTAGATAGGGGACTAATTTGCATATGATGCAAAAGAGATTAAATGTGTCTTAAATAGTTTAAGACCATATTTAATGATATAAATGCAAGGAGAAGGTTACTGATAAGACGGGTTCATCCCGCTCTTAACGCAGGTTCAAACCGTGTCAAAAACGGAGTTCAAACAAGCCATATAAGTCTATTTAAAGTGTTAAATAGAAGGCTCATAGTGAAAGACCAAAAGAAACCCAGATTATACCCATGGGGGTATGCCAAAGTGGGGCCCAAGTCTGGGCCCACTGACGCATGCGTCAGCCTGCATCAGCAGGCTGACGCATGCATTAGCGGGGCACACTCGCTGACGCGGGCAATACAAACCCAACGGGCCCGCATTTGATGCGGGACCACCCCGTTTCAGTGCAAATAGGCCGCCCGCATTTACGCGGGCGGCAGCGGGGCCCAGCCCCGCTGAACTGTGCACGCGACGCGAGGAGGTGCTGTGCACGTGCCGTGCTGTTAAGCGCACGTGTAAGCGGTGGGGCCCACATGGTGGGCCCCACTTCGGGTTTTCTGAGCCCTAGGGCTGTGCGCAGCCGCCTTGGCTGACTATTGCGAAAGTGGGTGGTTTTGGCTGATCTTTGGACGATCAATTGGAGGGTCAAATGGACTCCGATTGACGTGCCATTTTTTCCTATGTGTTCACCGTTGAACACCCTTCGTATTGATAGGTTGTATCAATCATTAAGCTCAACGGTGAGGGAGTTAAAATTCATGGAAGTTTAGCCTTTGTGAAAGGCAAACTAAATCGAATTGATTAACTCCAAATTTAGTCCCACATCGGATTTTAAGTAAAGGGGAGCAGTCAGCCGCCTATATAAATAGGGGTCTGCTCCGCTCCTAAAAACTCGTCCCAAGATCCAGATCTGAGCGGCTCTCGTAAATGTTAGAGCACACTTGGATTTAGGCTTAAATCAATATTCTCTTCTCCCTATATCTCTGCCTTACTCCTGAGGGCTCTAGCAAAGCCACGAAGAAGTTCGGATTCGAATCCGAAATCTTGGCGAAGGCTTTCACTCGCGTAAAACTTTCTTCCGCGCGTGGTTGGCTCAGCGACACGAGGATTGCTCGTCTCGGGATGCGGAGCAGTTCGAGGAGCGGCTCAGCTTGGGATGGGGAGCGGCTCGAAAGACGGTGCGGAACATCTCGCCTGCCCTAGGGTTGAGATTCCGGGTATATGTTTTAAGCTTTCGTTTTAATTATTCGCAGTAGTTAGATCCCTCTTGGGGTGGTCAGATCCACTCCGAGTTAGCAGAGATCCTGGCTAAGAGGGTCTGGTTCCTTAGGGTTGCATGTTAATTAGATTAACAAAATTTTCCGATGTGCAATTTTATGTCTATGTTCCGTTCGACTTACGACGGGAATAGAGTTTTTGTGCCCAAGGGTCCTAGAAAACCCTACAGTGGTATCAGAGCCATGTCTGTATGCTGATCTAGGACTGCGATTAATTAATTGATTGCCCTTTTAAATTTATGCGATAAGTTTAAAATGTTTTTAGATGTTTAAAAACTCTATATGATAAATTTTTAAACATGGAAATTTTTTTAATGATGTTTTAAATTTATGTGATAATTTTAAAACTGTTTTAAAACTTTAAAACTTTATGCGATAAGTTTAAAAATATTTTTGGATGTTTAAATATTTTATATGATAAAATTTTAAACTTGGATTTTTTAAAAAAGATAGTATATGTTTAAAAATTTTATATGATAAATTTTTTAAGCATGGAAATTTAAAAAAATGATGTTTTAAAAATTATGAAATATTTTTAAAACTGTTTTTAAAATTTTAAAATTTTTATGCGATAAATATTTTAAGTAGCATGCATCTTTTAAAACAAGTTTTTATTTTTATGAGATAAAATAAAATGTTTTAAAAATCATATTTTAAATTTAAATGCTAAATTTAAGTATGCATGCTAAAATTGTTTATGTGATAAACATTATTCTATTTAATTGTTAGATAGTTGTACACTATTTTTATGCGTTAAAATTAGTGTAACTTTATGTTAATGGCTATGTCTTCTTGTCCCTTATTTGATAACACAAGACAACCCTGTAGGTTAGCCATTAAGAAATCATTAAAAATTATGAGATAAATTCTAATGACATGCTATGTTTTAATAAAACATTAACAACACTTTAAGACCTAATTCCTGATTAGGGTAATCCCTTTAATGAAAATTTTAATTCTAATTGTAATGATATTAATTCTCATTAAAGGACTTCGCTTTTAGCGTTGTTAATAAATCTATTAAAATCCTAATAATGATTAGGATAGCACGTGAACCTTATAGTTGATAAGGATTTAATAAAAGTTATTAACCAAATTCTAAAATTTTGAATTTAAGGATTCAACTAGTTGATAGGATTAATTAGTCGTTAATAAAGGCCTTTTGGTCTATGGCACGCATATAAAAACGACAAGCTTCATTCAGTGGACCGTGATCCAGTCAATGTGCTTGGCTAAGTTTGTTGGATCACCCTCTGAGGGATAGTGATCCTGGCTTAGTCAATTCACTGGCTGTGTTCCGCTGGACCGCAATGACGCGAATCATGATTATATGACACCCTGGACTATATCTAAGTCAAATAGGTTAATAATATTCTTCAAGATTAGCCGTAGCCCTCCTTGTTTTAGGGGTTGGCAACTATAGGGCCCGTGTTATAGTTGTTGAGCTACACTCAAGCTGTAACATGGCAACCTTGTAGAAACCAACTTCTTAAATACATAAGATGAAATCTTGACTTGACCCAAACCGTCGTGTTGTGAATACACCGAGCGATGACGTAAGATAAGTCAATGATGTAGTCTGGCTAGATGTAGTCTAAGACCTGACCCAAACAGACGTGTCGTGAATACACCGAGCACCGGGGCAAGTCAGGCTAGACACGAAAACAAGGGTCCGACTAGACTAGACATTGTGATTTTTGATGAGCACGCTCATGATCACAAATGGTTAGGGGTAAAAACCGATAAGAGGGTCATATCCGATATGATCGATGAAGAGTCATCTTTCAATATACAGAGTCAAACAACTTGTTGAGCTACACTCAAGGTTGTTAGGCTCGGGGTGATTGGATCTCTTACCCATTAAGTTAATTCGATTAAATCGTTCATTGTTAAGACTTAAAAATGATCGTAAAAATAGTGGGAGGATATAGATAGATAAAAGTCAATCTACCTATATTTAATATTGAACATATGCTAAATTAGGACAAGACTATGTTTACCGAAGGAATCAAAATATAATATTTTAATGAAATAAGTTAACTGGTCAAAAAGGTTGATTAATTGAATATCAAGTTAAATTCTAATTGATAGAATTAAACTATATTCTCGTTGACATTAAACTGACCTTATTAAAGAACAGACTTAAGAAATATGATTTCATTAAGTTCTGGTCCAACAAATAAATTCACGCTACATGTCACTCGTCTCTATATGAGGTAGCTTGAACATATAGGATATTCGAAGTATGTTTCTCCCTACAACTTGTCGAGCTACACTCAAGGTTGTATGGACAAACAATTTTGATCCGCAAAGTTCGAGAATTCGATCAAACTGTTTGAGTCGAATACAAGTGCATAAGCGGCGCAAGGCTATGTATCCCAACCGGATCTTGAAACAAGCAACTTGTTGAGCTACACTCAAGGTTGCAAAGCTCAAGCGTTTGGATACATAAGATGCTTGCATAGCTATTCATTTATGTTTAGGCTATTTAAATATCTAAATGTGATTTAGAGAAGGAAGAAGGCACTCCGAAAAGTCAATCGAGTTAAACAGTTTAATTTATCATTAGTAAAGGCATACGGAGGAGGAAATGAAAATGTGACATATTCTGATGTCACGATTTCATTGTTATACAAAAGTTAACACATTTTGACGAATGTTGTCACATTTGCTTCTGAAGCAATGAGTATAATGATAATATACATATTAAATGTTAATATATAAATACACAAGATAGTAGCAACCTTATATGGTAAAATAGACTAGGCCGTATCGAGAGACTAAGCTTCACAAGTCACATAAAGAGGGGTCTGACCTCTCGTATTATGAAGTTTACGGACACTTGTGAATCTTACCCTCTTAGATATAATGACCGAAACCCATCTGTAAGACAGTGGGAGAATGAGTTGTCGAACTCAGTCTCGTACATACTGATGTACCCGAGCCTAGATTAACCAAAATAAGTTATTCGTATATTTTATTAAGACGCGTGTTCATGATGAACCACAAGTCTAATAAAATAAAGAACGAACTGACAAAAGTATTTAAACTGATTCGATTAGATCGAATGGACAAATACTTAGCTATATAAAATCTTGTGTAACTAAAAGAAAATATGATTTTCTCTCAAGTCAAGTCTGTTAACACATCGGTGTGTTAAAAGGTATGAATCACACTTAGTTAGACTTGGTGCGATCCATAGCAAGTGACTCTGAGTTAAATCCTCCCTCTGGGTTAAATCCCAGATAGTAATGCCTAGGTTTTGATAATGTTCTATGAGGATATTATCAATAAGATATTCATAAAATCAATCATTAAGAAGTTGTATAATTACTAGAATCTCGTGAGACAAAGAGTCGAGTTAGACATCATAATTGATGATAACTTAGTCAACTTCTAGGATGAAATTTGGAGTATTAACTCCGATTTAAAATTTTATGCAATCAGAATAGGACCATGTGCGTAAGTAAATTTTGGAATTTAGTTTACGTACCCAAGGAAAATGTTTCCTCACTTTCTGCAAGTAAATCTTTAAGTTGAAAGATTGGTGCAGAAAGAAAATAGTGAAGTACAATCATGTTGGTCGAATAGTTTTCATCCTAATTCCTATAAACGGATTATGTTGAAACCGTCTCGCCAGCAGATGTGTACGAATCTACTCGGACCAAGCTCGATGTAAACGCTCATGTTGACCATGAAAATTTGAGCATTCACTTATAAGTTCGTTTTTCTAAAATGATTTAGACGAACTAAGTTATATGAATTAGCCAGAAAGTTTTCAAGGTCAGTAGGAGCGTATAAATTAAATGTGAGGCATCAAAGGGATGGAACATATATTTTGACAAAGTAATCAAAAGGTTTGACACTTTATCAGAAATAGATATGAGCCATTTGAAATGACCAGTAACTAATTATTATCGTAAGGTACGATGAATTGGATAAGATCCAAGGAAATAAAATATTATGGATTCCGAAAGACCAAGTGAATTATTTGAATGAGATTCAAATGGTAGGTCTAACATGAACATAGAAACCCCTTAAGTCTATACTGTAGACGGTTTTAGCAGATCCACTCACAAAAGGCTCTACCTCATGAAGTCGGGAAAACTTATGTGTAAAAATGGTATAAGATACCGAGATAAATGGGCCTGAGTGCAAGTGGGAGATGTAGGGAGATGATGCACTCGAGGCTATTTATCTCTGTGTGAATAGCACAAACATCTTGTTCGAAATAACAGTAGGCTGTTTGGTAATAATTTATCTAAGTTATATTATAATGTAGTCAACATTAGATATTAACTTAGGTAAAGTCCTGAGACTTTATGCAAGGTCAAACAGGTATCGAGATGAGTATCTCGATCATAGAGAAATGTTTGACCGTCTGTATCATCAGTCTAAAAGGGTTCATGGTCGTAGATGTTTCGAGATAAGGATATCGAAACATCGGATAGACCATTGTGTTTTAGTCTTCACCGTTTAGCGGTGACGATGATCTCATGATCGTTCGACTTGGCGAAGTCGAAGACGAGACACAGGTGCTCATTAGAGAATGGGTTCACTTAACGATCCACAAGAGTTATCATATGGTTATATTGACCAATCTGTCAATGATAACTCTTAGTGATGATATGCTAGTTGGTCTTTTGACTTGAGATCATTTTTACGAACCTGTGCGTGGATGGTGCGACTTAGATCACTAACCTAACTTCGAGGCTAGGCATGTCGAAAGGTTTTTGATTGGGTATTACTTGAAGTGCACGAGGAGAGTAATGACCAAGAGAGGATTCGTCTCTCCCGGTCAATGGGAGTTAGTGTCGTAAAGTTAGTTAGGTCTTTAGTAAAATCTCTGCGCAGAGTATGTTGGAAGAAGTCCAACATTAGTTGACTAAAGCTCGATAGAAACTAACCGGAGTCAAGTTATTGGGGTTGACAGTTTGACCATACCCTAGACTTGATCTACACGACATAGTTTAGACGAAAAGACTAAAACTGCAGAATTCATCACGGAAACAGTCAGGGTGGTCCCGACAACACACATGTCAATCAGTCAACCACATAATAATGATTCATGAAGCAGGGACGGCAACCATTGCTCGTGGTCACTGCCGTATATGGCTTCGAGCCCAACCTGTTGTAAGGGTCAGGCTGTAGGGTCTCACACAGAGTGCAACCTTCGTCTAGTAATAGGTAGAAATTAGTTAGGGAGAATAATTTGCTTTTGATGCAAGGGATGGAACATTGCATTTGATGCACTATAATAAATTTAAGCTTGATAGGGGACTAATTTGCATATGATGCAAAAGAGATTAAATGTGTCTTAAATAGTTTAAGACCATATTTAATGATATAAACGCAAGGAAAAGGTTACCGGTAAGATGGGTTCATCCCGCTCTAAACGCAGGTTCAAACCGTGTCAAAAACGGAGTTCAAACGAGCCCTATAAGTCTATTTAAAGTGTTAAATAGAAGGCCCATAGTGAAAGCCCAAAAGAAACTCAGATTATACCCATGGGGGTATGCCAAAGTGGGGCCCAAGTCTGGGCCCGTCAGCGAGGCCCACCCGCTGACGTGGGCAATACAAACCCAACAGGCCTGCATTTGATGCGGGACCACCCCGCTTCAGCGCAAAGAGGCCGCCCGCATTTACGCGGGCGACAGCGCGGCCCAACCCCGCTGAACTGTGCACGCGCCGTGCTGTTAAGCGCGTGCGTAAGCGGTGGGGCCCACATGGTGGGCCCCACTTCGGGTTTTCTGAGCCCTAGGTCTGCGCGCAGCCGCCTTGGCTGACTATTGCGAAAGTGGGTGGTTTTGGCTGATCTTTGGACGATCAATTGGATGGTCAAACGGACTCCGATTGACATGCCATTTTTTCCTATGTGTTCACCGTTGAACACCCTTCGTATTGATAGGTTGTATCAATCATGAAGCTCAACGGTGAGGGAGTTAAAATTCACAGAAGTTTAGCCTTTGTGAAAGGCCAAACTAAATTGAATTGATTAACTCCAAATTTAGTCCCACATTGGATTTTGAGTAAAGGGGAGCAGTCAACCGCCTATATAAATAGGGGTCTGCTCCCCTCCTAAAAACTCGTCCCAAGCTCCAGATCTAAGCGGCTCTCGTAAATGTTGGAGCATGCTCGGATCTAGGCTTAAATCAATATTCTCTATCTCCCTATATTTCTGTCTTACTCCTGAGGGCTCTAGCAAAGCTACGAAGGAGTTCGGATTCAGATCCGAAATCTTGGCGAAGGCTTTCACTCGCATGAAACTTTCTTCCGCGCGTGGTTGGCTCGACGACACGAGGATTGCTCGCCTCGGGATGCGGAGCAGTTCGAGGAGCGGTTCGAGGAGCGGCTCCGCGTGGGATGGGGAGCGGCTCGGAAGACGGTGCGGAACATCTCGCCTGCCCCAGTGTTGAGATTTCGGGTATGTGTTTTAAGCTTTCGTTTTAATTATTCGTAGTAGTTAGATCCCTCTTGGGGTGGTCAGATCCACCCCGAGTTGGCAGAGATCCTGGCTAAGAGAGTCTGGTTCCTTAGGGTTGCATGTTAATTAGATTAACAAAATTTTCCGATGTACAATTTTATGTCTATGTTCCGTCCGACTTAGGACGGAAATAGAGTTTTTGTGCCCTAAGGGTCCTAGAAAACCCTACAGAGGGTACAGTTATTTGCAATAAGTGGGGAAATGGTATACGGTTGAGATATAATAGGGTTTGGTTTTTATTAATCAGTTAGAATTTTAAGGGAGTAGGTTAATTCGGATCTGATTATTAGATTAGTTTGTTTAATAAAATTTTAATTACCAAAGTTCCCTTTCTCTCTCCTTTTTTTAACCGTTAGGTTTAATTACTAAAGTTTGAATTTTTAAAATATTTAGTTAATGCGATTTATTAATAATAGGATTATTACACATTATCCCCTCGTCATCCAAAAATTAAAAAGATAGTACCAGGGCGATCACGCCACCGAGTGGGTCGTGAGTACGGGGTCCGATCACGCGTCTAATGATGACAAATACGGATATACGCATACGAAACAAAATACGCACTAAAATACGTACGACCGGAAAGTGGTCGATACATCCTACCCACCTTACAGAAAATTCCGCCCTCGAAATTTCCAACAACCAAGATGTGGGGAAAAAGTGAGGACGGTGCTCTTCTGGTCGATGGCAAGATCATGGAGGAGCGGTGGCGAACTGGGTTGCTCGGAGGTCGACGACATCGGTCTGAGGGACTGGTGTTGCATTTTGGACGGTCGGAGTTCGGGTGAGGAGGCAGAGAGGAGGAGAAAGCTGATGCACACAGGCTGGGTGCTCAGAAAGGTGGCAGGCGCCGACCTGGTGGGCTTCTGGACAGCGGGACTGAGGGGTTGGGTGTTAGGATGCTGGGAATATGTGAGGTGAACGTGGCCTGGGGTCGTGGCAGGTGGTGCAAGGAGAGTAAGGAGGAAGGGCCGGCTGTTCAGAGGCTGCTCGGATGTTGATGCGCGTGTGGAATGGAAGGGGAGGCTGTGGGCTGGGTGGTTGCTTGAAGTCAGAGATGATGGCCAGAGGTCTGGGCGTGAGCTTGGGCACAAGTCGAAGGGATGCTTGCTGGCGGTCTGCGGGCTCGGGGAAGAGCGTTGCGCGGCCTGGAGACAAGAGAGGCATATGGTTTAGTTTCCTGGGTTATAAAAGTAGGGAGAGGGGTAGCTATTGTAGGGAAGAGAGGGGAGAGGCTCCCAGGTTTTTAGTTTTGCATGGGTTCGCTCGGGTTTCGTGCGCCTGGGAAGGGGTAGGCTTGGGTCTTTTGTTTTTTTCTTTTTGATGGGAGATATGCCTGTTGCTTGCTTTTTGTAGGGAATAATGAGAGAGTGTATGTTTGGTAACGTGGAGAGAAAAGTTGGGGGGGGGGGTCGGTTGACGTGGGATGTGGGTATGGTTATTTGCAACAAGTGAGGAAATGGGATACGATTGAGATATAATAGGATTTGATTTTTATTAATCAGTTAGAATTTTAAGGGAGTAGGTTAGTTAGGATCTGATTATTAGATTAGTCTGTTTAATAAAATTTTAATTACGAAAGTTCACTTTCTCTCTCCTTTTTTAACCGTTAGGTTTAATTACTAAAGTTTGAATTTTTAAAATATTTAGTTAATGAGATTTATTAAGGATTATTACAAATTATCCCCTGGTCATCCAAAAATTAAAAAGGAAGTACTGGGGCGATCGCGCCACCGAAAGGGTCGTGAGTACGGGGTCCGATCACGCATCTGGGCTACGGAAAAAATAATAATAACAACAAATACGGCTATACGCATACGAAACAAAATACGCACTAAATACGTACGACCGGAAAGTGGTCGTTACACTCTTGCTCTCCAACCTAGAACCAAAGAGAAATCTTCTAGGCATTTGGTGCACTCAAGAGAAAGGGCTTTCCTCTCTTTCAAGAGAGTCATTCAACACACAACACACTCTCCTTCAAGTTCTACTTCAAGGCATATGTGATAGTAAGTGTTGCTTATTTCATATTTCATAACTTTCGTTATTTGATTTACTTTCGGGTTGTGAGAGTAGTTTGTCTTGCTCCCAAGTTATGGGAGTCAAGGTCAATCGAGTGTACTTCGATTTCACCTGTAGGGTTGCTACAAGTGGGTTTTAAGGAAACCTCAAGTTAGGTTCTAACTTGAGTATCCGGTGGTATCCAGGTGGAAGGGACGTAGGATTACCAGGAACAAGTCGGGAGTTGACTTGCGTAATCCGAACCCTTGAAACATCTATGCGTTTGCATTATTTCATTTTTAGGGTTAATTTTCATTCCACACTTAATTTTTGGTTAGGAACTTAATTGTGGAGGACAGTGGCATCTTCGGAGAGATTGCCCGAGAGGTCACCAGATGGGTCCAGGAGGACCGGAACAGTGAGGCCGGCGCAGCAACAACGTGCGCTTCCCGCGGCTCCTCAGCGGCTTGCGCTCCCTGCACCACTGATGCCCAGGCAGGCTGGTCAGGGTAGACCACCTCGACCACCTCAGAGATTGACGACAGCTAGAGCAGCTCCAGCTCCAGCTCCTCAGCCATCCCAGACTTTTCAGTTGTCTGCAGTAGCAGAGGAGACTCCCAGTGGTGTCATTACTGGTGAGTTTTGAATGCCTCAACTTTAACCAATTAATTCTCCTTCACCATTGAGCCTTAGAGATGATACAAACTATCATTTCGAATGGCTTTGAATGGGGAACGCGTAGGAACAAACGACGATGAATTCCGACTTCATTTGACCCCTCAAACAGTTGCCCAAAGATGGGCAAAAAGTCAATTTTAACCGTCAAAAGGGTTTCCAAAAACCCTAATTAACTTAAGTTGCGGGTGCGCCCGCTAAGCTTAGCGGGCGCGTCCGCCAAGGCACATGGGCGCACCCGGGGAGGGCGGGAGGCCCGCTGAGCAGCGGGCCGCGCCCGCTGAACACAGCGGGTGCATGGCCCGCTGGTTCAGCGTGCCCTTTCACCTTGCAGGTGGACCCGCTAGCCCAAGTGGGTCTAATTCACTCTGGCCTTTGACTGTTTTTGCGTTTCCGGGCTCGTTTGAGCTCCGATTTGGACGCAGTTTGAATCTGTGTTTAGACCGAGAAGATCCCGTCAACCAGGTAACCCTTTCCAATGCTTTTGTTCCTATAAATATTGTCGTAACCAATTTACGATACGTTTAATCTTGTTTGCATCAAATGCAACATTGTCTACCATCTACGACTTAGTCTCACAACTAGTTTGTGAACTTAACTATTCCATTTCATCGAATGAATTCCTCTTATTTATCTTCCTATTACTAAGACACGAATACTACTCGGTGTGAGATCCTACAGCCTGACCTTACTATAAGTTGGGCTCAAAATCCCTAGACGACGGTCACCACGAGCAGCAGGTGTCGTCCCCGTTTCAGACTCATCATAACGTGATCAACCCATTGACAAAAGTTTCGTCGGGTTCACTCTGACTGTATCAGTGATGAATACCGTTAGCTATAGTCCCTTCGTCAAGACTGTGTCCCTGTTGGCCTAGGGTACGGTTTACTGTCAACCCCATTAATCAGCATTGGTCAGTATACGGCGGTCTTTGTTGTATTCACGTTGTACATCTTACAACGTACCACGGCAGAGGATTAACACAAAGACCGTACTGAGCCTGTGACACTAACTTCCCTTTAACGGAAGAGACGAATCCCATCTTAGTCATCTACTCGCCTCGAGAGCTTCAGGTGTAACCCAACCTAAGATCTTTCAGCAGGCCTAGCCTCGAAGCTAGATCATAGGTCTAAGAGACACTGTTCACTCACAGGTTCGCACAAATGACTCAGGTCTTAACAACCAGCTTACTTATCATCACCCTAGAGTTATTATAGACAGTTTTGTTAAAGTTAACCATTTAATAACTCTAAGTTGGTCGTTCAGTGAACTCATTCTCCAATGAGCACCTGTGTCTCGTCTCCGACTTCACCAAGTCGAATGACTATGAGATCATCATTACCTTATGATAAGACAACGACACAGTGGTCTGTCCGATGTGCCAATATCCAGTTCTCGACACATCTATGACCACGAACCGTTTAAGACTTAAGTATCTGTCCGTTCACTTACTACTCATAATCGAGATCTACATCTGGATACGTAAGGACCTAACTATAAGTCTAAGGAAATTATCTAAGTATATGATTCAACGAATTTATACTTAGGATAATGGATACCATATTATATCTTAACAAGACGTATACTAAGGATAAATTGCCTTATGGGCATATATCCTCCTACAAGAATACGTTGATGGTCTTCTTACAATAATTGGTCTCACTGCCCCCCGACATAACTCGCTTCGTGATTTTCATTAGTCACTAAATCTCCATTAAAATTGCATGTGACAAACATCCATTCACTTGCCATTATTATAACCCTGAACAATCATCGTCATTAATGGTTGCTTTAAAACCAACTATACAGGAATATATAAGCTTCAAAAATTGGATGTGCATATAAATTTGAGAGATTTGAAGTAAGAGAGGACATTGCTTCAATGTGGATTATATCAAAATTATAACAAAATTATAACTAATTTTCAAGTACACCTAAATTATAAGTTGTAACGGGGATTATAAAAAATTTCAAGAACATTATAACTAATTTCCAAGAGATTATAGCAAATGTATAAGCTCCAATGGGGATTTTGCTCACCTCAATCTTCAAGAACACATAGTAAAAAATTGGATATTTTGCGGAAGTAGTGGAGTTTGGGGTTATTGCAGAAGTAGTATATATTTGCGTGAAAGAGGAAAGGTAGCTGCTGGGCTGGAGTAGTAGTAAGTATGCGAACTGCTGCGGTTGCCAACCTTGGCTAGGTGATTTGGCCGCGGTAGGCAACCGCAGCTAAAAGGGTGGAGCGCCCGTGAACTCCCTTTTGGCCGCGATTGCCAATCGTGGCAAAATCCCATACGTCCTAGCTAGCGTATGCGCACGCGTTGGACATTGACGTGGAGGAAACTTAGTCGAAATTGGTAATTAGTTTTTGAGTTGGACGATTTTTCAAATATTTTTTAATTTTTGGATTTAATTCAAAAAATCGTCCAATTTAAAATTAAAAACCCTAATTATTTCAGGTTTAAACCCAACCACGCTTCCTCTTGAGCCTTCTAAACCCAACCCCGCTTTCTCTGGAACCCTAAATTTCATGTAGCTTTCCCTCTGCCGCAGATTCTCTCCTTTTCTCCTCTATCCGCCTCAAGCGCAGCCGCCACGGTGCCACCCCTTCTCTAATCCCATCTCATCTGCTCCTCCTGACCCTGACTCCTCCTCCTATCCGATCCCCCTCTAGCCGCTCGTTGCCCGCGACCGGATATCGCCACCGAGGGCCGTCGATCGTTGCCGCTTAACGGAGTGCCGCTGCCGCCGTCAGTTCCCACGACGACTGCCCCGTCGCCCGATCAACCGCCAATCGGACCCCCAGTTCGCTTCATCTAGGCAAGTTTCTCATTTTCTTGAATTTTTAATTTAAGACGAAACTTGAATTTGAATTTTTTCTGGTGGAGTTCATATATATATTTCCAGCAATTACATTGTTGTGCTGAACTGATCTTGGTGTCAGAAAATCTTGATCATATTTATGCTGTTTGTGGGCATCACATTGAAGTTTTACTTCAAAATTTTGAATGCGATAATCTTTGGTTATCTAGTGAGAAATTTCGTTTGAGATATATTGAACTTCTGGCATCCAGATTTGAATCAAGTTGCAAATTCATATGCTAGTTAGGGAATAATATGAATAATTATGTTTGTTGTGTCATCTGAAGCATTGTACTGAAATCTAAAGATATTCTCTAATTAATCCACTGTGCATTGCGTTTGATTTACAATTCATATAAAATATAATTCCAATGTCAACAAGCCGTACTGAAACTGTAAATCTATGTGTTGCTCAACATTTTTGAGATTTGGCTTGTTTTTAAAATCCCTAGTAAACGGAATGGCTTGTCATTTCAGTCCCTACTAACTCTCATTTTTGCGCATACCTGTATGCATCCTCCCCCCAACATTTCTTGTTTTTCCAAGTTATTGGTGTATTAAGTTATTAGCCTTTCATAGAAGGTAAACTTTAAGCATGTCATAATATTGGTATGCAACGTGAAGCTGTTTATGTGTTTTATTATCTCACTGATGCATTCATGTTTATATTGCAGTCAAGCTTACCAATTTAATAACCATGTCTAGTTCTGATTGTATTATTGTTTTTCTGATAAATTTCTAAATTCCTATAGAATCTGATGAATTGCACCTAAGGCTGCCTTTCTATTGTGGAAGAAAGACATGCCTTCATTATCTATTTCATGAGCAAGGCTCAGTGTCTCGACAAATAAACAATTTGGTGTGCATCTATTTTTCCACCAAACTTACCTTTGATCAAGGTGAATGTATGTTTTATTACTTCTTGGACCATAAGAATTGCCTGATGTGGACATCTTTATTCAAATGGAATGCACGGAGTAATATACTGGATCCAGATGACACATGTCACATAATAACAAAATGCAAATAGATTGATAAAATACATTGTATTTGAAAGTAAACATGACATGTGAGACTTTGGGGTAGTTCAGTATTACATGGTGCGGAAGTGACTGAAGTCACATTTTACGGATAGTATCTACCATCTAGACATGTAGGTGGAGTGATTATAGATTGAATCCAATGTCCATACATAGAGGCAGAGTGTTTTACCTTGATGAACATCCTGCGGTAGGATGATATTGTATGTTGCATATTGCATCCTTGGACATGAGCTTAACGCTAGACTAGTATAACTAAAGAGAAGTGACTCTGTAACTATAATGAGATCAAGTGCATGCAATTGATTCCATATTTTTATGTTAATATAATACTTTAAAATTCTATATCGATGAGTTAATATTGCTAATGATATTGGTTTAGCACATCACTTAAATATTTATAATTGTATTAGTGTTGCATTTGCGATACTGTTATTATTTTTTATGCTTAAACATTCACATGTTTGGTAGCTTGTAAATGCATCCATATATATGTATCCAAATCATGTTGTTTTGAACATTTAGAATTTCGTTATCATTATTACAATTGTGGGATGTTTTTGAATTTGTCCCATGTGGCAATGTCATATCACCACATGGGATAATCTCCTTAAATCCAAAACTTAAAAAACCCAAAACCCCACCCAACCCCCCAAAACACACCCAAATCCAAAACACCCAAAATTACATCCCCAATATAAAAAAATCAAAACCCAAGAGAATATGCACACTCAAACACACTCTTCTCATTTTCACATGTTTTTGCACTCATCGAAACACCTGTGTGAGTACCATGTCCTGATTGTTTGGGTTGGTTTTGGGGGTGTCCGTACACTTTGTGCACGGGTTATGACAAGTACTTAGATATTTGAGGCTTGGTCAATTATTTGTTGCCAGCTGTGGGTTGCTATTGGTCAAATTATATCTATTTGACTTATATAATATTGCTTACACAATTGTTTTCCTTGAGTCCTCCTTGCTACCATCAAAACCCTTTTTAACTTAATCTAGTTTTATTGAATCCTATTTTCTTGTCGAATTTTGTTTTTGATATCTAATGATATATATATATATATATATATATATATATATATATATATATATATATATATATATATATATATATAGAGAATAATGGCTATCATACGCCATATGAGAGCCTCTCTCATACGCCCTCTCACATAAAGCACCCAAGTACAACCAAGTACAAGCCCATGTGGGCTTGTACTTGATTGCTTTATGTGAGAGGGAATATGAGATAAGGTCTCATATGGCGTATGATACCCATTAATCCCATATATATATATATATATATATATATGCCGGTGGGGGCGGCAACGACATGCTATTCCGACGGTGACGTGGAGAAGGGGACGGCGACGCGAAGGGATAGGGAGAAGGAGTATGGCAAACTTGTAAATAAGTGTGGTATGTGAACGCAGCATAATATTTTTAATAACAAACTTGTAAATAAGTGGTCTGTAAACTCAGCAAATGGGTATGTGCAAGTAGCAATTCACTTGTCTCAATCTCTCTCATTCCACTCCCGCTCTTTTGCTAGTGTAGACCGAGAAGAGGAGGAAGAAGAAGGTATTTTCTCTCTCATATCACTCCATCTCTCTTAAAATAAGAAAAAGCATTTGAGCTATCTTTTTGGCGTTGTGCATCAAGTCGAAGCAAAGTCTATTTTGAGCTTTTTTTATCTTCATTTCACTCCTCTTTTCTCCTGCAGAGACCGAGAAGAAGAAGAAGAACTGACCGCCCTCAAGGTTTGCATTCAGTCACTGGCGGAGGCAAGTGGGGGCAAAGGGGGGCAATTGCCCCCACTGAAATGTCAAAGTCCATAAATTTTTTTAATACCCTGTTCATTTCTGTCCTCCCATCATGCCATCAGGGACGGGGGGCAATTGCCCTAGTTGCTCACGGGTCCATGGGTCAAGGGGGCAAAACTGTCCTGCTCACCAATCAAGGCATCCAGCCTGTCCTCATAACTTCTCACAACAGGGCGCATGACATTTTCTGCCCGCACACGAAAGCGTCTGATGATTTCGATTTCCGTCTGTTGATTTCACACAAAAAACCAAAAGATAAAACTAGCAAAGAGAGGCAAAAAAAGAGGCAAAAAGTATCCAAGCAGTGGTTTTTCTCGATGATATCCAGAGTTCATTTTTTCGCCCCCATCTTCTTCCCATCGACAACGTTTCAGCAGACAACATCATCGATTTAGCCTGACTGCCTAGAAATTTTATTTCTTGTAAGATTTCTTGAATCTTGATATGTTGAATTTGATTTTAGTTACTAATTTGATGAGTTCTTTAGAAAAGATTCGTGCTTTTTGCTTGATTTTAGGTTGGATACTTAATATGAGGAGAGATTTCCTCTTTAATGCAAGACATGCTCCTTTATCTACTTATAAAATTTGGTTGCTCTCATTTCCACTAAAATTTAAAGAGTTTTTCTTAAAAATACTGATGTGTAGATGTTTGGTTGCTTTAGAGATGAATAATCATGCCCTTTGTATGATGTTTTATGTAGTGTTTGATTTAATTGAAAAAGTTAGATCTTTTACAGTTTTACTTCAACTTTATTTTAGGGATATTGTCATGTTGAGTAGTAGCAGAGGCAGTGGGCATTATAGAAAGGAGTTTTGATGATTATTTTGAACTTTTTGATTTAGGACATTAGCTACAAGCCTTCAAGCTTACAAGTCTACAACAAGTAAGGGTCTTTGGTGATTTTGTCAACCAAAAAAGACGGGAAGGTAAGAAATTAATTAACATCTTTTATTTGTTTTTATTTGTTTCAATAGTTTTTTCTTATCATATTATAAGTTTAATCAATAGCTTCATTGAATCTTTGAAAAATAGTGATTATATGCAATTTTTTTAACATAATAGTAATATCTATATTTCAGAATCTAGAAGAATTGGGCCTTTCAATACAATAGAAAGGTATTTTACTAGAAGTATATCTCACAAGCACTCTCTTCCTGCACAAGAAAGTAAGGAATGTAATCCATCTAACTCAAAGAAAAGTCGTGTTGATTTGGACTTAGTAGATCTTCTCGCTGATCCCAGTTTACGAACTCGTATTTTAGATTCTGATCCAAATATTCGGGACCAAGTTCGTAAATCAAGGACCATGTCAACCTTGCAATCATCAATTTCCACAAACAAAAATAGGGAATTATTGTCGACGATTTAATTCAAATTGGTTTGGTGAATATCCAGATTGGTTGGAATACAGTATAGAAAAAGATGCTGCATTTTGTTTGTATTGCTATCTTTTCAAAATCGAAAATCGAGAACCAGGAGGAGGTGATTCTTTTGTTGTCGAAGGATTCAAGAATTGGAAAAAGAAAGACCGGTTTAGCACTCATGTTGGAGGCCCGAGTAGCTTTCACAATCAAGCTAGGAAGATGGCTGAAAATTTGTTAAATGCAAAGCAACATATTCTACCCCAATTGTCCAAGCAGTCAGATCAAGTTTTATATGACTATCGTGTCCGTCTCAGTTCTTCGATTGATTGCATTCGTTTTCTTCTTCGACAAGGGCTAGCTTTTCAGGGTCATGATGAGTCAGAAGATTCAACAAACCGGGGAAACTTTCTTGAGCTCTTACAATTTCTTGCTGACCATAATGATGATATCAAAAAAGTTGTGCTTCGAAACGCTCCTGAAAATGACAAATTAACTTCGCCTGAGATACAAAAAGATATTGTTAGTGCTTGTGCAATTGAAACTGCTAATGCTATCATTGGAGAGCTTGATGCAAGCTTATTCTCAATACTCATTGGTGAATCTCGGAATGTTTCAACAAAGGAGCAGGTGTCAGTAGCTTTGCGATATGTTAATAACATAGGTCATGTTGTTGAACGCCTCATTGGTATTGTACATGTAAAGGAAACTAGTGCGTTGTCGCTTAAGAAAGGGATTGAAGCGCTGTTTTCTAAGCATGGACTTAGCATATCAAGGTTACGAGGTCAAGGATATGACGAAGCTAGCAACATGCGGGGTGAATTTAATGGACTCAAATCATTAATTCTTAACGAGAATGGATGTGCATTTTATATACATTGTTTTGCTCATCAACTTCAACAAGCTTTAGTTGCTACAACGAAAAATCACATCCAGATTGCCTCTTTGTTTAGCTTAGTCTCTAACATTTCAAATGTTGTTAAAGCATCTTGCAAGCGGTGTGATAGACGAGGCCTAAATCAAGAATGCTCTTTGAAAAGACTCGGTGATACACGTTGGAGTTCACATTTTTGTGGTTTACTTAGTTTAATAAAGATGTTTAGAGAAGTCAAGGAAAATCAAATAAGAAAAGTCCATGGCTACTTGCTGGGAGTCTACCCTTGGCATCAATAGCTGTCAAAAGATTAACATTATCCATATCCCATAATTTTATGACAAATTCATCTCCAACAAAAACCGGTTCTTGGTGGTATCAAATTGCGCAACACCTAACGATCGTTTGTGGAAACCTTGGTGGTCCTCTTGACAGCGCCTTCACTTTCATTCCATTCCACAATGTATGAACTTCTATAACAATTTCTTACAAATATCTTCATGTTTATGTTTTTGTTTTAATGACTTGTTTGTAGATGCTCCAAGCTCCCAAACCGTAAAGTTTTTGTGAATTAAATCTTTCCCTTGTTCCAACATCCCATAACCCAACATCGCCCACATTTATACCAACTAAGCATAACAAAAATATGAATCAAAGGCAATTAAACCAACATATATATATTGAATTTAAATAAAATAAAAAAAACAACCACATGGGGTAACGTGATATAAATGCAGATCTAAATGAAAAGCTCATCAAGTAGAATAGTCTGCTTGGATAGGATGAAAGTCCATGCTCATGGGTGAAGAGCACTGATCCAGCATCATATTCCACAAAACTGATATTCTATATAAAAGTGTAATATTCTAACATCTTTTAGTTATAATGTTTGAACTCAAATGCAAGCAATAATTAATTTGGAACATGATATCCAAAAACTTCTTGGTACAGTTACGTTAATGAAAGATTATAAGGTCAGTCTCCATGCATCTTCTCCCTTGGTCTTTCAATGGCTCCTCTGTTGTCGATGTATGGAGATGCATAGGACTTGCCTGCAAGGGTGAGAAATTGTGGATTGATTATGTTTTGTATTTTATGGGGGAATGAGTAAACAGAATTTATACTAGGAGTAAAGCAATCATAATGACAAATATAATAATAAATTATTTTGAATTGTCTACATACCAATCGTAATAACCCAAATTTCAGAGCACGTGTCAGGTGTATAGCAACACAGATCCTGTAAAATTTATAAAAAATAAAAGCTAATAAATTAGATAACTTTTGATATATCAATATTCTTTAAAATTCATATATTGCACAATTTGAACTATAAAAAAATCACTATTCAATTAAAAATGTATTAAAAACACGTATTGCTAAAAATATTACCTTACCCAATAGAATCGGTATGCAAGTAGCGGTTATGTTGATCTTAATTGTACAATTTTTTTGAATGTGGGGCTCTCTCACTATTTTAAGATTTCCATCATTTCCCCAGTTCTTCCCAAATCCATACCTGACCTTCCAATAGTTGAGGCCATTTCGAGCGTCAGTCCCGTATCCTATTATTATTAGACCATGTTTAATTGGGTCTTCAAATTTTTGTTTCATAAAGCCCCTTAAAAACAGCATCCTGCAATTACAATTCTAAAAGTTATCAATATGTGTGTAGGTTTATTTGTTCATCAAAATGATCTTACAGACGTATGCACTTCCAATTAAGTGAGTCGGTTTGCTCTAATTAATTAGATAAAACTGTGTTTTGGACGTCCATTTAAGTGCCTTATTAATTAAAAGAAATTACAGATCAATGATCCGGTTTTGGTTTTACTTAACCTAAATTAAGTAAAACTGAAACCGGCCATTGAGCTGTAGTTTCCTCTAGTTAATCAGTCACTTAAATGGATGCACAACACATGGTTGCATCTAATTAATCAGAGTAAACTGACTAGCTAGCTTAATTAGACATGCACATGGAATTTTCATGTGCACGTCTGTAGGAATAATTTACCAAAACTTGCTATTTTAGTTTATTTTATATATACCATATCTTTCACAAAA
This sequence comes from Scilla litardierei, assembly GCA_030789695.1. Classification (NCBI taxonomy): domain Eukaryota; kingdom Viridiplantae; phylum Streptophyta; class Magnoliopsida; order Asparagales; family Asparagaceae; genus Scilla; species Scilla litardierei. The sequence goes on from CM061142.1 coordinate 101,597,717, forward strand.
CTAAATCCTGAAAATGAGGAATAATTCATCTCCACATTTACAGCTACCGGATGTTTACTGACAACATGCATAAGAGCGGCTTCATTACAGGGAAGCATTGTATAACCTCCGATCCAAAAACAGCTTTCATCCTAAAATATAAGATATCAAAAAAAATTAAAATTTACTTATAAATTTAAAAGAAGATATACAAGATATGTTATATAAATGCAATACCACGTAAGGAGGGTACTTGCACTCTCTCGGACCCATAACCTCTTTTTTTAATGAAATCTGATGCCATTTTGCATGACATGTTTAAAAGCTATCTTCAGCGAACGCATTGGCACTTGTGTGTCAATTTGTATAAGATCAGGATTTTCAGGTAGCTCGATACAATTAACTAGATCCTGAGCAGACAGAGGCATCATGTGACCATGCTTTATTGCATGAAATATTTCAATTCCCCGTGCCACGACTATGGCCCAACAGCTATCTACAAACAATCGTTGAAACAAAAACATTAAGATATTTATAAGAAATAGATATAGAAGACAGATTCTGTATGATAAATGTTAAATAAAATCTGCCTTTAAAGTACATGAATATATGCATGCATACATCACAACATGCTCGATAACTCAACATCTCATTTTATGATGGCATAACAAAGAACAATGAATTAGAAGAAGCGTCAATGTACAACATAATCTAAATTATTAAGCATTTTGGACAAAGTTCAAAATAATAGGTCGAGGTAATTGTTAAAATATGAAATTTGTAATATTATTAAAGACATATTATGGTAGGTGATATTATATTTAATTTTAAAACTCACTATGACGGTCTTGATCCCTAATGGGTCCAAGTATTCGCTTTCCATTGGCCCGCTTTACTTCCCAATCAATAAAACAGTGTGTGGCATCCTGCAATTTTAGGAGTATATAAAAGAAAATGTATTAAAATATTTCATTATAAAGTATACTAGAATATAGGGGAAATTGCAATAAAATATTTTTAGTAGTATATATAGTATAATAAAAGAAGTACCATACCGGTACTTGGTTTTTAGAGGTTGGCATCTGCAAAAACAATAAAGATATAAGCATTTCTTCAAATGAATTATTACAGAAAAATCTATTATATTAATTATATTATATTTTTCATCATAATAAGAATAAACAGAATAAAATGGAAAAGTAAAAAGCAATGCATTGGCGGCGGGGGACAATGTGATCTGCTTCTCTGGCCCAGTTTATGTTATTACCATCTCTCAACCATCCATCACAAAAGGATAAAATGGAATCGGGTTGTTATGTCAAAGTTTTAGAATATGAACACGTAGGTGATCCTTCAAGAAAATAGTGACTTCTTTCTAGGCATTATATGGGCAGCGCTTGTGCGCGTATGATATATTATATCTAGTATTAATATATACAATTTCGGCCATGGTCCGTTTGAATTGGAGTGTCACTCTTTACTTTGTTTACACAAAAATAGCGTTGATGGAAGAATCTTGCAAAACAAAACAGTACACTGCTGTATATTACAGTATATCAAATAAAATCTTAACTTCTTATTACTAATTAAATTGACAACCACCAGACGTAAACCCCACCATTGATTAAGTTAAAAATGAAGGTGTTTATGCTCCCTTGTGATATGGATGGGTCGTTTGATGGCGAACTGCCTCCCTCTCAGCATTTCTACCTTGTGACTCTAAAACCACGTGTTAGGCAAAGTAAATTTGGCTACCATTGCAGTTTAAAACTTAAACTTTAACCGTTTGTAAGTAGGTGGGTGGCAGTGATTCTTCTGGGCATACTAACATCTTATTCGGATGATTTGCATTCGTTTCATTTCTGTCCTCAACGAAAATCATAATGCACACTAATTTAAGCCCGTTATGATTTACGTAGTGGACCATCGGCAGCAAAAGGTGTAGATGAGATAATTTTGGAGCTGGGTTGTTATACCATAATATGTATGGGCAGTGGAGACATTGAGGACCTGCCTAGGGGCATGTGAGGAATTCTGCCTAGTCAAGGTAAAGCTTTGGTCCGGCGGGGTCGAAGGATGGTAACCGACCTAATCTACAATTGCAATTGAAGTAGAAGTCAGGAACGGAAGGTATTCAGGTAGTTCTTGGAGAGCAAATGATGGGGACACCCTCGATTTGTGAGGTATTGGCTCGATTTTTGGCACTACAGAGATAGACGAGTAGTCATGCAAGGACTAGCTCGGCCTACGCTCGGTTCTCGCATATCCTGACACTTACATTGTTTGATATGGAGCTAGGGCGAGCTAGAAGGCCCTAAATCTCTGAGCGTTCCCCTGGCCGACGGCCTAAATCTCTATCTCTGTTATTGTGTTCTATCAATGTTGTTTTGTCATCCTCCCTCACCGACGATCTCTGATGATCCGAGTTTCGGCGTCGGCGCACAACACGATTTCCATCATAATGGACATGTAATTCTACAGTTAAAGATACACAAAATAGACTGATCAGTCTATTTTGTGTATCTTTAACTGTAGAATTAAATGTAATTAATTGTAGAATTACATTTCCATCATAAATGGACATGTAATTCTACAGTTAAAGATACACAAAATAGACTGATCAGTCTATTTTGTGTATCTTTAACTGTAGAATTACATGTCCATTTATAATGGAAATCGTGTTGTGCGCCGACGCCGAAACTCGGATCATCGGAGATCACCTGTGAGGGAGGATGACAGTGATCAGTCTATTTTGTGTATCTTTAACTGTAGAATTACATGTCCATTTATGATGGAAATCGTGTTGTGCGCCGACGCCGAAACTTGGATCATCGGAGAGCGCCGGTGAGGGAGGATGACAGAGCAACACTGATAGAACACAATAACAGAGATAGAGATTTAGGCCGTCAGCCAGGGGAACGCTCAGAGATTTAGGGCCTTCTAGCTCGCCCTAGATCCATATCAAACAATGTAAGTGTCAGGATATGCGAGAACCGAGCGTAGGCCGAGCTAGTCCTTGCATGACTACTCGTCTATCTCTATAGTGCCAAAAATCGAGCCAATACCTCACAAATCGAGGGTGTCCCCATCATTTGCTCTCCAGGAACTACCTGAATACCTTCCATTCCTGACTTCTACTTCAATTGCAATTGTAGATTAGGTCGGTTACCATCCTTCGACCCCGCCGGACCAAAGCTTTACCTTGACTAGGCAGAATTCCTCACATGCCCCTAGGCAGGTCCTCAATGTCTCCACTGCCCATATATATTATGGTATAACAACCTCAGCTCCAAAATTATCTCATCTACACCTTTTGCTGCCGATGGTCCACTACGTAAATCATAACGGGCTTAAATTAGTGTGCATTATGATTTTCGTTGAGGACAGAAATGAAACGAATGCAAATCATCCGAATAAGATGTTAGTATGCCCAGAAGAATCACTGCCACCCACCTACTTACAAACGGTTAAAGTTTAAGTTTTAAACTGCAATGGTAGCCAAATTTACTTTGCCTAACACGTGGTTTTAGAGTCACAAGGTAGAAATGCTGAGAGGGAGGCAGCTCGCCATCAAACGACCCATCTATATCACAAGGGAGCATAAACACCTTCATTTTTAACTTAATCAATGGTGGGGTTTACGTCTGGTGGTTGTCAATTTAATTAGTAATAAGAAGTTAATATTTTATTTGATATATTGTAATATACAACAGTGTACTCTTTTGTTTTGCAAGATTCTTCCATCAACGCTATTTTTGTGTAAACAAAGTAAAGAGTGACACTCCAATTCAAACGGACCATGGCCGAAATTGTATATATTAATACTAGATATAATATATCATACGCGCATAAGCGCTGCCCATATAATGCCTAGAAAGAAGTCACTATTTTCTTGAAGGATCACCTACGTGTTCATATTCTAAAACTTTGACATAACAACCCGATTCCATTTTATCCTTTTGTGATGGATGGTTGAGAGATGGTAATAACATAAACTGGGCCAGAGAAGCAGATCACATTGTCCCCCGCCGACAATGCATTGCTTTTTACTATTCCATTTTATTCTGTTTATTCTTATTATGATGAAAAATATAATATAATTAATATAATAGATTTTTCTGTAATAATTCATTTGGAGAAATGCTTATATCTTTATTGTTTTTGCAGATGCCAACATCTAAAAACCAAGTACATGTATGGTACTTCTTTTATTATACTATATATACTACTAAAAATATTTTATTGCAATTTCCCATATGTTTTAGTATACTTTATAATGAAATATTTTAATACATTTTCTTTTATATACTCCTAAAATTGCCGGATGCCACACACTGTTTTATTGATTGGGAAGTAAAGCGGGCCAATGGAAAGCGGATACTTGGACCCATTAGGGATCAAGACCGTCATAGTGAGTTTTAAAATTAAATATAATATCACCTACCATAATATGTCTTAAATAATATTACAAATTTCATATTTTAACAATTACCCCGACCTATTATTTTGAACTTTGTCTAAAATGCTTAATAATTTAGATTATGTTGTACATTGACGCTTCTTCTAATTCATTGTTCTTTGTTATGCCATCATAAAATGAGATGTTGAGTTATCGAGCATGTTGTGATGTATGCATGCATATATTCATGTACTTTAAATGCAGATTTTATTTAACATTTATCATACAGAATCTGTCTTCTATATCTATTTCTTATAAATATCTTAATGTTTTTGTTTCAACGATTGTTTGTAGATAGCTGTTGGGCCATAGTCGTGGCCGAGGGAATTGAAATATTTCATGCAATAAAGCATGGTCACATGATGCCTCTGTCTGCTCAGGATCTAGTTAATTGTATCGAGCTACCTGAAAATCCTGATCTTATACAAATTGACACACAAGTGCCAATGCGTTCGCTGAAGATAGCTTTTAAACATGTCATGCAAAATGGCATCAGATTTCATTAAAAAAAGAGGTTATGGGTCCGAGAGAGTGCAAGTACCCTCCTTACGTGGTATTGCATTTATATAACATATCTTGTATATCTTCTTTTAAATTTATAAGTAAATTTTAAATTTTTTTGATATCTTATATTTTAGGATGAAAGCTGTTTTTGGATCGGAGGTTATACAATGCTTCCCTGTAATGAAGCCGCTCTTATGCATGTTGTCAGTAAACATCCGGTAGCTGTAAATGTGGAGATGAATTATTCCTCATTTTCAGGATTTAGTTTTGTGAAAGATATGGTATATATAAAATAAACTAAAATAGCAAGTTTTGGTAAATTATTCCTACAGACGTGCACATGAAAATTCCATGTGCATGTCTAATCAAGCTAGCTAGTCAGTTTACTCTGATTAATTAGATGCAACCATGTGTTGTGCATCCATTTAAGTGACTGATTAACTAGAGGAAACTACAGCTCAATGGCCGGTTTCAGTTTTACTTAATTTAGGTTAAGTAAAACCAAAACCGGATCATTGATCTGCAATTTCTTTTAATTAATAAGGCACTTAAATAGACGTCCAAAACACAGTTTTATCTAATTAATTAGAGCAAACCGACTCACTTAATTGGAAGTGCATACGTCTGTAAGATCATTTTGATGAACAAACAAACCTACACACATATTTACACACATATTGATAACTTTTACAATTGTAATTGCAGGATGCTGTTTTAAGGGGCTTTATGAAACAAAATTTGAATACCCAATTAAACATGGTCTAATAATAATAGGATACGGGACTGACACTCGAAATGGCCTCAATTATTGGAAGGTCAGGAATGGATTGGGGAAGAACTGGGGAAATGATGGAAATCTTAAAATAGTGAGAGAGCCCCACATTCAAAAAAATTGTACAATTAAGATCAACATAACCGCTGCTTGCATATCGATCCTATTGCGTAAGGTAATATTTTTAGCTATACGTGTTTTAAATACATTCTTAATTGAATAGTGATTTTTTAAAGTTCAAATTGTGCAATATAGGAATTTTAAAGAATATTGATATATAAAAAATTATCTAATTTATTAGCTTTTATTTTTTATAAATTTTACAGGATCTGTGTTGCTATACACCTGACACGCCGCTCTGAAATTTGGGTTATTACGATTGGTATGTAGACAATTCAAAATAATTTATTATAATATTTGTCATTATGATTGCTTTACTCCTAGTATAAATTCTGTTTACTCATTCCCCCATAAAATACAAAACATAATCAATCCACAATGTCTCATCCTTGCAGGCAAGTCCTATGCATCTCCATACATCGACAACAGAGGAGCCATTGAAAGACCAAGGGAGAAGATGCATGGAGACTGACCTTATAATCTTTCATTAACGTAACTGTACCAAGAAGTTTTTGGATATCATGTTCCAAATTAATCATTGCCTGCATTTGAGTTCAAACATTATAACTAAAAGATGTTGAATATTACACTTTTATAGAATATCAGTTTTGTGGAATATGATGCTGGATCAGTGCTCTACACACATGAGCATGGACTTTCATCCTATCCAAGTAGACTATTCTACTCGATGAGCTTTTCATATAGATCTGCATTTATCTCACGTTACCCCATGTGGTTATTTTTTTATTTTATTTGAATTCAGTTTATATGTGTTGGTTTAATTGCCTTTGATTCATATTTCTGTTATGCTTAGTTGGTATAATGTGGGCGATGTTGGGTTATGGGATGTTGGAACAAGGGAAAGATTTAATTCACAAAAACTTTAAGGTTTGGGAGCTTGGAGCATCTACAAACAAGTCATTAAAACAAAAACATAAACATGAAGATATTTGTAAAAAATTGTTATAGAAGTTCACATATTGTGGAATGGAATGAAAGTGAAGGCGCTGTCAAGAGGACCTACCAAGGTTTCCACAAACGATCGTTGGGTGTTGCGCAATTTGATACCTCCAAGAACCGGTTTTTGCTGGAGATGAATTTGTCATAAAATTATGGGATATGGATAATGTTAATCTTTTGACAGCTATTGATGCCGAGGGTGGACTCCCAGTAAGTCGCCATGGACTTTCTTATTTGATTTTCCTTGACTTCTCTAAATGTTAATTAAAAAACATAGCTGATGACAGTGTCATGCTTACTATTATTAGGCAAGCCCTCGAATACGCTTTAACATGGAGGGCACATCGTTGGCGGTGTCTGCACATGATAATGGAATTAAGACATTGGCAAATGCTGATGGAATGCGTTTGCTTCGGACATTTGAAAATCGTCCGTTTGATGCTTCCAGGAGTGCTTCAGAGGCTGTAACAAAGGTGATGTTCTATGATCAGGTTGATTCTTTGCATCTCACTTTTCTTGTGGAAAACATTAGGTTATCTTTAATGCATACATAATCTACATATGCAGCCTGTAGTAAATACATGATCTGCTGTCAATACCGCATCTACTTCTGGAGTGACAGAACGAGCTGCTTCTGCGGTGGCTATAACTGGAATGGTTTGTTTACTTTTTCATTTTCATATTGATTTATGAAATCCACGTTAGGAACTTATTTTACTTCCAATAATCTGTGCATTCGCAACCATTATACGTACATTATGCAGCCATACCCAGACATCCGATGTTCTTCATGTTCTTCATGTAGTACATATATCTAATGTTGTTTGTTTTTAATGTTGATAGAATGGGGAGAACAGGCCTGATGGATATAAAACCTAGAATAACTAATGAGTCAATGGAGAAGTCAAAGATTTGGAAGCTTACTGAAATTAACGAGCCCGAGCCCACACAGTGTCGATCATTGAGGCACATGGATGACTTGAGGCCAAGGAAGGTAGGATGTCATGTCTGTGAAATCTTGAATGCTGTGATTGGTTGGAAGCCATTTTCTTTAAATTCTTTGGTTCACTTTCCTTTTTAATGGGCATAAATGGGAGAAACCACTATCTGTTCAAATATTATTTGGTGTAGTTCCATTTCTAAATGGACGTAATGGGAACCTTTTCCTGCTTCAGATGCATTTATATTAAGTAAGGGGAAAATCTTTTTTTAAATTAGGGGAAATCCCTTTCTTTTCATGTCGCATTCCGTGTATTTTCGGCAAGTTGGTTTATAAGGTTACTCATCTTCATGCAATGCCGGCGACATGTAGGATACTACGCACTGACAAACGTAGTTGAAGCACAAGCTAGAACTTTACTTAAAATTTATGTTTGTTTCCATTGGTCTAGAAATAGCACATTCTTAACTAACACCATGACTAAACATATGGAGACATGTAAAGGCTTAACGCAAAGAACTTCTAAGAGTTTGTTTTGATGTAGATTATTATTGAAATTTTGACTATTACCACTTCTATCCACTAGGAAATCAATTCATGAGTATTTTGCGCTCCCTTCTCAAAAGCAAAAAGAAAAAGGGCATGCTATAAACGGAACTGCAATGGGCTTATTTAGTCATCTGAAGTATTTTGAACTTGAGGTTTATAGCAGTTGTTGGACGAGTGGATGGATCAGCTATTTCGTTTTACCTTCTATTTGTTGTGATCTTTTCAATTACAACGAAAGCATGAAAGCATAATAAAATGGGAAACGACTTCTCCGGTTCAGCAGTCTTGGGAACTTATGAATCAAATTTTTTTTGGTTGCTGACTAATTTCATCAAAAATTGATTTGTTCAAAGCATAATAGATGCGGTCAAACTTGACTGATTTTTTCTGAATATGGAACCTGTTAAGATTTTTTTATTGGTTTCATATTTTTTTCAGTTCATTGTCTAGTCTTTGAGCTTTCTACTCGGCCAATGGATAAATCTTTTTCAATAGTAAGTAGGATAATGTAAACAAGTTTGATTCTGGATGCAGGTTATGGACAGTTCAGAAATTAGAGCATCACTCGAGCAATGAGGGAATAGATGTCGAAATACAGAAAGAATTGAATGAAGTTCTGCTTTCTGGAAATAATTTACCTAAAGCACATTGGGAATATGGAGTATGCAAAGTTTGTGGCATAGATAAAGATGATACCAGTGTTCTCTTGTGTGACAAGTGTGATTCTGAATATCATAGATATTGCTTGAACCCTCCCCTTGCCCGCATTCCTGATGGGGACTGGTTTTGTCCATCTTGTGTTGCGGATCGACAAAAAGGGCAACATGAAAGTTGCCGTACTTTGGCTGTAACAGGCCATACAAGAAGAACTCTGTAAGATGAAACTCATGCTTTTCGAGAGGCGATGCATCAGCTAGTTAGTTCCATGGAAGTAATAGAGTATTGGCAGTTTAACACACAGGAGGTATGATACATTGCATATTATTTCAGGATTTCTATCAGTCTTAAACTATTCAGGGTATGTGTTGATAAATATTTCAGCGCTTTGAGTCCTGGGTAAACACTATATCTAGTGAAATGGTTTAGAAAAATAATGTGGCGCTGATACATGTGGCCTTTTAATTTAATAGATGACAAAATCTACTTTGCAAGTGGAATACTAATTATGCTATCACTACTTATCTTTTTTATTGTATATTTGTTTGATTTATGATGGCTCCGGATGAAAATCTGACACAAATTTCCAAATTTTAAATTCATTACATTTACAATTGTTATTAGCGACTAGTTGTTTCAAAAAGTTTACTCACTAATTACCATGTTTATCACTAATATCATTTGACAGAGGCCTGTACAGACTAACTGTTGATGTTTAAACTACTAAAGTATATATTTCGGCATGTTCAAATGCATTTAGATTTTAAAATGAAGATATGCGTTTGGGCTATAACTATGTTCTCCCATTTGTTTATTAAGTGCTTGGCATACATGGAACCAAACTTCTACTGGTTTACTACATTCATTTGTTTACCGTAGTACTTAGGGAAAAATTGAAATGTCAATAAAATGACGAAATTTTTTGTGCCACCATATTAAAATCCAGTCCATACCCAAAATTGTAGATGCCCAAGCTTTTGTGTAAGAATACTAAAGATGTTACCACTCCATAGAAATTAAACTTAAAAAATTTCATCATGTTTTTTGCTGAACAACATAATGTATTGTTTCCAAGAATAACATGCATGAATCATCGATGGAAATTTCTAAACGAGATGGTGCTCCTGCACACTTTGTCTAACCGTTGTCAATATGCTTAATCTTTTTATGCATTCCATGTGATTTAATTCCTCGATAAATTTTTTAGTGGAATGTATTTGTTTGTGGAATAGATAATTTAGTGGTACCAACATGATAGCTATATTGGCACCTACTGTTTATTGCGACCTCTCATTGCAAGTTGAGAATTACAATCTGTTCAGAAACTATCATAGGACTGTAGATTACTAAACTGATGAGAATCTAAGAGAAATTCTTCATTGCTTCATTAAATTCATTAAAAATATGTAAATACTTCCAGGACATGTCGTGCGACTAGTTGCAATATGGATGAAATAGTGTGCAAATGACATTGACTTGGAATGAGTATCACATTGAAATCATGTATGGTCCCACATTGTCCATGTGGTTTTTTTTCGTTCCTTCTTTTGTAATATTGCTTGATGTCTATACGGTATTTCTCTGTTGCCCAATACTAGATATATATATTTAAAAGCTCAAGATATTTCTCTTCTGTAGCTAACTGTCTTTTCTGATCTGTGACAATGAGATAATCTCTTGTACATACCATTCTTTGCTATTTCACGATCTCTTGCACTGTTGCACATAGAAACACAACTTTTTTAATATATTGCAATAAATTCTATGTTATGCATGTCGTTCCATCCATGATCATTAGCGTTTCAATGGAATAGTTTGTCAGTGACTCCTAATTTTCGTGTTTGAGACAGGTGGTCTTACGTGCGTGAAGATCCTTCACAGTATACAAATAACACGGACGGATTTTGAGTTAAAGGAAAAATTAAGGTTGACAAACAAAAATTCTATACAGTTTGCATCTTTTTTCACAGTTACTTTAAATATCATTACGATGTTGGGAATGTGATACAATCATCATGTATAGGAGGAGGCGCACGGCGGCAAGTTCGGCTACTCCGGGGGGCTTTTCGCTAATTCTGAACTTTTGGGGGGTTTTATGCAAATCTGAATTGTGGGGGGCTTTTGTGCAAAATTGCCCTTTATTTGTGCTTAGCTAGAGCCGGCCACAATGGCCATTTTTCATGATTTGATTGAGATTGTAAACCCTTGGCCAAGGTGCCTTCTTTGGAGATTTAGACTTTAAACTCGAAGAGAAAATTAGGAGATCGCTTCATCTCGAATCGAGGTCCTATCTTGTTATTTCAGATCTGAAATCTATAAAAAATCTCTCTTTTATTTGATTTTCTCCACAAAAATCCCTATTTTCCCCACTAACAAGCCCTAAGTTGCATCAAATTGGTATCAGAGCTTGTCGATCCATAGCGACTACGAGATCTAAGGATAAAATCAGCACGTTGGAGGAGAAGTTTGACGGCGCCATCCAAGAGCTTACGAAGATGTAAGAACAAAAGACCGAGATGGATCGGAAGTTTGTGATCTTCATGGAATCCCTCGTGGGGATATATAAGAAATTGGACTTCAATCAAGTGGTAACGCTAGATCCGGAGCAAAAGTTGAGATCTTTGGCGAAGGGGAAGGAGAATGTTGACCCTTTTCATAAAGGGCTTCTCTCGGATGCGGATCTGGTGACAGATGCTGAAGAACAAGATTTCTATGAAGGCCAGAGGGCACAACGACGGCCCTACAACATCCACGAGGGAGATTCGGATGCCGAAGCGTCGGAACGGGAGCACCAAGGGCATCAGACTGCCATAGCAGGCTACCAGGGCAGTCGCGCCCCCGGCGAACCGCCAGGGGGGGCACGAGGCCCTGGCGGCCTGCCAGGGCCCGCAGGACACATGTCGACTCGCCAGGGCCTTGCGAGGTCCCTGGCGGCCAGCCGGAGCCCCCAATCTGGCCCCACAGCGGCCCGCCAGGCCCCCAATCGCCATTTTTTGGCCGCTGAGCTTCTCTGGAGCCTCCGATGGTCCCGCGACATGGGATGGGGCATCGAGGACTCGTCGAGGGGTTTGAGGACCCCCTGTGTACTTTTGCAGCTGATTTCTATGAAAGAGGGCCCTCGGGACGAGAGACGGAGTTCGAGGAATATGACAGATACGATGAGGATAATTGGGGGAGCTGTAGAGATGGAGGAGGAGCTGATTGGGGAGTAGACGCACAGAACGGGAGAGATGGAGGCTCTGGATATGGTGTGCCACGCCTACCCCCATATCGACGACATGATACTAGCAAGCGAGATGAGTTCAAGGAGGGGTTTCTGTGGAGAACCAGGTCAGGAAGCTGAAGATGCCCGTCTTCGAGGGAGAGGACCCAGATTCGTGGTTGTACAGGGTCGAGCGATACTTTGAGGTGTTTATGATACGGGAGGAGTGGCTTATAGCAGTTGGAGTCTGCCTAGAAGGAGAAGCGTTGTCGTAGTATCGATGGACGCAACGTGACCCGTCTTTCCACACTTGGGAGGAGTTCACGATGCTACTGTTGGAGCGGTTCTGCGAGGTGCAGGTGGGAAATGCATTTGAGAGGTTATATGCTCTTGAGGCAGGATGTCACTGTGAGGGATTTTATTAAGAAGTTCGAGATGCTGGTTAGTCGGATCAGTGGGGTGTCAGGAGAGTCACTGGAGGGGTGCTTCATGAAGGGATTGAAGCCAGCCATTAGATCAGAGGTGAGGGCCCATAGGCCGTCGAGTCTGCGAGAGTGCATGAGTCTGGCGAGGATAGTGGAGGACAGACTGGACCAGGAGAGGAAGTCCACTGGAGCTTGGGGGAGGATTCTCTTTTTTGGAACATGCACCTGTAAGAGGGCAGAAGACGACAACGGGAGGAGCAGCATCAGCTGTTGGGATAGGGGCCAGCAAGGAAAATGGGGATGAGGCACGACCAGGTGGGAAAGTATGACGGATGATTGAGGCTGAGATACGGGAGTAATGAGCCAATGGGTTGTGTTTCAAGTGTGATGAGAAGTTCTCCCATGGGCACCGGTGTGGTGACTGCAGATTGCATATATTGATAGTGAATGTCGAGGACGGAGAGGACGTGGTAGAGCTGGAGGCTGGCGAGGAGGATCAAGAGCACTTGCATCTGGACATGTCAGAGGTTTTCCTTAACTCTGTGGTGGGGTTCACTCCGAACCACATCATGAATCTGGTGGGACATATTGCAGAGTTGGAGGTGACAGTGTTGGTTAATAGTGGGGCTACCCACAATTTCATTTCACGCCAGCTGGTGGAGAGTTTGAGGTTGGAGCTCAGTAACATATGCAGATTTGAAGTGGTGTTGTGGACATGACAGGTGGCGCAGAGCAACGGGGTGAGAGAGGCATACTGCTGACGATCCAAGGGGTTCAGATCATTGCCGACTTCCTTCCTATGGAGTTGGAGAGTACAGATATCAACCTTGGGATGAAATGGTTGCAGACCCTCGACAACACAAAGACCAACTGGAAGCTCCTCAGGCTGGAGTATCAGGAGGGGGATGAACAGTAGTTTTACAGGGGGATCCTAGTTTATGACGTTCCTTGGTCTCTAATAAGACTATGACTAGAGCTCTTCAGTCGACAGGAGGGGGTTTCTTGGTGGAATTCTAGTGGTTGTCCTTAGAGGAGGAAGGGGAGCGAAAGGAGCAGGAGTTGGCACCAGAGTTGGAGGAGCTGCTTAGGCAGTATGAGGGGGGTTTCAGAGCCTGTATGGTCTCCAACTGCCAGGAGATTATGAGCACGTCATTGTCTTGAGAGAGGGGGTGTCCCCTATCAGTGTACGGCCATACCAATACCCCCAGGTGCAGAATGATGAGATTGAGAGAATGGTAGGGGAGATGTTGCAGGTATGGGTGATCCAGCCAAGCGTGAGCCCATTTTCTTGCCCGGTCCTGCTCGTAAAGATGAAAGATGGCAACTGGCATTTCTGTGTAGACTACCGGGCATTGCATAAGGAGGCTGCCAGATAAATTTCCGATCCCGGTGATTGACGAGCTGCTAGATGAGTTACATGGGGCTAGAGTATTTTCGAAGATAAATCTGAAATCGGGGTACCACCAGATTCGAATGAGGATATCAGATATTCCCAAGACGGCGTTCAGAATGTATGAGGGACACTACGAGTTTCTGGTCATGCAATTTGGGTTGACGAACGTCCCTGCGACATTCCAGGCCTTGATAAACAAGGTCTTCCGCCCCTACTTTTGGGGTTTGTGTTGGTATTCTTTGATATACTTATTTATAACCGTACTTTAGAGGAGCATGTAGGGCACTTGCAGGAGTTGCTGCAGGAGTTGCATGAGGATCAGTTGTACGCCAACATGAAGAAGTGTCTATTTGGACAGCCTCAGGTGGAGTATTTAGGCCACATAGTCTCAGCTTAGGGGATGACTGCAGATGGGTTGAAGATTGCAGCTATGTTGGACTGGCCTTGCCCAACGACGTTGCAAAGCTTGCGGGATTCTTAGGCCTGACAGGATACTATCGGAAGTTTGTCCAGGGGTACAACACGATTGCTTGGCCAGTGACAGAGCAGTTGAAGGACAGCTTCCATTGGGGAGAGGAGGCGAACAGTGCATTTGAGGCCATAAAGCAGGAGATGACGACCGTGCTCATGCTAGCGTTGCTTTATTTCAGCAGGCCATTTGTGGTGGAGACGGACGCATAAGGATATGGATTGGGGGCGGGTCTCATGCAGGATCAACGTCCAGTGGCATACTTTAGCCAGGTTCTGTCAGCCCACGGCTGAAGTTAGTGTATAAGAGCGAGCTAATGGCGATAGTATCTTCTATATAGAAGTGTCGGCCTTATCTGCTGGGAAGGAAGTTTATAGTGCGGATCGATCAGCGGAGTCTGAAGTATCTCTTGGAGCAGCGCATGATTACAGAGGAGTATCAGAAGTGGCTCTATAAGTTGGTGCACTACAGATTCGAGATTCAGTACAGGCCAGGCTTGAAGAACAAGGCAACAGATACTTTGTCTCGCAGCGAGGAGGTAGCAGAGGCGGTGGTGATTTCCGTGCCGGTATTGCTAAACTGGGAGCCTTTGGTGCGTGAGATAGAGGCTGATGAGGGGCTGACCGTGATATGGGAGGCATTACAACGGGGTCTACAGAGTATCCGGGATATACACTGAGTGAGCAGAGGCTGCTGTATCGGGGTGGCTGGTGCTACCGCGGGGTCTTCCCAGGGAGCTGACCTCTTCACTCCGCTACATACCGACGATTTTTCAGTTCCATGACAGCTTAGTGTGGGTCATTCAGGGGTAACATCAGACCTACAGGAGGATGACCAGGGAGCTGTACTGGCCATGGTTGAAGAGGGACATCACGCATCTAGTAGCAGAGTGTGAGACGTCTGCCAGCGTCACAAGTATTTTGTGATGGCTCACGCATGACTACTTTAGCCATTGGCGTTACCTGAGAGGGTGTGGGAGGATATTAGCATGGACTTCATTGAGGGGTTTCTGCGGTCTGGGGGCTATACTGTCATATGTGTTGTTGTGGACCGCCTCAGCAAATACGCCCATTTTATTCCCTTACGAAATCCGTACACGGCAGTTACAGCAGCCACGACCTTTATGAAGGAGATAATTTGCTTACATGGCTTTCCCGCTTCTATTGTATCAGATCGCGACAAAGTCTTCCTAAGCATCTTTTGGAAGGAGTTGTTCAAGGTACATGTGACCAAACTGAGGATAAATACGGCCTATCACCCGCAGACAGATGGTCAGACCGAGGTGGTGAATAGGAGCTTGGAGACTTATCTGCGTTATTTTGCATCCGATTCACCAAAGCAGTGGACGAAGTGGTTGGCATGGGCGGAGTATTTGTACAACACCTCCTATCCTTCGGCTACGCAGTGCACCCCTTTTTGCATCCTCTACGAGCGGGACCCCCGCACCTGGTCCACTACAACCGCGGTACCAGCCCAGTGTCTCAGGTGGAGGGGCATTTGAAGGAGAGGGACAAGATGTTAGAAGGGCTGAAGCGTCACTTGCTACGAGCACAACAGTTAATGAAGGCCAAGGCAGATGCACATAGGCAAGATGTGCAGTTTGAGATTGGGGACAAGGTGTATTTGAAGTTGATGCCTTACAGACAGAGGACAATGTCGCAGAGGAGTAATGAGAAGCTAGCGGCCCGCTATTATGGGCCCTTTGAGGTCAATGCCAAGATCGGGAAGGGGGCATATCACCTATATTTACCAGCTACATCTACCATCCACCCGGTGTTCCATGTGTCACAGCTACAACACGCCGTTGGAGACCACACTCTATCACACACTTCCGCTCACCCTAACCGATGACATGGAGGTATTGCTTGAGCCACAGGAGGTCCAAGGAGTTCGGCAGAGCGTAGCAGGAGTCTAAGAAGTGCTTATCAGATGGCAAGGTCTACCGAAGTATGACGCTACCTGGGAGTCTCGTGAGGTAAGCCGACAATAATTTCCAGAATTTTACCTTGAGGAAAAGGTGGTTCTTTTGGGGGGAGAGTAATGATACAATCATCACACGTATAGGAGGAGGCACGCGGTGGCAAGTTCGGCTACTTAGGGGGCTTTTCGTAAATTATGAACTTTTGGGGTTTTATGCAAATCTGAATTATGTGGGGTTTTTGTGCAAAATTTCCCTTTATTTTCCTTAATAGCTAGGGCTGGCCCTAATGGCCATTTTCCATGCTTTGATTGAGATTGTAAACCCTTGGCCAAGGTGTCTTCTTTGGAGATTTAGACTTTCATCTCGAAGAGAAAGTTAGGAGATCGCCGCATCTCGAATCGAGGCCCTATCTTGTTATTTTGAATCTGAAATCTATAAAAAATCTCTCTTTTATTTGCTTTTCTACACCAAAATCCATATTTCCCCCCTCTAACAAAGCCCTAGGTTGCTTCAGCATGCTAGTCCTTTATAAAAGTTACGGGGAAAGTATAAACCCGTTTAATTGTATATACTAAAGTACTGAGATATGAAAAATGCATTGCTTAAACTTGAACATTATGTTGTGTACTATGTCGACATAAGGGAATGGAAAAAAATTAAGTATGCCATTGGAGCAAGAAATTTGTATCCAACTTTGTATTCAGATCAGTAGGCATCTCATAGGTGTAGCCATTATGATCTAATAATGCTTGAAGTTTGTTCATCGGCACAGATAAGCTTGCGGTTTATTCATTATAAAAGATATGTGACTTCTGTGGGGATTCGTAATGTGATGAGATCATTATGGATCAGCGGAGGAGACCCAAGGCGATTGGAGCGGGACCAACGGAGAATAATTAGTCGCCGGGCATTTTTGGAAGGTTTTGGGCTGATTTAGTAACTTTCATTTTTGGAAGGTTTTGGGCTGATTTAGTAACTTTAATTTATATGACCAGATCTGCTCCAATATATGTTTAGGGCAGCCGTCATTTTTTCTTACGCTGATTTTGAATGATAAACCCTAGTTTTAGTGTGGTAGTTTATAGATCTAGCGAGTTTAGTAGTTGTTTGTCGTAGATCTAGTGTGAAGAGCCGGATCCCTCTCGAAAGGGGTCGTTTATCTTGTGGTCCTCTTTGATTTTAATAAAAATTCCCAAATTTCAGCCCTAAATCCTATCAAATTGGTATCAGAGCTAAGATCTAACATGGCGGCTACGGGAGCGAGTTCCAAGATGGAAGATCTAGAGAAGAAGGTGGGGGAGATCGATGCCCTAAAGGAGAAGGTTGACACCAGATATGGGAAGGTTGATGCCATGGTTAAGAATATCGACTCCGTCAAGGGGGAGGTCTCCGCTCTTACGGCAATGATGAAGACATGGATGGAGAACCAAGGCAACCTTCGTCGCGAGGAAGATGAGTCCAAAAATGGTAATTTTGGTGCCCATTCTTCAGATCTAGGGCCAAAGGAATTATCTTTGAACAAGGGGAAGAGCAAGCTCATGATCTTGGGCGAGTAGACTACCGCGGAAGACGGCGAAGATCGCGAGGGGGCAGATCCGAATGGAGCGAGGTGCCAGGAGAAGGACATCGGCACCCTAACCCTAATTGGGGGGCCAACGGCCCCTCTGGTCCTTTCGCACATTCCCAGGGACATCCCTGGGGGCCGCGCGGACCCCCAGGACCATCCTGGGGTCCGTGCGGACCCCCAGGTGATTCCTGGGGGCCGCGCGACCCCAGGGAACAGGAGGCGAGCCGCGCGGCTTCCCAGGTGACTCCTGGGGGGGCGCAGCAACCCCTAAGGCATGGATGTGGGCTGCAACAGCCCCCATGAGCTGGTTTGGGTCCACAGCGACACCCGGAGCATGGTTTAGGTGTTCGTCACGGTCCGACACATTCCCATTTTTTAACCAAGCACCCTGAATATCATCATCAAGGACCATGGGTGCTGGCGACCCATTCAGGAAGGGAGGAGCCTTCAGTGGGAGCCCGACAACAAGGAGGAGGTCATGGAGATCCTTGGGGTAACCCTTGGAAACACCGAGGTCCAGTTCGGGACGAGGGAGGTTGGGAGAATGGTGGCGTAGGAGTATTGTGGATGAAGGGAGGGCCCAACGTAATGCGCAACACCAGTTTCATTTCGGTCTGCCAAGAGGGAGGGCGGATCAGGGAAACCTTGGATTGGAGAGCAGGGTCAGGAAGTTGAAGATGACTGTTTTCGAAGGAGAGGACTCGTACGCTTGGATTTACAGGGCAGAGAAGTATTTCCAAGTGAATGTGTTGTCTGAGCCTGAGAAATTGCAGGCGGCATGACTTTGCTTGGAGGGGAAGGCCATTGCATGGTACCAGTGGAGACATCAGTGGCTGTAGATTAGATCTTGGGAGGAGTTCAAGGAGTCCTTACTGGATCATTTCCGAGATACACATGAAGGTGACTTGTACGAGTAGCTCTTGGCTCTGCATCATGGGGGTGCCGTGAAGGAATATATAGAGCGATTTGAGGCGCTCTGTGGCCAGGTGAGGGGGATTCCAGAGGCAGCTTTGATGGGAAGCTTCATGAATGGGCTTACGTCCGACATTCGGGCTGAGCTACGCATGCATCGAGCCGAGGGGGTTAATGGATGTTATGGAGTTAGTGCAGATGGCGGAGGATAAGAACACAGCTGAGCGACGAGCGAAGGGAGGTTGGAGCTGGGCGACTTTTCGCAGCATAGGCCAGGCAGGAGGGCAGGAGCCAGCAGTAGTGGGACAGACTTGGGGAAATCAGACGAGAAAGGAGAAGAGTAGCGTCGCACATCCTAGTGGGCCCTTTCGGAGGTTGACATAGACGGAGAGGGCGAATAAGTTGTGTTTCAGATGTGATGAGAAGTACGGCCCTGGACATAGATGTCGGGAGCGTACCTTACAGGTACTTTTGGTACTTGAGGAGGACGGAGAGGCAGAGGTTAAGGAGGGTGTTGAGCAACCTTTGGAGGATCAGAGATGGAGCATAAGCACACACATTTGGATGTAGCGGAGGTGTCACTCAACTCTGTAGTGGGGTTCACACCGAACCACACTATGAAGTTGATCGGGGAGATATCGGAGCAGGAGGTGACGGTGTTGATTGACAGTAGGGCCACCCACAACTTTATTTCCAACCGAGTTGTAGAGCAGCACGGGTTGGAGTTGGTGGACACGTGTAGTTTTGGGGTAATGTTGGGTACCGGCCAAATAGAGCGTGATAGGGGAATATGCAAGAGCGTGGTGCTGACACTCCAAGGGGTCAGAATTGTAGAGGACCTTTTACCACTGGATCTGGGTAGCACATATGTTATTTTGGGATAAGATGGCTGCAGAGCTTGGGGGAGACCAGGACTAACTGGCAGCTACTCCGGATCGAGTACCAGGAGGGAGCAAGTTGGTGACGCTTCAGGGGGATCCAGGCTTGTGCAGTTCGCGGGTTTCCCTGAAGATGATGGCTAGAACCTTGGAGGCGGAGGGTGGATGTTTCTTGTTAGAGCTGCAGGGTTTAGCAGGGGAGACAGCGGGCCATGAGATGGACATACCGGCGGAGATACGACAGGTGCTGGACCAGTTTGGGGAGGTTTTCTAGGAACCTTATGGACTTCCACCTCCACGAGACCACGCGCATTTCATTGTGCTCAAGGAGGGTGTTGCACCGATCAGTGTGGGGCCTTATCGCTACCCTCAGATTTAGAAGGGGGAGATCGAGAAGATGGTAGATGCGATGATACAGGCGGGAGTGATCTAGCCCAGCACTTGCCTCTTCTCCAGCCCTGTGCTACTCGTGAAGAAGGATGGAAGCTGGAGATAATGTGTAGATTATCGGGCACTGAATTAGGAAAGTACCTGAAACGTTTCATATTTCAATGATCGATGAGTTACTGGACGAGTTGCATGGGGCCACTATATTTTTGAAGATCGACTTGAAGTCGGGCTATCACCAGATCCGAATGAGGGGGGAAGATGTGGAGAAGACAACCTTCAGAAACCATAAAGGCCATTATGAGTTTTTGGCCATGCCCTTCGGGTTGACCAACGCCCCAACTACATTCCAGGCCTTGATTAACAAGGTGTTCCGGCCTTACATGTGGAGATTCGTGCTCGTTTTCTTCGACGACATACTGATTTACATTCGGACCAGGGAGGTGCATGTGAAGCACCTGACAATGGTGCTACAAGAGTTACAACATCATCAGCTTTTCGCCAACAGGAAGAAGTATTTGTTCGGCCAGCGGAGCATGGAGTACCTGAATCGTGTAGTTTCAGCTGACGGTGTAGAGGTGGAGAGTTCGAAGATCGCGATGATGGTGGAGTGGCCGCGCCCTACCACATTACGGGGGTTGCGGGGATTCTTTTGTTTGACGGGCTATTACAGGAAGTTCGTCAAGTACTATAGCACTATAGCACTATTGCTTGGCCTTTGACGGAGCAGTTGAAGAACAATTTCCTCTGGGGGAGGAAGCCACTGTAGTATTTGAGGCCCTGAATAGGGCTATGACGAGCGTACCGGTGTTGGCACTTTCGGATTTTAGTAGGCCATTTGTGGTGGAGTCCGACGCCTCTGGATATGGGCTGGGAGCGGTTCTGATGCAGGACCAGAGGCCAGTCACATACTTCAATCAGGTGTTGTCAGCTAGAGCGCGGCTTAAGTCCGTGTATGAGCGTGAGCTGATGGCCATATAGTCCTCGCGGTTCAGAAATGGAGGCCATACTTGCTGGGCCGACCATTTCTGGTGCGTATTTATCAGAGGAGCTTCAAGTATTTGCTAGAGCATCGGATGGTTACAGAGGAATTTCAGAAGTGGTTGACGAAGCTTATGTGTGTATAAGTTTGAGATCCAATACATGTCGGGGTTGGAGAATAAGTCAGCTGATGCCTTGTCAAGGAGGGAGGTAGACTCTCAGCTGGCGGCTCTGTCGTTACCTGTGTTGGATTGGGAGTCATTGATGAGGGAGATCGCAGAGGATGGGGAGCTGGGCAAGATTGGGGCGGTGTTAGTTCAGGATCCAGCAGCACATCAGGGATACGAGATGGACGTGCAACGCTTATTGCAAAAGGGACGTTTGGTTTTACCGAGGAGCTCGACTCACATTCCTACACTACTATAGGATTACCACGGGAGTGCAAGGGGGTATTCGGGGGTCCTTAAGACTTACCAGCGCTTGAGTAAGGAGGTCTACTGGGAGGGGATGAAGAAGGACGTGGTAGTATGGGTAACCAAGTGTGACGTTTGCCAGCATCACAAGTATATGTCAGCAGCTTCTGGAGGATTATTACAGCCGCTCTCATTGCCAGACAGGGTTTGGGAGGAGGTCATTATGGACTTCATCGACAGGCTGTCGAAGTCGGATGGGTACACAGTTATCATGGTAGTGGTTGATAGGCTGAGCAAGTATGCACATTTCGTGGCGTTGAGGCATCCGTACTCGGCAGTGACAGTTGCATCATCACTCATCAAGGAGGTGGTTCGATTGCATGGGGTACCGGAGGCTATCGTTACAGATATGGACAAGGTTTTCCTCAGCCACGTTTGGAGAGCTTTTCAAGATGCAGGGGAAAAGCTAAAACGGAGCATGGCGTATCATCCACAAACTGATGGCCAAACGTAAGTCGTCAACAAGAGTATCGAGACATATCTCCGTTGTTTCGTCTCGGATGCGCCGCAGCAGTGGGCCAAGTTGTTGGCATGGACGGAGTATTGGTACAATACTTCGTTCCATACGGCGGCTCAGACCACCCCTTTTAGGGTGTTGTACGGGAGGGACCCACGCATTTGCTGCATTATGGTCGGGGTTCCACACCAGTCTCTCAGGTGGAGCATCTTTTAGAAGAGAGGGACCAGATGCTTCAGGAGTTGAAGCATCATTTGTTGCGGGCGCAATAGCTGATGGAGGCCCAAGCTGACAGGCACAGGCGGGACGTTCAGTTTGCAGAGGGTGACATGGTGTAGTAGCTTCGCCCTTACAGACAGAGATCACTGGCTCACGTGAGGAATAAGACGTTATCTCCTCGTTACTTTGGCCCATACAAGGTGGAGGCGTGCTTTGGGCAGGAGGCTTATCAACTGAGGTTACCCCCAGATTAAGCAATTCACCCCGTATGTCATGTTTCCGAGTTGAGGCATGCCATCGGAGACCAGACGTCGTCTCCCTTGCTACAACCGACGCTGACAACTGCCATGGAGGTGCTTTTAGAGCCATCAGATGTTATAAGAGTTTACCAGAGACATGCATGGGAGCGCGAGGTTCTGATTAGGTGGTCGGGCCTACCAGACCATGAGACGATGTGGGAGCCCTACGATGTCATTGAGCAGAGATTTCCTGATTTCCACCGTGAGGACAAGGTGGTTTTTTTGGGGGAAGTAATGATGAGATCATTACGTATCATCAGAGGAGACACAAGGCGATTGGAGCGGGATCAGCGGAGCAAAATTAGTCGCCGGTCATTTTTGGAAGGTTTTGGGCTGATTTAGTAACTTTCATTTATATGAACAGATCTGCTCCTATATATGTTTAAGGCAGCCGTCATTTGTCCTTATGCTGATTTTGAGTGATAAAACCTAGTTTTAGAGTGGTAGTTCATAGATATAGCAAGTTTAGTAGTTGTTTGTCGTAGATCTATTGTGGAGAGCCGGCTCTCTCACAAAAGGGGTCGTTTATCTTGTGTTCCTATTTGATTTCAATAAAAATTCCCAAATTTCAGCCCTAAATCCTATCATAATGATATCCTATGTAGATTATAGATTGCTGATCAATTGCTTATCATTTATGTTACACGTGAATTTGATGTTTGAATTTGTACGCTTGAGTTCTGGATGCCAGATCGTGTTCTTTGAGACTGGTGATGGCTTGAATGACAAGCCTGTTATGTAATTTAGAAATAGTGAATCTTCTAGCAGAGTGCATGCACATTCCATCTATCTTCTGCATACATATGACAATTTGGGGTAGACCATGAAAATTTAGACCAACAGTGGTCTATTAACTGCTTTTGGGATTTCTATGTATCTTGTCCTTTTGTTTGCTGGCCTTTTTGGGCAGATCTGATCATTTGATGACCATGTCTTAACTTGCTTCTTACTTAGTAGAAAAAAATACAAGGGCCGTTCACTTTAAAATTTCGTTGCTAACGCCCATACACGTGATATAAAGATCCCCCTCATGCTCCCCCCTCACACACGTGCGTGTACAAAACACACACACACACACAGTTATTCCCTAAAAGCGTCGTGCATTATAGCTTGGGAGGTTCTCATAAATGATAATTTAATAAGGCTGGCTTTTGTTCCAATCAGATTTTTTGGATACTAACTAGATTTGAGAGTCTAATAGGACGGCTTTCCTTTCTCAGAATTCTTATAAAGTTGGGATTTTAATTTCATGCCATTTGGTCAGCTTTTATTGCATTATCCTTTAGCTTTTATTGCATTATCCTTTGAGCTTTCTTCTTTTGGGAGCATGCTCCAGCAAGAATATGCCCTGCAACACATCTCATCCGGATTCCAATGGTAGGACCAGTGTTCTAAATATCGGATATCGGTCGTGTATCGGTCTAGTAAATTTGATATCGGATTGCAAATATCGGGGATATATCGTGGGTATTAACTAAAATCGGAGTGTCATATCGGAGGCTTAAAAATGATGACATATGTAAGCATAGACATATCCAAAAAGATATAAAATATACTAACTCAAATAAAAGTATGTTTTAGTTATACTTCTCTCGTTAAATATGAATATCAGGGATATTGACTAAATATCGGAGTGTCATATCAGAGGCTAAAAATGATGTCAAATAAAAGCATAGATGTGTAAGAAAATATAAACTATAGAAACCCAATCGATTGTCGCCGGAAATTTTTGTCGGACGAAGCTGAGCGGAGTGGTGTAAGGAGCAAACGTCGAGAAGAGCAGATCGTCATGATTAGAATTAGGGCAAAGCAGTGATCATTTCTCAAAATCCCGATGGCTCTCGTCGTTTTAAGTAAATGATTGGGTCGAGTGACTCGAATTGGATCTATTTTTAAGTGGACCATCCACTAACTTTATTTTTTAAAAAATGTGAATTGCGGCCGATATTTCAAAGGGATATATTAGCTGCAATATCGACTGCAACCCGATATTGCGTTGATATTTCTCCAAATATCGGAAACTGCAATATATAAACCTATATCGTATCGGCTTAGTGATAAAACTGATATTGCGGCCGATATATCGGATATCGGTCCGATATTTAGAACACTGGGTAGGACAAGATATGGCTTTGCCCAGCTTTCTGCCTAATAGATTGGAAAGTCAATTTTGACGCTTCTTTATTTTACGTTTAAGAATTTCAAGTATTTAGACAATTTCATAACTGGCTTCCCAAATGTGTTTTCTCTAATTACATCAGTAAAGATTTAAGCTATATAAAAAAGATGTTAGAGGGAGATTATTGAGATTTCCCATATATGGGAATTCTAAGCTTAGGATTCTAATTTTTGGGTCTTTATTATTTGAGATATCTGTCTGAGTTAAGACAACACTAAAATCTTTCCAAACTTGTCTTTTCAAGTAATAAAAGCACAGATTCACATTATTTCATAATTTAGTATTTTGAATTAGATGATGATTGGCTATGAATAGATTGAATTATGTTCTTAGGATTGGAATGGAATAGATGTTGTATATATCAACTTATGGTTAGTTTAGATAGATTTTAATAGGAATTGCAAATATATTAGAAGATTGGTGAAGTCTTCTTAATTCCCAGTAAACACATTGTAAGTAAAAGGGGTGCAGTCTTCAATGTAAAGTATATAATATTAAAGGTAATTATAGATTATTAGACACTCAACCATGATTGTTATTTAGATGCTCACCAACTGTATCTCTTCTGAACTCCATAGTGGTTAGTGGTAACTGAGCTAGCAGAGAGCATCACCAACACCACCAACACCCCTCCCCCCCAAAAAAAACATGTGCGTGAGTGCCCTCACTTATGCTGTACCGTATCAGCTGTAGAGGCTATTCACTTTGCTTTATTCTGCTTCAATTTTTTGTATGTGTGTGTGCAGTTTGAACTGTTGAAAGTCTTGGAAACTTCATTGTGCTTGGGTACCCTTTCTTAGCAGTCTGCTCTTAGCAAAATGGAGAATTCGAAAAACATCTGCATACTTTTTGGGACTAGCAGGCTGCTAGGATTTTTCTAGGTTTTGATGCAGAAAGTTAGGGTTTTGGTTGAAAGGTGGGATTTTTAGGGGTTTGATGAGAATAATTGGGAAAAAGGAGGGATTTTTATTGATGGAAAACTGAAAATAAAGAGAGTATAAAGGATAACAATGAGTTCTTTCGAGTGGAACCCTCTCTGCAAAGCTGCCGAATCGAGAGAGGGCCACGCTCCCCAATAAACCAAGGAAATCTCAACCTCTATGAAGTCTCTCACAATAATCAAGCATGATAATTCTTAATCCACATAGCCCATGTAAATAATAAATTGAAAATACAAAATTATAAAAAGACCACTGAAACTAAAAATTATGAAAAGACCATAGAAAACTAGAAATTACAAAAACATCCTCGATGGGTCAAAATTGCAGATTTGTCCTTTTGTGCGGTCTCATCATTACTCCGCCCCTCGAAAAAACACTTTGTTCTTAAGGTGGTGCATGAAGTGCGTGGGTCATCTGCTCCAAGTGGGTTGACTGCCTTCTCTTGGGTCAAAAGGATAAGATTGGTCTCGTCCATCCTCAACGACGCTTGGATAGATGTCACGATGATCATGTGGCTGGCTGAAGGTCCTCTACGTCTAAATACGAACACTGACGCTCATAAGGTTGTCCGATTGCAAACCATTAGCCATGGGGCCCTTAACAGCATTGTCAGGCATGGCGGGCCCCAAAGGGCGTTGTCAGGCCATGATGACCACCAACACACGTCGGGCCATGGCGGGCCCAGCAGGGAATGCATGCCTGCTTGCAGGTCTCGACGGCCCTGCATGGCCCCTGCGGACCTGTAGGTGGGCTTGCAGGGCTGCGACTTCGTTGCAGCGAGTTGCGGGGTCCCCGGTGAGGGTGGCTGGGGTCCCCGCTCCTTGTGGTGTCCTCTTCGGCTTCTTTAGAATCATTTTTGTCCAGATCCGTGTACGAGTCATCGTCGCCTTTAAGATCTAAAGCTGGATCACCCTTAGAATGGATCTTCTTGTCAAAAGGCACCGCCTTTGGTCCCGGATTTGAGTTGTCGTCGGCATTGCCCAGATCCGAGCAGATGTCTTCGTTCTTCTTTAGATGTAGCTTGGTGGTATCCAAAATTCCGCTTTTTTCTTTGCCTCTGCTAAAGATTGGCCTTTGGATCTAGAGATCTTAGGGCAAATTGTTGAGCCACCTTTTGCACGATAGACTCTAGCCTTACATCCAATTTTGCATCTATCCGCAAATCAAATTCTTCCATCACCGCTTTCATCATGGATTCCATCGACGTGAAACACTCCTTGGTTTTCTTCAATTCTTCAAGTTTGCTGTCGTATTTTCCTCGAAAGGTTCCACCTTTTCCTTCGATCCCGTTGTCGCCATGAGGATCTTGTCGCTCTGATACCACTTGATAGGATTTATCTAGGTTTTTGATGTAGAAAGTTAGGGTTTTCGTAGAAAGGTGGGATTTATATAAGAATGGTGGGATTTTTAGGGGGTTGAGAAGAATTGGGAAAAAGGAGTGATTTTTATTGATTGAAAACTGAAAATAAAGTGAATACAAAGGATAATGATGAGTTCTTTCGAGAGGAACTCTCTCTCCCAAGCCGCCGATTCGAAAGGGGGATGCGCTCTCCAATACCAATATTCACATATATATCTCACAGCTTGAAATATGATACATGATATGATTCTAGTGAATATTGGCATCAGCTGTGAAATTTCAAATCTTAATATCATTTCAAGGAGAAGTGGCACATAATTTTGACATGCCATAAAAGTGATACACCCGCGCGGGTCTATCCCCTGCGCATCCATGGGCCGGGCCCATTACTAGCCGTCGACACCCCCTTTGCCCTAATTCTTATTATATAAAGGGGGGTAGCCGTCACTTATTTCTTATGCTTGATATTTGATTTTCTCTATTGAGCGTTCTTAGGTTTAGATCTTAAATTAAACGAGTGCGGACGTCCTCTTCGGCGTCTTGGGAGGAGAGCACACCTCTTTTGTGCTCAAATATCTTGTTATTTCTATTGTTTTCTCTATAAAAATCATATCTTTTGTTGGTTCCTAACATTTTGGTATCGGAGCACGTGACGATACATGGCGGCCACGACAAGATTGCACGACAAAATTGAGGCTTTGGAGGCAAGTTCACGAGCGAAATCGACGAGATCAAGAAATCGTTGGCGGCAAACGATGAGTCCATGGCAAAGTTGACGGCTTCCATCAACCAATTGGCGGCGAATCAAGCGAAGAACGACGAACAATTCGCGCAATTGATGGGAACCCTAAATCAATTGGTGACGAACAACAAAGGGGATGTGAACCCAAATCCGACACCAAAGACGGCACCTTTGAAGAAAGAAAAGGAAAAAGCCGAGATTTTGGCCCAAAATCAACCCTTTTTGGTGGAGGAATTGGACGAGGACGAAGACGATAAGCCACGGAGGGTCGATTACCGCGAGGAGGTACGGCAGAAGGCGGTGGAGAGCCAAAGGGGCGGCGGAGGACCTAGCCGCCGCAATTGGGAACAAGGCGCCATCAACGAACCACGGCCGAACCCCCAAAACAGCTAGGGGGTTCGACCGCCGCAGGAAGGAGGCGTGGAGCCTTTCCCCGCCTCAGGCGACCTCCGGCAGGGGGCCAGGCCCCGCCAGAGGTCGGCGGGGTCTGACGAACTCGCCGGACCCTGGTAGGGCCCACCGGCCCTGTCGGAGGCCCGACGAGGCCTGCAGGCCCTCCGGCATGACGGGAGGGCCCCTACAGGGTCCCGCCGGGGGTGGGGTGCTTCCGGCGAGCCCTAAAGGGGGCGGGGACCCCCTGGCAGCCGCTAGGGGGCTGTATCCGGTAAGCCCCAAAGGGGGCGGGAAACCCCCTGGCAGCCGCCAGGGGGGAGATGTTCACAGCCAGGGCTCGGGAGGGGTTTTCAAGCCACTCGGGCAGTGGACAGAGGTCAGGAGGGCGGATTTTAGAGGGGAAGACCCCCGCAGACAGCTTTTGGGAGGGTTTTACGACCCTTCGGGACGGCGACCAGTTGCGGATGACCACTTTTACGGAGACGGACACGGTGGGGACTATTATTATAATGACGGGGGTGGCTATGAGACGGAGTTCGGCAATGATGCAGGTTGGGACGACTTTGAGGGGCCGTCTGGGAGATTACCGAGGAGACTATGGGGGTCGCGGAGGAGGACCACCCAGACAGTACGAGACTCAGGACGAGAGGAGGCAGCACTACCGGCCACATTACCGAGAGGAGGGGAGGCCCGAGCAGGGGCACTTTGGAGGAGATTGCAGAGTCCGGAAGCTGAAGATGCCGATATTTTCTCGGGAGGATCCACACGCCTGGTTGTTCACAGCGGAGGGATATTTCACGACGCACCACATGACTGAGGCTCAGAAGCGGGAGACAACAGCCATTTGCATGGAGGGGAGAGCTTTGGGGTGGTTCCAGTAGAAGGAGAGGAGGCAGCAGATCCGGAGCTGGGAGGAGCTGAAAGACTTGGTGCTGGAGAAGTTTAGAGACACCCGTTTGGGAAACCTACACGAGCAGCTATTTGCCCTCAGGCAGGAGGGGCCAGTGCGGGAGTACATCGAGAGATTTGAGGTACTGGCAGGGTGAGTTCATGGGGGTGTCGGACGAGTCGCTGGAGGGCACCTTCCTGAAGGGGCTGCGACCTAGTCTTCGAGCTGCGGTGAGGCCATACAAGCCTCGGGGGCTTTCAGAGGTCATTGAGATGTCGCAGATGGTGGATGACTCCCGAACTGAGGATAGGAGAGGCGGGCGCAGCTACAGTGGGCAGTTACAGCGGGGCACCACGACTGGAGCAGGCGGAGCAGGGGTCACTACTGAGGCAGTTCTGGCAGAGCCGGAGAAGACGGGGGAGCAGAACAACCCACCAATGGTTGGGGCCAATTCCGAAGGATGACCGATGCGGAAATAATGGAGAAGAGGCAAAAATGGCCCTGTTTCCGATGCGACGAGCGCTTCACTCCGGGACACCGCTGTGTGGACCGGAAGCTACAAGTGTTAATAGCGGAAGCAGACAAGGATGATGACATGGAGGACAAAGGAATCGGAGGGGAGGGCAACTCCCACTCGGATTAGCACCGCCGGGACTTGCAGGCACCACCTTGAGGACAAGGTGGCTCTTGGGGGGAGTATTGATAGACCCGCGCGGGTCTATCCCCTGCGCATCCATGGGCCGGGCCCATTACTAGCCGCCGACCCCCCTGCCCTAATTCTTATTATATAAAGGGGGGGTAGCCGTCACTTATTTCTTATGCTTGATATTTGATATTCTCTATTGAGCGTCCATAGGTTTAGATCTTAGATTAAACGAGTGCGGACGTCCTCTTCGGCGTCTTGGGAGGAGAGCACACCTCTTTTGCGCTCAAATATCTTGTTATTTCTATTGTTTTCTCTATAAAAATCATATCTTTTGTTGGTTCCTAACAAAAAGCATATGCATATATATGTAGTCTATTTTTATATTATGTATGTATTCCTTAAACCAATTCCTATTCTTTAATTTGCACATAAAACGATTCGTTAGAAAATCTTTATTACATGCGGATGTATTTCAAAGAGCCCATTGTATGTCCATTTACAAAACTTTATTTTTTTTGCGGGGAGGAGGGAGTTACCTTTGATACTTGAGAAAAACTTTTATTTTTGTATGCCACTGAATATAACCAAAGTATCTTGACTTGGATTATTCTCTTGTTTTACTAATCTTTACCAAATGCCTGTAAGTTTGGCAAAAGAGAAGGATGCAAATTAGAATCTGACATGATTCTTTAGCCACAAACTTTCATGATTTTCCTTTTGAGTTGTCTCCCTGATACCAGCTAGTATGCACCTTATGTGTTAATTTGTTGTGAAAATCATTTATGATTGTGTTTTGTAATTCATAAATCAAACATTTAAGTAATGGAGCTTATTGTGTTATTTGGATCTGTTTTGTCTCTAGATGCTCTTACTGCATTGCTGCTTGGTAGGTTTAATACTTAAAATCAGATATCAACTCGTAAGTTTAGAGAAGGATGTTCATAATCTTTCTTTGATTGCGATTATTTAGTTGTACATGAGTTGAGCATGCTGTGCCTGAAGAAGCCTTTGACACTATATATGTAACTTCCACTTGAGTGAATTAAGGTTTTTTCTTATTTTCTAGGAAGTTGGAATTATAGTTATGGACGAATGACTGGTGTAAATTATTTGGTTGTGATTGTCTAATATGTTCACATGTATCTTTGTCATACTTTTCCGGTAGAGTAGGGTTGTATCATGTCATGGCATGTATCGGGAAACCATTTTTGGACTAAATATGGTTCTCTAATAGTATCTGAAGATTTTTGTTCTCTTTTCATGTTTCTTCTATGTTTTTTGATGTGTTTGACTGTCTAATTGAAATTTGTTTCCTTTTCAAATGTAGAGAATATTTTTGCCGAGGTTTTTGTGTGATGAAGTGCTGAACTCTGCAGTTATCCGGGAACACCTTGAACAATGTGTTGACAAATCAAATAATGCACAGCAAAAATTGTATGCTCTCACTATTGAATGGAGAAATTTAAAATGCAAGGAAGAATTATTAGCAAGAACTGTGGAAGAACAGACTGGCAAATCCAGTGGAATAAGAGATTTTGTAAGGGAAGAAGGCAGAGCTCCAATACATGCTAAACCAAGGTAGGTTGTTAGAACAGCAACACCACTCATGAACCGAGCTATTTATACGCCAATCTTTTCTGGTAGTCCACTGAAAAGGGCATCTGCGCCCTTGGAGGAATACCACGAGGAGAATGGACAAACTGATGGGAACCATAACTTTGGTCAACTACTTAAGAGTATGATTGAGAAACATATTAATGGTAGTAAACCCCAGAACATGTAAAACCTTTCAGGTTCGATGGCTGCTGGATGGGGAACACCCACTGTTGACAGTTATGTTCTGAGCAATGCCACAACAAGTGGAAATCCCATTATCGTTACAAATGTTAACAATGAGAATGGACTTGGTGGGCAAGAACAGTTAGCAGTTCCTTTGCAGCAAGGAAACACAAAAACAACAGGGGATGTAGTCCATGGTGTTGATGTTAGAAATGCTCGGAGTATGCTAATAGGTGTAGGAAGGATGACCAGAGATGGGTTGAATGCAGAAGAGGTCCAGAGTATGGAAGGAAATGGGATGGTACAATCAATTACAGACAGCTTTCGTGGGTCTCATCAGAGTCTGGACCGTGGGAGAACTCATGGGAATACTCTTTCCATGACTCTGCCTTCTGGGGCCAGCATGTCGGTGGGCGAATTGTTTTCTTCCCATCAAAACCCAGTTCTACAAGGAAGCCACTTGGACATTCCTGCGAGTTCCACGGAACTTGAAGCTAGTAATCTTGAGGTGAGCTCTTTAAGGAATGATATTTCACATTTGCAGGATTCAATTGCTAGTTTAGAGTCCCAGGTCCTGTCAACATCATTTAGGAGGGATTTCCTAGGAAGAGATTCCCTGGGTCGATTGTACTGGGTTATTGGCAAGCCTGGTTTAAGACCTTGGTTAGTAGTAGGTGGAAGTATGATCGTGCCATGTGAGAAGATGAAAACAAATGAAATATGGGCATCTGGTTCTTGCTGCACATCTGATTTTGCTTCAGGTTAGTTCTTGGAGAAAACGTCCATCCTTCCTTTAGTCAGTCTCATTGAAGTCCGAATTGCAGCATGTGGAATTCATTGCCACTGGTATTTATATGAATCTGATACTGAAATTCAACAACTGGTCAACTGGCTAAGAGATTCTGATCCTAGAGAAAAGGAATTGAACGACTGCATCTTACAAAGGCAAAGACTTGCATTCTATCATGATAATATTTATGATAGAACTGATCCTAAACCAAAATCTTCCATTGGTGAAAAGCTTGTAGCTCCTTGCAGTTTAATCACAAAGGCTGCAGTAATACTTGAGAACAAGTATGGCCATTGCCCGGAACTTGAAGTCAGCGAAAACCCGAGGAAACGCGGGATAAAAGCAAAAGCAAGTAATGAAGATAGAATGTACAGATGTGAGTGTTTAGAACCGGTTTGGCCTTCTCGACACCACTATCTCTCCTGTCACCAAACATTTGCCTTTTTCAAAGATCTTGAAGATCATAATGATGGAAGGTGTGCTCCAACTATCCATGCTGCCGATGAAAGCAATGAAACTGATGATCAAGTGAAAGGGAGGGGAAATAGGTCTGATAACACAAAAGGAAAGGAGTCATCCGATGATGCAGATACAGTTGAGACAATGAAAAAGGGAAAATTTGATATCTGCTCCAACTTAGTCAAATTCCCAAAGAAAGCATGCCCTTATGGCCTTGCAGAAATCAGTAGATAATTCATAGCTTAAGACTCTAACAAGGAGTTAGTCAAGGAGATTGGACTTATTGGTTCAAATGGAATTCCTTCGTTAATATCATCTCCTATGTTTTTTGATCTTCCGTTGATTCTTAAAGGAAGTCAAAGATTTGATACCAATGTGAATAAAGGATTGGCTTCGTCAGATAACATGCAGCCAGTCTCCATACAAAGTGAGGGAGCAAATGGGTCTCATGGTGTTTTGGGAAATATACATGGACATGATGCCAAATCATCTGAAAATTGTCGCGATTCTAAGGGTGATCATTTATGGAAAAATCCTTTCCCATATTTTGCAGGTGGGAAACACGAATATTCTAACCTACAATCTGAAGTTCCTTGTAACTACACAATTCCTGAACAATCGCTTAGGCCTCTGGTTGGAAGACTTTCCTTTATTCTAAGACAGCTCAAGATCAACTTACTCGACGTGGAGGCAGCCCTGCCAGAGGAAGCATTGAGACACTCAAAGTCCCGCATAATGAGAAGATGTGCCTGGCGCGCCTTTGTGAAGTCTGCTGAGTCAATATTTGAGGTGAGTTGGATTATCTTTAGCTTGTTTGTTTCAAACATGTCACTCCATTATTTAATGTTTTTTTTTGTCCCTTTCCTGTATATAGCAATCATAATTCTTTTATGGGTTTTCTGCATTAAATTCAACAATTTAAGTTTGCATGTAAGAGAGAACTTTTGTTTGAACTACCCAGTGTGGAAGGATATATGCTTCTTTTCTGTCTACAGCTTCCTATTAAATGAATTTTTGGAGGTTCCTTTTTACTTGTTCAGGCTCCACCAACATCGCTTTTGGACAATGTTTTGCTGGCACTTTTCTCCTTGCAAAGTTTGGCTGATCATATCTGATATCCCTTGAAAACACAATCAGAGAAAAAAGTTAACCATTATTAAATGGGATACAAACAACCTGTTAGAATGTGAATAGACTGAGAGAGGGCGCCCACTATTATTGCTAATGGTAAATCGATAATTAGTAATTAAAATCATATCTACTCAAAAATCTTAAGCCAATAGGTAGTAGCACAATTCCTAATATGCGGATGTCCGCTTCTTTTAAATTTTCCATTCTAGGACTATAATTCTCAACACCACCAAACTTAAGGTGAGAGCCTTAGGTTCGAATATTAGATTTTTTTTTTTCAGAATCATGATAGAACATGATTCATATTGATTTGAATCTAGATCAGGTCATTACATATGAATAGAATAAAACTTGTGAATGGATAGGATTACAAGATAGACAGCTAATATGCTGTTAGCGATAGACATGATTATAAACAAACAGTCATTATAGGCATGACATGATGAAGCCTTCTATGTTGATACCTGTTGGATCCCCGTGCACCTCCCCAACACCTAGCCTAGGTACAAAATGGCGCACAAATAATCCCAAGGCCCGAATTCCACCGAGGCGTCACCTAGGCATAAAAACAAACACCTCACGGGCACAAGAGAGAGTTGTCACCAACTACCAACTCCCTCAACGATGTTGCGATAGACAATATAAGCACACGAATGTAACACGAAAGTAAGAACAACACAAAAGAGACAGAGGTTTACCCTGTTTCGGTTGCAAACAACCTACATCCAGCATCCAATGCACCCGGTTCCACTAATGATCAAGCAAGACATACACCGATCCTGTCATCTTCTTCTTCCTCCACCACAATGAGAGAATAGCTCCAAGCAATAAGACCTAACTCTAGATCTCTCACCAAGCTCACTCGCACTCTCAAACAAGTGGAAATCATTGATAACAAACCCCCTACAACATGTAGAGCTCCTCATGAGACCAATCTCATGTCTAGCTAGATCACTCCTTGGTAATATAGCTTCAAACTAGAAAAGCTACCTAAGGGACTCAGGATCTACAAGCTAGATGAAGAAGCAAGACACTCACCATGGATCTCACACAAGAAGAAGCTCCCTAGCTTTCTTCCCCTCCAATTTCAGATCCAAGACGTCTTGGCTCTCGCGAAAAAAGAATGGTTGCAGGCCTTCTTCTTTGCTCTCTGGAAAACCAGATTCTGAAATGAGAGAGACTGCAGTTTGTTTGCTCTCTGTCGGTCACTCAAAAGAGAAGGCACATGCTGCCTTAAATTTCCCCCAGCAACCACAAAACATGGGGGCCCCATGAAGACTGTGTAAGAGAGATTTCTCAACACACATTAAAAGCAACATTTTGCCCGGCTGATAAATCCACACTCACTTCAGCACAGCTCCAGCTCCAGCACCAATCTCCACCTATCGTCTATGAACTCACCTTGCCTTGACCATCGGACATGTGAACCTCCATCATGTGCATCGGAAATTGCGCCCTCTGGCGCATCAATCTTCCGAGAGATATGTCAAGCTCAGAAGTCGTTTGAGCCTAGCCTCACACATCTCCGCATCGTCCAACGCCATGTCTGCGATGAAGTCATCTGTCTCTGAGGATAACCCTGCGAGCTCGGACTCCATGAACGAACTAAATGACGACGTGCCAGCGTCCAATGAGCCCTCTGTCAATCCATGAACATCCCTATCATCACCCCACGGGCCCGCGAGAAATTCATGATCGCCATGGCCATCATCTATGAGAAACACACTGTCATCCCCACTGCTCTGCAGACTGATCCCAGCTGGGTCACATCGATACACCGTTAGTATCTGCTTTGTCTGCTGATGCATGTCATCAAGACTAGCCATCAACCGGCTCCGCGCCTCAACTGACTGTACCGACGACTCAAGACATGAATGCGTGCCCCTTCTTTCGGGGCGCCTCTTTCTAAATGCCCGGCCCAATGGGCCTGGCTGTCGGGCCTCCTTTTGATATTTAATCAGCCAGCCCAAGGGGCTGATATTAAATGGGTTTGGGGTCTTTGTTGTTTTGGTTATAACTTGAGAATTTGGCGTCCGATTCGGATGCCGTTCGAACCTGGGCGTAGACCGGGACATTCACGTCTTACCCGTGAACTTTTCCTTGCGTTTATTTATTAAATGTAGTCTTAAATAATTTAAGACACATTTAATCTCTTTTGCATCATATGCAAATTAGTCCCTATCAAGGCTTAAATTATTATTTGCATCAAATACAAATGATCCGAGGGCACATTCCTCTACATCTCCCACTTGCACTCAGGATCATTTATCCTGAATGCAGGAGATCATTGCAAAACATCTTTTGCAATATTTTATCCATTGCATCAAATGCAAATTATTCTCCCTAACTAATTTCTACCTATTAATAGACGAAAGTCGCACTCTGTGTGAGACCCTACAGCCTGACCCTTACAACAGGTTGGGCTCGAAGCCCTATACGGCAGTGACCACGAGCAGTGGTTGACGTCCCTGCTTCAGGAATCATCATTATGTGGTAGACTCATTGACATGAGTATTGTCGGGACCACCATGACTGTTTCCGTGATGAGTTCCGCAGTTATAGTCTCTTCGTCTAAACTATGTCATGTAGATCAAGTCTAGGGTACGGTCAAACTGTCAACCCCAATAACTTGACTCCGGTTAGTTTCTATCGATCTTTAGTCAAATAATATTGGACTTCTTTCAACATACTCTGGCCAGAGATTTTACTAAAGACCGAACTAACTCTACGACATTAACTCCCATTGACCGGGAGAGACGAATCCTCTCTTGGTCATTACTCTCCTCGTACGCTTCAAGTGACACCCAATCAAAAATCTTTCGACATGCCTTGCCTCGAAGCTAGGTCAGTTGATCTAAGTGGCACCGTTCACGCACAGGTTCGTAAAAATGTCCTCAAGTCAAAAGACCAACTAGCCTATCATCACTAAGAGTTATCTTTGACAGATTGGTCAATTTAACCATATGATAACTCTTGTGGATCGTTCAGTGAACTCATTCTCTAATGAGCACCTGTGTCTCGTCTTCGACTTCGCCAAGTCAAGCGATCATGAGATCATCGCCACCTCTAAACGGTGAAGACTTAGACACAATGGTCTATCCGATGTTTCGATATCCTTGTCTCGAAACATTTACGACCACGAACCCTTTTAGACTTACGCTACAGACGGTCAAACATTTCTCCATGATCGAGATACTCATCTCGATACATGTTTGACCTTGCATAAAGTCTCAGGACTTTACCTAAGTTAATATCTAATGTTAACTACATTATAAAATAACTTAGATAAATTATTACCAAATAGCTTATTGTTATATCGAACAAGATGTTTGTGTTATTCACACACAGAGATTGATTGCCTCGAGGGTATCATCTCTCAACATCTCCCACTTGCACTTAGGCCCATTTATCTCGGTATCTTATACCGTTTTACACATAAATTTTCCCGACTTCATGTGGTAGAGCCTTCATGAGTGGATCTGCTAAAACCGTCTACACTATAGACTTAAGGGGTTTCTATGCTCATGTTAGACCAAGCATTTGATTCTCATTCAAATAATTCATTTGGTCTGTCGGAGTCCATAATATTTTATTTCCTTGGATCTTATCCAGTTCATCGTACCTTACGATAATCATTTAAATTTATTACTTGGTCATTTTAAATGGCACATATCTGTTTCTGATAAAGTATCAACCTTTTTGATTACTTTGTCAAAATATATGTTCCATTCCTTTGATGCCTTGCATGTAATTCATACGCTCCCACTGACCTTGAAAACTTTTTGGCTAAGTCATATAAGTTGGTTCGTCTAAATCATATTTAGAAAAATGATCTTATAAGTGAATGCTCAAATTTTCATTGCCAACATGAGCGTTTACATCGAGTTTGGTCCGAGTAGATCTGTACACATCTGCTGGCAAAAAAACAGTTTCATTCTAATCCGTTTTATATGAATTAGGATGAAAAACCGTTCTCGACCAACATGATTGCACTTCACTATTTTCTTTTCTGCACCAACCTTTCAACTTAAAGATTTACTTGTAGAAAGTGAGGAAACATTTTCCTTAGGTACGTAAACTAAATTCCAAAATTTATTTACGCACACGGACCTATTCTAATTGCATCAAGTTATGAATCGGAGTTACTACTCTGAATTTTCATCCCGGAAGTTGACTAAGTCATCATCAGTTATGATGTCTAACTCGACAATTCGTCTCACGAGATTCGAGTAATTACACAACTTCCTTACGATTGATTTAATGAATATCTTATTGATAATGTCCTCATAGAACATTATCAAAACCTAGGCATTACTATCTGGGACTTAACCCAGAGGGAGGACTTAACTCAGAGTCACTTGCTATGGATCGCACCAAGTCTAACTAAGTGTGATTCATATCTTTTAACACACCGATGTGTTAACAGACTTGACCTGAGAGAAATCATATTTTCTTTTAATTACGCAAGATTTAATTAGCTAAGTATTTGACCATTCGATCTAATCGAATCAGTTTAAACACTTTATTCATTTCGTTCTTTATTTTATCAGACTTGTGTTTCATCAAGAACACGTGTCTTAATAAAATATACGAGTAACTTATTTTGGTTAATCTAGACTCGGGTACATCAGTATGTACGAGACTGAGTTCGACAACTCATTCTCCCACTGTCTTACAGATGGGTTTTAGCCATTATATCTAAGAGGGTAAGACTTACAAGTGTCCGTAGACTTCATAATACGAGAGGTCAGACCCCTCTTTATGTGACTTGTGAAACTTACTCTCTCGATACGGCCTAGTCTATTTTGCCATATAAGTTTGCTACTATCTTGTGTATTTATATATTAACATTTAATATATTATAGTTATCACAAATTACTAACACAAAACATTCCTTCAGAAGCAAGGTGACGACATTCGTCAAAATGTGTTAGACGTCTTTTTGTATAACAATTATTCTGAAATCGTGATATCAAAATATGTCACATTTTCATTTCCTCCTATTTATGCCTTTACTAATGAAAAATATAACTAACTTTCTCAATTGACTTTCGGGTCCTATAGTTGCCAACCCCTCAAAAAAGGAGGGCTACGGCTAATCTTGAAAATGATCATTAACGTATTTGACTTAGATATAGTCCATGGTG
This sequence comes from Scilla litardierei, assembly GCA_030789695.1. Classification (NCBI taxonomy): domain Eukaryota; kingdom Viridiplantae; phylum Streptophyta; class Magnoliopsida; order Asparagales; family Asparagaceae; genus Scilla; species Scilla litardierei. The sequence goes on from CM061142.1 coordinate 101,636,696, forward strand.
TCATACAATCATGAGTTGCATCATTGCGGTCTAGCGGAACATAACCAGAGAATTGACTAAGCCAGGATCACTATCCTTTAAAAGGTGATCCAGCAAACTTAGCTAAGCACATTGACTGGATCATGGTCCATTGAATGAAGCTTGTCATTTTTATATGCGTGCCATAGACTAAAAGGCTTTTATTAACAACTAATTAATCCTATAAACTAGTTGAATTCTTAAATTCAAAATTTTAGGATTTGTTTAATAACTTTTATTAAATCCGTATCAACTATAAGGTTCACGTGCTATCCTAATCGTTATTAGGATTTTTAATAAATTTATTAACCAACGCTAAAAGCGAAATTCTTTAATGAGAATTAATTATAACAATTAGAATTAAAAAATTTCATTAAAAGGACTACCCTAATCAGGAATTAGGTCTTAAAGGGTTGTTAAAAGTTTTATTAAAACATAGTATGTCATTAAAATATATCTTATGAATTTTAATGATTTCTTAATGGCTAACCTAAAGGGTTGTCTTGTGTTTTCAAATAATGGACAAGATAACATAGCCATTAACATAAAGTCACACTAATTTATCGCATAAAATAAAAGTGTACAACTATTTAACAATTAAATAGACTAAAGTTTATCGCATAAACAATTTTAAACTTTTAAAACAGTTTTAAAAATATCTCATAAATTTAAAACATCATTTTAAAAAATTTCATGCTTAAAATTTTATCACATAAAATATTTAAATATCTAAAATAATTTTTAAACTTATCGCATAAAGTTTTAAAGTCTTAAAATAAATTTTAAAATTATCACTAAATTTAAAACACCATTTTAAAATTTTCATGTTTAAAATTTTATCATATAAAATATTTAAACGTCTAAAATCCTTTTAAAATCATCTTTAAAAAATATCGCATAAATTTTAAAACATTTTAAAAGGGCATTTAGAAACATTTTAAATTATATCATAACTTTAAAACATTTTATAAACTATTTAAAAAAAATATTGCAATTTTAATAAAATCGCAGTGTTAGATCGTTACGCAAACCTAGGCTCTGATACCACTGAAGGGTTTTGGGGAACCCTTTGGGCACAAAAACTCTATTCCCGGCCTAAGTCGGACGGAACATAGGCGTAAAATATTTTACAGCGGAAGAATAAACAAGTTAAACAGTTTAACTTAGCCCTAAGGTACAAGATCCTTAGCCAAGATCTATGCCGACTCGGGATGGATCTGACCATCCCAAGAAGGATCTAACCTACTGCGATTAAATTAAACTAATGCTTATAAAATACATACCCGGAATCTTAACCCTGGGGCAGGTGAGATGTTCCGCACCGTCTTCCGAGCCGCTCCCCGTCTTACGCAGAGCCGCACCTTGAACCGATCCCCGAACCGCTCCTCGAACCGCTCCGCATCCCGAGGCAATCAATCTCCGTGTCGTTGAGCCAACCACGCGCTGAAGAAAGTTTCACGTGAGTGAAACCTTTGCCTAGATTTCGGATCTGAATCCGAACTCTTTTGCGGCTTTGTTAGAGCCCTCAAGAGTAAGGCAAAAATATTAGGGAGAGGAGAAATATTATTTTAAGTCTAGATCCGAGCGTGCTCCAACATTTACGAGAACCGCTCAGATCTAAAGCTTGGGACGAGCTTGGAGGAAGGGGGAGGCCCCTATTTATATAGGCGGCACACCCTCCCTTTTTCTCCACAACCGATGTGGGACTATTAATTAGAGTTAATAAAATCAATTTAGTTTGCCTTTCACAAAGTGCAAACTTCCGTGAATTTTAACTCCCTCACCGTTGAGCTTCATGATTGATACAACCTATCAATTCGAAGGGTGTTCAACAGTGAATGCATAGTAAAAAAACCGTTCGTCAATCCGAGTCAGTTTGACCCCTCAATTGATCGTCCAAAGATCAGCCCAAACAGTGTATTTCGCAAATACAGGCAGCCGTCAAAGAGAAAACGCACCTAGGGTTTGTAACCCTAGGTGTGGGGCCCACCCAGGGGCCCCACGCAGCTGCTGCACGCGCAGAACCCGAGGGGCACGTGCCTGGCATGCGCCCGCAGGCGCGTGCCTGGCACGCGCCGGCAGGGCGCACGGAGCGCCCTGCGGGCGTTAGTTGACAGGCGCCCCTTTCGGGGCGCCTCTTTCTAAACGCCCGGCCCAATGGGCCGGGCTGTCGGGCCTCCCTTTGATATTTAATCAGCCCAAGGGGCTGATATTAAATGGGCTCGGGGTCTTTGTTGTTTTGGTTATAACTTGAGCATTTGGCGTCTGATTCGGACGCCGTTCGAACCTGGGCGTAGACCTGGACATTCTCGTCTTACCTGTGAATTTTTCCTTGCGTTTATTTATTAAATGTAGTCTTAAATAATTTAAGACACATTTAATCTCTTTTGCATCATATGCAAATTAGTCCCTATCTAGGCTTAAATTATCATTTGCATCAAATACAAATGATCCAAGGGCACATTCCTCTACATGGTCAACTCTGACAGGGCCGTTGACCCGGCCCGGCCCGACCTGCGGGCCGGGCTTCCCAGCCCCCCCAGACCGCTGGGCTCCGGGCCAGGATGGGCGGCCCGGCCGGCTGTTTGCTTGCCCAACAGCCATTTTTATGGCTGTTTGGGGGGGGGGGGGGCATTTTTGGCCAAAAATGACCAAAAACCCTCCAAACAGCTATAAACGGTCAAATGGGGGTATTTTGGTCATTTTTGGCCAAAAAATAAAAAATCCCCAACAGTCCTAAAACGATCATATTGGAGGTTTATTTTGGTCTTTTTGGCCTTAAAAATTCCTATAAATACACCGCCATTTCATATCATTTTCTTCACAATTCTAAACATCTCTACTCTCAAATTCTTCTCATTCTCAAGCTCTTGCTCTCAACTCACAGCGCTCTTAAGATCCGGCTGATATCTCACCGCATTCAACCTTCGTCTGCTACCTCCCCGAGTCTCGGTAGTTGGCATTGGGCTGCTACATCTCCGCATTCAAGCTCCGTCTGCTACCTCCCTGAATCTCGACATCCGGCTACTTCCTCTCCGCATCCCTATCTCTCCACATCTTTGCTCTATATGCAAATAGGTTCCATTTATTGTTAAATTAGCATAATGTCAGGATCAAACAACCCACGTAGACATGTTAACGTTAATTTTAATACGAAAGAATATGGTTATTATCAAAATATGCTGAACAACCCTATCGAATCACCGGAATTTTCGAAAATGTCACCAACTGAATAAGAATGGAACGATAGTAATCACCCTAGCCCCATAGTGGGTACACAAGGGGTTCTTCTTCTGCACACACTTCAACCTCTACTACTACTGCTGCCCAAACTTCCACACAAGCAACCCAAACTAGAAAACAGAAATCTGCGGTTTGAGAAAACTATACACTAGAAACATTACCTGAAAAAGGACTTAGGGCTGTTTGCAAAATCTGTAGAGCAGATTTCGTTGGTTCAGCTAAATATGGCACAACACACCTGAAAAGACACTCAGATGCTCACAAAAAGAGGCTAGACAGACAACTTTAAACTTAACAGCTACATCTAACTCTCTATCTACTTTCTCATATTCGTCTGAAACAATGCGAAAGGAGATGGCTAGACTAGTTCTATGCCAAGAATTACCCTTTAGTTATGGGGAAAGCCCCGCATTAGAACGGTTTAACCAATTAGCACTGAACCCTGTATTTAGAAGAGTGCCTAGAAACACTCTTAGAAGAGATGCTATGGCAGCTTTTCAAGCTGGCAAAGCTAAAATTATACAAACTTTTGCTTCCTTAACATCTAGAATAGCTTTAACATCCGACGTATGGACAACAAAATGGGGGTTATCCTATTTATGTGTTACGTCACATTACGTAGACCATGACTACATTATTCACAAGATGATTATCGGTTTTAAATTGTTAGACTTTGGTCATACCTGTGTTGTTATTGCTAATGTGATTATGACTGTTATTCGCGAGTATAATATTTCTGAAAAAATTATTTCCTTTACACTTGATAATGAATCTAACAATATAATTGCAATAACATTTTTAAAAAGACAACTGAACCCTGATCTTGATGGTATTTTATTTCATCACTGATGTGATTGTCACATCTTGAATTTGATAGTACACGATGGGCTAAAATATGCTGCTTCTTGGTTAAAAAAAGGTAGGAACCTTATGTTATACGTACAGTCTTATGCCAATAAGAGAAATTTGTACAAAGAAGTATGTAGAAATAGCCAACTTCCTTACAGAAGGTTTAAACTTAGTGTTCCACATAAGTGGAATTCAACGTACCTTATAGTGCGTTGCATGCTTAAAAACAAGATTCAGCTTAGTTAGTTTGTTAGTACACACATTCCATATGACCCTGATTTCAACATTACTGAGTTTGAGTGGAAAACGATTGAGCAGATTTATGAATTTTTTGAGGGGTTTTATGTTGCTACAAACAAATTCTCGGGTGTGTATTACTCCGCATCCATTTTAGGCCTTGGTCAATTAGTTATCATTTTTGACACTTTAGCGAGGTATAGAGACGCTACGAGTCTACGACCACTACCCTTGGTCTTCAACCTATGATAGCAGATATGGATATTAAACTAGCGAAATATTGGAAGCTTGTTCCTTTGCTTTATTCATTATCTAAGGTTTTTGATCCAAGGTTTAAAGAGGAATTAGTAGTTGGATTATTAGAAACCTTTTATGAAAACATGATATTTGAAGTTGATGATCATATAATGCATTTTAAAACTAGCTTAAGAGTCCTTTTGCGACGTATGAGGCTAGATATAGTAGTTCATCACACACTTCTTCTAATTGTTATATCTCTTCATTTTAGTGATAGAGTTTTTCTAATTGTTATATTCATCCAAAAATTGAATTTTGTTTCAAGAAGTCCTTGAATGGTTTTCACAAAGAGAAACATGTATTTTGTATTTTGCATAATTCCTTTCAAGGGTAGTATTTTCCCTTACAGTTTCTCCTCTTAAGTTATTTAAACGCGTAATTTCTTGACTACATTTAAGATACATCCTCTAAGGGTCTTTAGCATGTTTCATTAAAATTAGCATTTTTCTTAAAGATTTTTAATTAGAATTCCTAAACTAACATTTTTCTTATAGATCCTTAAACAAGTTCTTTAAACGGTACATTTTAAGCAAAAGTTGTTTCCCTTAGTGGAGAAAGCATGCCTAAAGTTAATTTCTATTTATTTAGTTGTAGAAATAGGCTTTAGTTGTTAATCTCTTCATTTTTATGTGGCAACGTGTAGCAAAGTCACCCATGAATATTTTGATCATGTTATAGTTTGTTGCTTCTAGAATTTGCAAGTTAATTAAAGTAGATTAGTAGACTTGTGGTAAAGTGCATGTGTGTTTAAGAATTCGTGTTTTGATGTTGAGGATTATTTTTCCGTTAATTTTTTTGGGCAAGATTATATTTTTGTGGTTATAGCATGTTTTTCTTTTGATATTAATTATGTTGTAATTGGAAAATTTTGATACATACAAGGGAAACTCTGCCGAATTTTTTTGAGCAATAGCAAGTTAATGGAATCCATATGATTATTGCTTATGTACATTCTCTTTGTGAACCCAAGCAAGTTACTCTCTTTTGTGTTAATCATGCAAGGTGCCCTCTTTCAATATGTGGCTAATCTAAAGTTAGTAGCTTCAATGTTATATTTGGATGCAAAATTGCGTAAGCTTGTATTTAAATGGCGCATGTTCGATGGTTAAAAATGTTTCATACAAGGAAAAAGGGGGAGGTTATGTTGCAAGAGACCCCCTAATGATGTTATGTTATGTTTTGGAGAATTGATTGATGTTTATGGAAAATGTTGTATGTTGCAAGGGGGAAATATTATGTTTCATGAAAAGTGGAAGGGATGGGGTGTTTCAGTCCTCCTAAGGAGGGTGACACGGGTTGGGGGAATTCCGAAGTATCGGGTAGGCCTATGGGATGGACATTGTGGTGTTTTGGTGGGTTTGTGTGGTGGGTACACTTGCACTCCTGACGGGCTAGTGCGGCGGGGAGTGTAGAGTGGTACCGAGGCTCCTGACGGGCTAGCGCGGCGGGGAGTTCTCTTTACTCTCCCACACAGTTGGGAGAGGTCCAGTCCCATACGTCGTATCTGAAACTAGGATTCCAAAAGCTAACATTGTGTGGAATTGATTGACTGACTGTCTTTTACGCCTTAGCTGTACTTGTTGTGGTTTGCGGTTACTCTCGTCACCCCTCCCCTTTATACCTTCTGCTGGTTCAGTTCTCTTTTTTCTACGTTTGGTACTATTGTTGCTTCCTTTTGACACGCATGCCATGTTTATTTGTAGCATTTCCACTTATAGCACTGTGCACCCACTAGTGGCATTAGCGTGTGTTGTGTTTTAGGTTGGAGTATGGAATTCCTACTAGGTCACGCTTTGACGTGCCCACCGTTGACTTTTCAGGTGTTGGAGTTGGATGGGAGAGTTGGAGTAGAGGTTGCAGCTGGAGTTGGTGTTCAGGGTTGTAGCTATAGGTTGGGGTGGCGAGGGGTGTGGTGAGGGCTTGTACTTTTGGGTTTCTTGGTTTGGATTAGATCCTTGTACTTAGGGTGCTAGGAGGATGATATTGATGTATAGAACGGACTTGGACTCTTGATATTGTATAAATTAATCTGATGGTTCAGTTTTTGTCCCGTGTTGAGTTGTTTGGGTTGTTTCTTTTGTGGCTTTGTGTTGGCCTTCGCGTGTCTGTGGTTCTTTGTGATTATGGTTGGTGTTGGTTATGGAACAATACAAGTGCTATTCCCAGCAACACGTAGTGGACCTGCAGATACATTTTAGTTCTCGTCGCGTACCTTGTCCTTTTGGGTATCTTGTCCTTCTGGGTATCCCAGGAATGGGGATGTGACAGGTGATGGCCCATGCAGGTCCCCTCACTGCGGTTGTGTACGGAATAGTATGAGTATTGTTCATGTGTTTGTGGGTAGTTGAGTCCTAAGATGGGTAGAGTCCAGCCTTAGGATGGGACTAGATAGTGGGAGCTTGAGGTATAGCACCCTAAGGGTTGCTATTTGAGTGTTGATTCTGTATGAATGTATGCACATATTTTTGTGTGTAGGTATGTATGCATGTACACATATAGTTCTATGAGTGTTGAATATGGCTTGTCGAGTATATTGGGATGATATACTCATGCGCATATGATTGTAATATCTGCACGAATGATTATATGGCTATGTGATTGTATTTGAATTGCATGTGTCAATAACTGGATGACATATGAGTAGTGTGCAAAGTTGAGTTATATACTTGACTGAGATGCATGTAGAGTATGGATGTACTGTGTTGTAGTTATGTACTATATGTGATATGCACATGTAGAGTGTGCAGATGCATGTGTGGATCCTTGAGTTCCACCCATGAATGTGTGGATGTCTTAAGAGTATATGCGATGGGTATATGATACATATATGACTGTAAGCTGGCACGCTTGCACCTGTGTTTGGATGAATATATTTTTGTGTGATCATCTATGTGCATTGATGTCGATATAGTAGGCCTTTGGTGCTGATACATCTGTGAATGTTTGGATGGATGCTAGGAGACATACATGATTGTATGTCTGAGTATAGAGGTGCATGTGTGTATGTGTTAATATATGGTATCCTATGAGTAGTATGTATCATAGAACTATATGGTTGATTGAGTTCAAAGCGATGTATACATATGGTATACCGTCTGTATCTGCCGTCTGTATCTGTACTATGCGGTATATATGTACATGCTGATTGTGTAGATCCATGTGTGGATCTTTGTGTTCCACTCAGGTATGAGTGGGCATGCCCTAGGTGTATTAGAGTGGCGTGTTATATATATATATGTATATATATATGTATATATATATATGTATATATATATGTATATATATATATGTATATATATATGTATATATATATATATATATATATATATATATATATATATATATATATATATATATGGTAAAGTGTTCCTAGGGTGACTCCTTAGATTAAATCTAAGGAGTCGCCCCCATTTTCCCCCATATCCCACAATTGTTTTGGATTTTATTTTTCAAGGGGTTGTTGTTCACATCATGGATGGTCAACATACCAAAAATCAAGTCATTCTAATACTTTTAGAGCCTCCATTTAACCCTTAAAACTTCAAGGGGTTTTCAGCACGTTTTCAGACCATTGAAGTTGCAAGGGGTAGATGTGGGCTCTAATATATATATATACTAGTCATAACCCGTGCCCGCGGGCACGGTTCATTTAAGATTTCCCCCCGTGAAATCTTTGTTCCCAAAAAAATTATTTCCACAGCCTTCCCCTGCGGGCACGGTTCTAAGTGCAATTATAACCTTCCAAGCATAAATCCAAGAAAAATTCAAACAAAATCCAAAAAGCATGTACAGCCATTAGAATCTATCCAGAAGAAGTGCAATTACAATCCAAATTCTAACATTTCAAGGCACTAATCCAAAAAACCCAAAAACAAATGAAAATGCAACATAATTCACAGTATCTAACACATCTTTCTAAAAATTTCCATTTAAATGCTCTTTCAGAGGAGAATCCCTTTCAATCTATGGTATATAAGGACCAAAATACTCTAAATACTATTGAGAACAAACACCAAACATTTTAAATTAACAGAACACCAAACTTGTTAATTTACAGAACACCAAACATTTTAAATCTTTGTCTACGTAGGACAAACATTAGCATGTAACTTTAAAGGAAAATTGTCACAGTAAGAGATGCAAATGCAAACATGCAGGTAACATTAAGACATGGGACATCATGTAGTCTCTTTGATCCCATAACATGAAGACATCCTACAATGAAGTGCCTTGAAGAGGTTTGCTGCACTTCATGTTATGAAAATATCCTAAACTTCACTCTTATTCAAGGCACTTTACTGCAGTCTTCTTGTTTTTTGATTTACATATCATGCAGACATCCTACACTTCACTTGGGTCATCCTCTAGTCTCTTTAAGGCATGTCAATGCAGTCTCTTTGGGTTCTTGTATACTTTTGGGGTTGGAGTCAGTAAATAATGAAAAGATGAGGAAATAATACAACTCAAGCAAATAGAACTTACATCTATGTCGAAGTCAGCATCCTTGTCTTGTAAAATAGAAAACAACAATACATTTAATTGTAGTCCACAATGCAACCATATATAACACGTGATCACGTAAAAGATAGAATATGACAAATATTCCCGTTTTAAGAAAACAGTATGTGAATACAGTAGATACGCGCACTAAAGATTAAATTGAAGATATGTGCAGTTTAAATTGAAGTTTATATTTTATTAACCAAAACACTAAAGATTAGTGAACACTAAGCTTTTTTGCTCGGTGATTTAGGGGTGGAACAAATACAATTACATAAAACCGTTGAATTTTCAACCCGATGCATGAGGAACCAAAATGGAAATTACAATATTTATGGGAATTATAACTCACTTCCTACTGATCAAAGTAAACAGCTATGCGAAAGTTTAGATAATTTATGCAGAAAAGGCACAAAAATGCTATCTAACATGATGTTTAAGCTTTTCAAAGAAATTCCCCACTTAATTGTAATAAGCTTTCTTTAACATTCCCTGCCCCATTATGGCACATTTCAAAGCTTTTTAAATACATACACATAAAAATTTTAAAAGAACAAAGATGAATGCAGTTGTATGATGGATGCACAAAACAACAACAAAGATTGCTCATAATGGGAATGAGAAAGAAACAAAAATGCCCTGCAAACAACAAAGATGAATGCACAGAACAACAAAAAAGATTGTATGATGAATGCACAAAACAACAACAAAGATTGCTCCAAATCGGATACAGTCAGCCAAATTGAGAGTTAAATGGCACTAAAATTGACAGTTCAAGTCAACTAACATTTCACTTAGTTAAATTATATACAGTCAACTAACATGTTAAAGTCAACAATTTTAGTAGTAATAATTTTGTAAATTTTGTTAAGACATTCTGTTTTAGTTCAATTTAACATTCTTTTTTAACATGTTGAATGTATCCAATTCTATTGAAGTTGCTCTGAATCGGCCTTCTTTACCGTTAACTATCAAAATATGTTAAAAGGATGTTAAATTGAACTAAAACAGACAACTATCAAATGCAAGCTTCATGAGAGATGTCAACATGGTTCTTAAATTGTAACAAACTTTGGGCACCAGAGCATGGTAAGTCTAATTTTGTTAAGAGTATGACACACATGCCAAAGATGAGATTAACCCCTTACTTCAATCAATAGAGAAAAATTAAGTGAAATATTAAGATCAGAGCATGATAAGTTTTAGGGATGTATTTAATTGGGCTGGGGTTGCGACCTCTGACTTGATTCTACTTTCTTTTGAATTGTAAATATTTTATTGGGCCGGGTTGCGGCCTCTGACTTGATTCTACTTTCTTTTTAAAATTTATAAAAGAAACTTAAAAAGAAAGAAGTATGGCTGCTAATGTGAAATCTTTTTTGGTGCTAATGTTGACCATCTGTTTCTTTTAGCTATATTTACCATAACACGAAACTGTTTATACAACAATTTCAGGTTGTAAATACTCAAAATTGTAGACGTGAGGTCCTTGGATGAAGTAAATGATCATGTGACAGCTGACTAAACGATATAAACAAAAGCTGTAAATTTTTCTTTGTATAATTAAAAAGTCATCTTTCATGCAAAAATAAAAAGTCATCTTTCGCCAATGAGCCTAGCTCAGATGGCATCTCTCCCCCTCCCTCCGGGTTGGCGCGGGATCGAGGCGCGCGCAATGCATTTAATTTCCGATGTATCAAAAAAAAGTCATCTTTCATGCAAAAATATACATGTGTTAATTAAAAACCCCATAGAAACACATGAATTGGGATGCCGTTTAATCTTTATGGTTCTTCTCTTCCATCAATGTTGATTCATGCCAGATCTCTATTATTATTACCAATTCACAGATAAATAGTAGTCCCCTTTCTTTAAGAAATCACCAACCATTAAGGCTACTATTTTAAATTGAAAGTTCAGGTTCTTGGAGCTAAGTTATCACATCTGATAAAAATATCAACCATAGATTAGGAAAAGCTATCAATTCTTGGAAAATTCACCAATTAAAAGCCTATTTTCTATTAACTACATAAACATCCAGGAGCTTATACTTTGAGAAACTAACAAAATCAAGAAGCTGTTTTACACTACAATTAGAAAATGAAAACGACCATTAATGCCATTAATCAAAATCACTACCCATTCAGTTAATTGTAAATCAAATTAATGAATTATTACCATATTTTGAGATGGTTTTTATTATACACCATTGAAATTCTAGGTCCTTCATTTGTCAAGCTTATGTCCAAAACAGATGGGACAAAGCTTGTTCCACCATTGTATATTTCGAATTACTTGGGACCATATAAAAGTGTTATGCGTCAATATTGTGCAGTTTTGTCATCAATATTGAGAAGTTTAGTTATTATATGATGCAAATATAATGAAGATGTATGTTGTTTTCTTTTTTGCTTTCTAGCCATGTTGACAATATTGATAAGTTCAGTTATAATGTCATGCAAATATAATGTGGATACATGTTGTTTTCTTTTTTGCTTTCTAACCGTGTTGAAGCCCCAGAGATACTGTGCACTTTGTGTTTTAATGTTTTATGTATCCTATAATCTTGCCACATCCACCTAATTATTTCACTATGGCAAGCAAGTCTGGTACATAAATCTTGGAGAAGGGTCCAAAAAAGGACCAACATGGTTTTACTAACATATTGTAAACAAAAATTTTGCCGTTTAATTTTTGCAAACAATCATCAAAAGTGTTCAATATGCAAGGGGTACTACCAAATTAAAGTTCGGGATATTTGTCAAAAAAGAAATGCGAATAAAATTGTAATTACATGAATCTATTGGGTATCCTGCCGCAATCTTTAATTACATCATAGCATCTGATAGGCACTGTTGCCACGTTGTTCAACAAAATTAATGTATGAGAATGCAATTGCATATTCTAACCTGATTTAGTTTTTTGTCCAACTAATCACTTGTCAGTTTAAGCTTCTGAAAGGTTTTGTGTTTTTATGCTTGCTTCCTCCATGAAGAGAGTAGTTGCAAGATGTGGGAAACATGCAAGGGGCATACTTGAGAGATTTCTGATACTAATACGTTGGGGCTCTAGTATGGTGGGAGTGTACACAAAGTCACATGCTAGCATTACTTTGACCAGTTCATTTCCTATTCTATTTTTTCTTTTAATTTATTTTTTCCGCACTTAAACCCTACTGTCTTGTCCTCTTCCTGCTATTATCCTTATTTTCTTCTTTAATCGGTATCTGCAGATCTGAAATTGAACAAAAAATACTCTTCATCAATATTTCCCCTTCAACAACCCTCCACCAAATTGAAATATTGTTTTGCAACAAAATTTGATAATTAAATTCTCTCCAAAACCCTAAAATCATGACAGTCGTATCTTTATTCTGAACCAAAACATCATATTTTGATATGTTTGAGGCTATGAGCGGGTGTCTTGCATAAAACAACCCTAAAGCCAATTCCCTAACACCATTACATCAAAGGGTCCTTACAACTCAATTTCTTCACCAAACCTCCTCCAAAATCCAACAAATCATAGACGAACAGACCTGGATATATAAAAAGAATTAAAAAGATCAGTTACATTATGTCATGTGTCAATAGGAGCATTGCAAACTGAAAGACATTTCCTCTCTTTGCCTAATCGTTATGGGTTACCGCATGGCCACAACAATGTTTAGATTGTCAAATGACTGGGTGATAAATGGTAATGGCAGTTACCATGAGATATTGGTAAAATGCTAATAACTTCTTAAGAGTTCCGTGAAAAATTCCCGGTGCTCGAATATTTTTATGTTTGCATATCCATTCTAGTCCTAGTTTCCAACTTCATATTGGTGGTTTACATTGCGTAAATAGTATCGTAACTGTAGTCTCCTCTTGATTTGAGCCTTGTGCATTTTTTCACACCACTTATTCCTTTTGTCTTCCTAAGATCTCACTTTCTTCAGGGAATTTCATGATGGATGTGAACATATTTATAAACAAAGATATACAGACATCTTCCAGGCTTTTAATGTTGTAAGTAACCAATGTTAGTTTCAAACTTAGTTACTTTGCAGCACATAACTTTTAGTTGGACTAAAAGATGACTGCACACCCATGGCAATCTTGTCATCATTTCCATTGTCCTAATGGTTCTATTAAGATTTCACTCGGTTTACATTAGTTACCATATCTGATAGAAAATTTCAACCATAGATTTGAAGAGCCGTCAATTCTAGGAAAAGTCACCAATTAAAAGCATGTTTTTTATTAACTGCTATAATAAACCAGGAACTTATACTCTGAGAAAATAACAAAATCAAAGATGTGTTTTGCACAGCAATTAGAAAATGAAACCAGCCATTAATGTCATTAATCAAATTCAATTACCCATTTAGTTACATATTCAGTTACATATAATTCAATTTAATGAATTATTACCATTTTTGAGATGATTTTTATTACTCGCAGCTGAAAGTTCTAGGTCATTCATTTGTCAAGCTTATGTCCAAAATAAATGGTCCTAAGCTCGTTCCACCATTCAGGCATGCAATTTCTCCTCCTCTCATAACAACCACTTTTTTCCCACTAATAAGAAGAAGAAAATTTTAAAATTTAAAATCTTTGAAACACTCTTCATGTCTCAAGATCGTGGATTAAAAGTGATACATCACCTTATTGATTAATAAAAGATCCTCTTTCTCTTCTGGAGGACACGGTGCTTCCTCGCTCCAACAACAATTCCCCTTAAGAGTGAGCTCGATGTGGAGCTTAATAGATCAAACCGAAACCCATGAGAGGATTTAAAATGAAAATTTTGATAATAATGATCTTTTGAAGACATTGATACGTCACCTTCTTGATTATTGATAATTGTTGAAGGTTCAATATTGCTACATAAGTTTTGAGGTGGTCACATATTTCTATGTTGCCCAAGTTTTTTTCTCTCCCGGGAAATTCATCTTTAGAGAGAAGACATGCAACTGAAAATGAATTGCAATTCATTTAACATTGGGGAAAACCTAAAATGAATTGCAATTCATTTAAATTTGGAGAGAAGACATGCACCTGAGAACTGTCTGAAACAGCAACGAAGAGGCTAGAATTGATTTGTGGAGCTTCTGGCTACATAATATACATGCAGAAAAAGGTAAATTAAAAGTTATGAACTATGCGGCTACCGAAGCAATTTCATGCCTACATAATACCTGCACAAAAAGTGATACATTCTTAACTAATGAGAGATCCTCTTTCTCTTTTGGAAGACATCCTGCTTCCTGGATCCAACAATAAGTTTCCCTGATTGACAGTCGCAGTGGAGCATAACAGATCAAATCGAAACCCGAGAGGATGTAAAAATGCAAATTTTGATCAGTCCATAATTTAATTAGCTTGGAACTCAATGGTTCCAGTAACAACACCAATAATTCCCACTAGTGGAAGAAGAGAATCCTGAAAATTAAAGAACAAATGGTAATTAGCTTAAGACAACAAAATTTTACAGCCAACCAACTGACATGTCCTAGATGAGCACAACATTGAATGATTTAGTACATTCACAGCAACTTGAATGAAGTCAGTCGAAAAATACAACAATATTATCTACAATAGACCCTACTTCAAAATTCATTTCATGCTTTCCTTCCGCAATCTTCTTAAATATTCTCCAGTATTCCTTATACCCTAGAGAGAGGTATACATAACTTCTTAAAAGTATTTTCAAAAATAAATATAACATAAAGAATTCATTTATCTTTGAATATTATTTTAGCCATTAATGACATTTGAATATCCAGGAAACAAATGAACATAACCTTTTTGTATTTGGGTTTTGGATAATTGCTAACATTTGGGGGGAAAGATTAGTATGTATATATGCATGCATGTCTGATCATTCTTTTGAATAACAATAAAAATTTTAGCATAAAAATGAATAAATTAAGATATCATGTCACCTGGTTAAGCTTATTTCAAATTCTGTCGGCTGCAATCACAAAACATATCTTCTTCCACACCCACAGTTTTCCAGTAATGGAAATACGCAAACTGAATAAGTATCTGAAAAACATGATTAAGGAATTTCTATCTCCACGTTGTGCCTCTTCATCAACAACTCAAGAAGGGAAATACCATGATTTACTGGTAGAATAAGAGTGAAGCATAATGTGTTATTTTTTGTTTAAAGGCATGAAGAACACGTGGCCGCAGGATAAAATGTTAATTTCAAAGGGTTGATACCAAAAATATGTGGCTTTCAGTTAACTCATTTGGTCAATTCCATGCAACAGCCACTAATATCTTTAGTGGTATGAATAACAATATTAACTTCATTTCAGTCTCTTAATGTGTGTGCTGGTAGAATTCTGGTTCAAAATAATAAAGACATACATATCCTTTTAAAGATTTTGTTTTTTATGATTGAGCATTGCTAGTAAGATTCCTTTTGGGGTTTTCTGAAGGAATGCTTGGTTCTTTCAATGGTACTTCAGTTGGAGTTGCTTTCATTGTCAAATCCTGTAAATGTTGAAGCCATGCTTTTTAGATTTCTGCCTCAATTCCTATGCTTTTCTTCATGTTTGGCACTTCTATATCACTTCTTGAGTATCAGTATGGTTATTCACCACTCATGCAATGAGTTTTCACACAGGAAAATGGCTTGTGCTAGCTGCCATATATTTGCAAAAACTATTTAGACTTGCTGGTTACACAAGAAAATATGGATTCTTTACCTATTACATGAAGACCCCAATTAGACAAAATAAAAATGTAGATCATGTATATGGATTATCCATCACTCCGTTTCAACCACTAACCCACATATATAGAATCCACAGGTAAACTAAGCTCTGATCCCATGGACAGCTCTGATCTCATGTTGGTGATAACAACTTGATTCAAACCAAACATCACTAAGGCCACTATAAAAACCCTGCAGTCATTCTGTAATCAGCAGGACAAAAAAAACACTATATTGTTGGTAAAAAAATTATGGATGCCATTCAACTTGCTTCCATTCTGTAATGGCATTCTGTAATAAGGACCAAAATTATGGATGCCAGGCAAATTAAACTATATTGCAGTCATTCTGTAATCAGCAGGACCAAATTGCTTCCATTCAAATTGCTTTCATTCAACTATTGCTTCCATTAAAAGAATAGAAAAATTATCACACGAACATACCCATGAACAAAATTTAAAGATTAGAGTTTTGTGCTGTCAAATCAACAGGAAATTCAAAAAAAAAACCACCTAAAAACCTAAAAACTCAAATACGAATGCAAATCAAATCAAAGAAGATCCAAGATCAAATTAGATCACATGCTTCTTGATAGCTGCGAGGAAGATCCAAGGTCAAAGGTTACCTGAGAGGAAGTTTGCGAGGAAGATCCAAGAGGAGCTGCTAGGAAGATCCAAGAGGCGCTGCGAGGAAGCTTGCGAGGCTGGAGGAGGCTGGAGGAGAATAAGCTGAAGCGGAACCATCAAGGCTGAAGTAGAATCCATCAGATTTTGGGTAGAATGCGAGGAGGCGTGGGGAGGAGTCGAGGAGATCTGGGGAGGAGTCGAGGGGTTTCCCATCAAAAACAACATAACCCATCGAAACCCAACTTTTAACCCTCTCTATTGCCAGTTGACCCCACAGCCCAACGAAACCCAAACGTGCCGTGGGGAGTTTTTTGATCTGAGCACATCTACATTGCATCAAACCATATCAACCGTTGAGTTTGCATGATCAAATCTCAACCGTCTTTTATCTTGTCCTAGTCAGCCCTAGGATTCAAAAAACACTGTCAAATGTATAATACGTGTGTGTGTGTGTGTGTGTGTGTGTGTGTGGAAGATGTATATGGTTGCCTGTTTGGTTGTAAGCAGATATGCTTACACCAGCGTTCGGATAGATACATCAGTATATGAATATCTGTGGGTTTGATATTGTTGTATGAGACTTTATGTGATGACGTGTATGTGTGTGCTTGGATATATACTAGGAGACATACATGGTCGTATGTCTATACCCATGTATAGAGATGCATGTATATGTATATGAGGTTATCGTATCTATGTGTGCTTGTATGTGTTCGTAAGTATGCATACTATGCTTCTATACAGATATGAGGCGGGTGAGTATTGGTATGTGGGTATACTTGAGGTAGGCTTGGATGGTTGGTTGAGTATACGTATATGTATGGACGACCTCGTGCAGATGCATGTATGTATTTACCGATATATATATGTATGCATATCTCTGTAATATACTCGTGTGTGCAGCTGCAGCTATAGCTATAGCTACTATTTTAGAAACTTGTATGAATATGGGTCGGAATGTTGATAGTATGAAGTATATACGATTGCGGATGGTTGACCTATAAGCTGTATGTTTAGAAAAGCTATTGTAATGCGTGAGATGTATATAGCGTGTATATACCTAGCATGTGTTATAGGTATATTGTGTGTGAGCCTCTGCGCTCTGCTCATGTATGAATAGGTAAGTTAGAGGAAGCATATGAGCTTATACTTGCCCATGGTGATTTATGTGTATAGGTGGTAATCTGCGCGCTATATACATATTCATAGGTATGGTTGTGAACATGTACGTGTGTACATGTTTGTGGATACCTATGCTGTTGCTTGGGTATATTTGTGTGTGATGATATTGGTGTATATGTGAAGATACTGGTTGTGCTTGTAATAAGCTGTCATGTCATAACGTAAGTTATGACATGTGAGTGTTTCAGGTAATATTTCATGCCATAACACTGGTTATGGCATGTGTGTGCTTCATATTATGATTCCTATTATAATATTCGTTATGACTTGCTTATGTTTCATACATAACATGTGTGACGGTAGGAGTTATATGTGACGTGTGGCGTAGTATGATTGAATGTTCGCATGTATGGGCGTGAGCCCATGCATGAGTAGACGGGTGCTCCATCATGTGTTTCTGTTTGCATGGTGTGAGATGGTAAAGATATTTTATTGTATAATGTATGGTATTTTATGGCTGTAAGTAGTGATATATATGTGTGTGCGGGTTGGCTATACCTCGTGGGTCATACTGGTTGTATGCCTGTGATTTAGTACATATGTGCGTATGCCGTGCTCTATCAGCCCTGTATATGAAATATCATGTTGTGTACATTTGTGTGTATGGGCAATGCATGTAATCATGTGACGTATTCATGTAGTGGGTGCCTGAGGGTGTATGAGTATGAGATAATGTATAATAGCATAAGTATACATATGGATGTAAGTCGGTGTGTATGGTTGAAATATTTGTATGAGAATTTGTTTATCGTGGTGCCTTGTCTTCGTGTATGCTTGGGATAGATTGACCCTATTGTATATATATATCTGCTCACCCTTAGCAATGTCCTCAGTTGGAAAGTCTGATGACGGACTTTATTTAAAGGTGGGTAGAATGTAATGGCCCTATTGCCATATACGCTAGGGTATGTCTACTTGATTGGTGTATGTAGTATGCGTATACTTGAATGAGTATATGCTGTGCTTGTGCGCCTCCGTAGTGTATATAGGAAGGGTGTGGTGCATATAGTAATTATGTAGTGTATATAGTAATGATGTGTTGGATGACCCGTTGGATGCTAATAGATGTATACGAGGTAGAAAAATGATTGGTATTGTTGGATTCACGAATATGTAGCGAGGTTTGAGTTGGTGGGTGTGTATAGTAAAAGCGTACTTTTAGTATTATTTTAATGCGGATTATTTTAAGATAATTATATTGTGAAGATTATTTTAAGAGCTTATTATTATTATGTAAGA
This sequence comes from Scilla litardierei, assembly GCA_030789695.1. Lineage (NCBI taxonomy): Eukaryota > Viridiplantae > Streptophyta > Magnoliopsida > Asparagales > Asparagaceae > Scilla > Scilla litardierei. The sequence continues at coordinate 101,655,598 of CM061142.1, forward strand.
AATATTATTGGCAATATTTTGCATGAAAATATTAGTTGTATGCCTATAGTAAATTTATATGTAAAGATATGAATGAATGTTAAAATGATTGTATCTTAATGTATATTTGGATGAATGGATATGTATGGTAGTGAGTATTATGAGTAGTGTTTACTTTGGTGTATGTTTATTGTGAAGTATGAGAGTTTTTGTAATTATTTTGCAATATAGTGAAGTATATGGTGTTTTGTGTAAAAAGGGGTAACTTTTGGCTTTTTCTTTCCATATCTCTCTCTTTCTTTCTCTCTCTCTCTTCCCCAAACCCATGAAAACCGAACCAGCAAGAAAATGGGGGGGATGAGGGCTGCAGAATTTGAGGGAAATGGAGGAGAAAAAGAAGGGGAAAAAGAAAGAAGAAGAAGAAGAGAGAAATTGAACCCTAATTCTTTCCCTCTTTCTACCCTCTCAATTTCTCCTCTTCCTCTCATCTCCATGGCCAAACCCTTGACCCAAAAACTGTCCAAAGCTGGCCGAATTTTGTTCATGCACTTTTCCTTCAATTTCAAGCCCAAATTCCTTTCTTTCATGCTCCTTTTGAACCTTAATGTTAGCTAGATGTATGTGGGGGAGTTTGGAGCTAGATGGAGGTGGTTTCATGGCCTAGGATGATGTATTTTGGAGTGGTGATGCTCAAATACGGGATTCATGGAGCTAGGTGGGATTTTGGAGGATTTCTTGGTGAAAGCTCACATTTTTATGGTAGGAATCCTACTCCATTTAGAGTGTTGTTGCATGATATGTTTTTATAGAAGTTTGCATTTTTTACAAATGATATGCATTTTTTTCTTGAGCAAGTTAACTCCCCTTATGCCCATATGTTCATATATACTCTTTTGTTGTGATATTATAAGAAAGTTGGTGACTTAATCATGTTAGAAAGCTTTCCTAGCTATGTTACTTAAATGATTATAGAGTTGCTCACTTTCTTACCAACAAATGCTCAAATTGTTAATTTGTAGATGTTCCCTTTGCCATTTAAATAATATTGTTATTTTAGTGATAAGAATGCAATAACCACCATCTAGTATGGAAACGAAAGTGTGATGTGGAAAGTGAAGGCAAGTTGTCTTCTTTTCATAATGTGTTGTGATAAAGTTCCAAATTTTATTGAATTAAGGTGTAATAATTAAGTTGGGATATTGTCTTTTGGTTAGAATTGTTAGGGATGTGGAAAAACTCCCCTTTGTATTTTGGCCTAAAGGGTTTTCATGCCCTTGTGAAATTATGATTGAGAACCCATGCTTAAATCTCACTTTCATTAAGAAATCATGCACAAATTAGCCTAGATTGCCTTATTATGACAAGTAGCTTAAATGGTGAAATGGTTTTGCTAAAATGGATTTTCATGCATAACGTTCTCTATGTAGTTTTCGGTTATGATTAAATAGTTGGGTTGTGGTATTGTAGTGGGAGTGATAATGAAGGAATGTCCTTCTTGCTAAGCTTCATGCTCCTTAACTGCCTAATTGTGGTATAAATGCAAAGTTTATGAATTTGACTTTTTAGGTATAAGAACATGCAAGAATGCCCCATTTGTGTTATGAGTATCTCCATTTTGGTGAATTGAGTTCTCATTTTAATACTATTACAATTTTTACTAGAGTTCTTACTTTTAATTAGAAAGTTCACCTCTTAGTAAAAGTGGCTTTAATTAGGAAAATTTTATTAAATGATAGTGTCACCTTTAGGCAAAAGTTTACATTTTAGTGATAGAGTTTTTCTAATTGTTATATTCATCCAAAAATTGAATTTTGTTTCAAGAAGTCCTTGAATGGTTTTCACAAAGAGAAACATGTATTTTGCATTTTGCATAATTCCTTTCAAGGGTAGTATTTTCCCTTACAGTTTCTCCTCTTAAGTTATTTAAACGCGTAATTGCTTGACTACATTTAAGATACATCCTCTAAGGGTCTTTAGCATGTTTCATTAAAATTAGCATTTTTCTTAAAGATTTTTAATTAGAATTCCTAAACTAACATTTTTCTTATAGATCCTTAAACAAGTTCTTTAAAGGGTACATTTTAAGCACAAGTTGTTTCCCTTAGTGGAGAAAGCATGCCTAAAGTTAATTTCTATTTATTTAGTTGTAGAAATAGGCTTTAGTTGTCAATCTCTTCATTTTTATGTGGCAACATGTAGCAAAGCCACCCATGAATATTTTGATCATGTTATAGTTTGTTGCTTCTAGAATTTGCAAGTTAATTAAAGTAGATTAGTAGACTTGTGGTAAAGTGCATGTGTGTTTGAGAATTCATGTTATGATGTTGAGGATTATTTTTCCGTTAATTTTTTGGGCAAGATTATATTTTTGTGGTTATAGCATGTTTTTCTTTTGATATTAATTATGTTGTAATTGGAAAATTTTGATACATACAAGGGAAACTCTGCCGAAATTTTTTGAGCAATAGCAAGTTAATGGAATCCATATAATTATTGCTTATGTACATTCTCTTTATGAACCCAAGCAAGTTACTCTCTTTTGTGTTAATCATGCAAGGTGCCCTCTTTCAATATGTGGCTAATCTAAAGTTAGTAGCTTTAATGTTATATTTGGATGCAAAATTGCGTAAGCTTGTATTTAAATGGCGCATGTTTGATGGTTAAAAATGTTTCATACAAGGAAAAAGGGGGGAGGTTATGTTGCAAGAGACCCCTAATGATGTTATGTCATGTTTTGGAGAATTGATTGATGTTTATGGAAAATGTTGTATTTTGCATGGGGGAAATATTATGTTTCATGAAAAGTGGAAGGGAGGGAGTGTTTCAATCCTCCTAAGGAGGGTGACACGGGTTGGGGGAATTCCGAAGTATCGGGTAGGCTTATGGGATGGACGTTGTGGTGTTTTGGTGGTTTTGTGTGGTGGGTACACTTGCACTCCTGACGGGCTAGCACGGTGGGGAGTGTAGAGTGGTACCTGAGGCTCCTGACGGGCTAGCGCGGCGGGGAGTTCTCTTTACTCTCCCACACAGTTGGGAGAGGTCCAGTCCCATACGTCGTATCCGATATTAGGATGCCAAAAGCTAACATTGTGTGGAATTGATTGACTGACTGTCTTTTACGCCTTAGCTGTACTTGTTGTGGTTTGCGGTTACTCTCGTCACCCCTTCCCTTTACACCTTCTGCTGGTTCAGTTCTCTTTTTTCTACGTTTGGTACTATTGTTGCTTCCTTTTGACACGCATGCCATGTTTATTTGTAGCATTTCCACTTGTAGCACTGTGCACCCACTAGTGGCATTAGCGTGTGTTGTGTTTTAGGTTGGAGTATGGAATTCCTACTGGGTCACGCTTTGACGTGCCCACCGTTGACTTTTCTGGTGTTGGAGTTGGATGGGAGAGTTGGAGTAGAGGTTGCAGCTGGAGTTGGTGTTCAGGGTTGTAGCTATAGGTTGGGGTGGCGAGGGGTGAGGTGAGGGCTTGTACTTTTGGGTTTCTTGGTTTGGATTAGATCCTTGTACTTAGGGTGCTAGGAGGATGATATTGATGTATAGAACGGACTTGGACTCTTGGTATTGTATAAATTAATATGATGGTTCAGTTTTTGTCCCGTGTTGAGTTGTTTGGGTTGTTTCTTTTGTGGCTCTGTGTTGGCCTTCGTGTGTCTGTGGTTCTTTGTGATTATGGTTGGTGTTGGTTATGGAACAATACAAGTGCTATTCCCAGCAACACGTAGTGGACTTGCAGATACATTTTAGTTCTTGTCGCGTACCTTGTCCTTCTGGGTATCTTGTCCTTCTGGGTATCCCAGGAATGTGGATGTGACAGGCGGTATGTGCAAATGATTGGTTTCATGCTGAAAACCGCTCGCAAGATAAACAGGACCTTTCAGAAGACTCTTAGGAAGAAGATACAGAAGCTGAATGATTTTCTTTTTTCTTGTATTGTTATTTTCTAACTTGTATTAGCATTTAGAAGTCTTATGTTTTGGGCATTATATGAGGGGTAAGGCTGGCCAATGTAAGTCCACCCTTCAAACAAATTTTAATTTATAAAATTTAAAGGTTCAACCCGGGACCTTCGTGTATTTCGGGCTTCAATATCTTTTTTCATTAATATAGATTTAATTATAAATACACTTCAATTCTGAAATTTCTTTAAAATTGTATACATCAATTTTTTTCATTTTAACTTTTTGATATTGTTATATTAAATATACTTCAAATTATAATATGCTTAACCTTTTTAAATATTTTTATATAGGTCTTATAAATTTTTTTAAAAAAATTTATACTTATTAACTTATTTTTTTCTTATTTAGAACATTTTTTAAATTGTATGTAGTTAATAAAAAATTTCAGATTTTTTAACATTTTTTTTATTTTTTGATTTTTTTTAAAATCAATTTTTTTGGGCCGGGCTGTGTGCCGGGCTGGGGGGGGGGGGGGGGGGGTTTCCACCCCCCCGGGCCCGGCCAAGCCGGGTGGGCAATGGGCCAGGTCGGCCCGTTGGCCACCTTGACCTTAGACCCAACCTAACCCCAATCGTTTTCGCGATCCCCTTTTCCGCTGACGGCAGATGTGCCCTATATGAACCTTTTCGGTCACGTGTTTCGCACGTGCATCAAACAGGAAATCCTCTGTTGCTTGTTGGTAGGGGTGGAAATTCGGGCCGGCCCAGTCCGATTTTCTTAAAGAACCAGGCCAGCCCGGTCCAATAAGACTTCGGTCCATTCCGGTGCGGCCCGGGCACGGTCCGATAAAAATCCAGGCCGCCTGGCCTGGTCCAATAGGGGTGAAAGAATCATTGGGACCCTCTTGATTATCAGATTTTCACACCTCCTCTGTTAATGATGCATCTTTAAATGCTACTAGAATTTAATTTAGAATGCAACCTATATGCACATTCTATAGCAAATTGATAGTTCAGTGATGTGTCCATATTTTACATCTTTTCATAGCATCATACCATTGCATTTCGTACCATTTTCACATCCAAGTCCCGTATTTTCATACGATATTGTAATTCTTACGTTACATTCGAGTTTCGTAGAGTTTTCTGGATTTTGAGGGATTTTGGAGCGATTCCAGACCCATTTTGGATATGTACACATCTGGCATGCCCGTGAGCCCGTTGGCGAAGCTCTACAGGAGTTTGCCGAGTTTTGAAAGCCATGGGTGGAGTGAAGGAGAGTGCAAGAAGAGAGGAGAAGCTGTCAGGAGCTTTAGCTAATGTTTTCCCAGGCGACTCGACCGATCAGAGCAGCTGCTCGGTCGAGTAGATGCACGAAGGAGAATGTGAGCTGATACACAAGCTGCTTGGACCGAGCAGTATGGTGACTCGGTTGAGCAGCTCCTACTTCCGAAGTTCAATCAACCCCCTACTTGGCCGAGCAAGGCTGACTCGGGCCGAGCAGACAGAGTGGCATTTTTTGTAGGAGCCCGACTTACTGATGTGCTCGACCGAGCAAGAGGGCTGCTCGACTGAGCAGCCGACCGATCAAGCTCCTGCTCGACCGAGTCACTGACTCGGTCGGCGACAATGAAGGCTATTTTTGGAAATTGTCGTGGCCGTCTGATGCGCGCTGGGGAGTGAAGTGTGGATCTGAGTGATGTTTTGGGGAGAGTTCATTCTATTGCTTTTTTTAGATTACTTTTGAAGAGAGAAAGAGATTAGAGAATTTTGGTTAGATCTAAACCTAATTTCCTTTGGATTATTAAATTTTTTTGGGAGATCTACTATTCTTTGCGTTCTGGAATTTTTGGAATTTCTTCGGATTACTATTTGCTGCTATTCTCTTCGCCTTCGGTACGTAAGCTATTCAATCCTCCTTTGATTAATTTCCTACGATGATTTCTCATATATTTTTATTCGTTAAAATCGCTATGTGTGAGTAGTCTCCTCTTGGGTTGATGGGTTAGCCCTAAGACTTTAGGGGGGAAATGTAGATATGGACTCTAGGTTGAATTAGGAATAAAAGGGAGTATTTCGGTCGATCCTACTGGATCCCTAGGATAACTCTCACTGAGATCATGCCCACGGTCTGTGGAATTGATGAGCTTAAGGGGTATCCTCGGGATTTGAATAGGAAAATCGGTGGATCCAACCAAGGCTCGTGAACATGCCCGGCTCGTGCCTTGAGGGGATCCACCGACAAACTATATCACTACATTGACGACTACCGCCATTGTGTCATTGAGAGCCACCGAAATATCTCGAAATTCTAACCCATGAGAGTGGTATGAATTGAGAGATTAATCTCCTAAACCTAATGCAACGTGAGGATTCTATTCCAACATCGATCTCCGACGATCTTTGCGGTGATCCCTAAAATCCTAGTTCTTTTTATTGTCAAATCAACACCAAACACCACAACCAAACTTTCTCAACCGACAGCTATCTCACTTCGAGATATAAAAATAACCTGAGACTGTAAATACATTGTCACCGTCCCTGTGAGATCCGACATCTTTTATACTATAATTTGACACCATCTGCTTGCAGATAGAACCCGAAATTGACACCTAGGGGCCATACTACGCCTAGCGACCGTGACACCGCTAGGTGGAATTTAGGTGTAGGTTCCGGGTGCGTCAAGTTTTTGGCGCCGTTGCCGGGGACGGTAATAGTGTATCTCAGTTTATTTTTATTTTGATGAGTTTGCTAGCAAATCTTACCATCCCTTATCGTATCACCCTTTTCATTCTTTTAATTTTACCATTGCTACTAATGATATTTTTCTGAGTTATTTTGGTGCATGAACACTCGCTTTTGGGCATTTAATCAAGAATTATTATTCGACCATGAGATCGATAAAACGACAAGGGCTTGAGGGCCTCCAGTAGAAATCAATCTCTCTCTGGCCAGATGGCAGACAATACCACTGACCCTCCTCGCACCGGGTCCATCAGGGACCACATGAAGCTTACTTTTGGAAATAATTCTTCTATCCTGAGGTCGCAACTGGCGGCAGCTAGCTTCGAGCTGAAGACGAGGCTTATAAATTTAATGTAGTAGGATACCTTCCACGGGCATCCTCATGAGAGTCCCTGTAGGAGGATATATGCCCATAAGGTAATTTATCCTAAGTATACGTCTTGTTCATACTGTATATGATATCCATTATCTTAAGTATGAAATCATTTGATTAATATACTTAGATAATGTCCATAGACCTATAGTTAGGTCCTTACGTATCTAGATAAGATCTCGATTATGAGCAGTAAACGACCGAATAGAAACGTAAGTCTTAAACGATTCGTGGTCATAGACGTGTCGAGAACTGGATATCGACATATCAGATAGACCACTGTGTCTTAGTCTTACCTTAGGGTAATGATGATCTCATAGTCATTCGACTTAGTGAAGTCGGAGACGAGACACATGTGCTCATTAGAGAATGAGTTTACTGAACGACCAACTTAGAGTTATTAAATGGTTAACATTAACTAAACTGTCTATAATAACTCTAGGGTGATGATAGGTAAGCTGGTCCTTAAGACCTGAAGTCATCTGTACGAACCTGTGAGTGAATCATATAGCTTAGACCTATGATCTAGCTTCGAGGCTATGCCTGCTGAAAGATCTTAGGTTGGGTTGTGCCCGTAACTATCGAGGCGAGTAGATGACTAAGATGGGATTCGTCACTTCCGTTAAAGGGAAGTTAGTGTCACCGGCTCAGTACGGTCTTTGTGTTAATCCTCGACCGTGGTACGTTGTAAGAAGTACAATGTGAACACAACAAAGAACGTCGTATACTGACCAATGTTGTCTAATAGGGTTGACAGTAAACCATACCCTATGCCAACAGGGACACAGTCTTGACGAAGGGACTATAGCTAACAACATTCATCACTGACACAACCAATGTAAACCCAATGATGCTTTTGTCAATGGGTCGATCACGTTATGATGATTCTGAAACAGGGACGACAGCTACTGCTCGTGGTGACTGTTGTCTAGGGGTTCCGAGCCCCAACCTGTAGTAAGGTCAGGCTGTAGGGTCTCATACCGAGTAGCGTTCGTGTCTTAGTAATAGGAAGATTAATTGAGAGAGATTCATTTGATGATATTGAATAGTTGATAATCACAAAGTTGGTTGTGAACTTAAGTCGTAATTGCAATAGGGACAATGTTGCATTTGATGCAAAACAGAGATTAAACGGGTCATAAATTGGTTACGACAAATTTAGTAGGAACAAATATATTGGAAAGGGTTATCTGGCTGACGGGATCGTCCCGGTCTAAACACAGGTTCAAACCGCGTCCAAATCGGAGCTCAAACGAGCCCAGAAACGCAAAAAGAGTTCAAGGCTAAGTGGGTTAGACCCACTGGGCTAACAAGCCCATCCGCAAAGCCAAACGGGCACAACCTGCTGGCTGGACAGCCGGCGCGGCCCGCTGGCAGCAGCGGGCGGGTAGCCCGCCTCCCTTGCCTTGGGCGGGCATGCCTGCTAAGCCTAACTTAAGTTATTCTAGGGTTTTTGAAACCCCTAAATGAAGGCTACAAAAGTTGATTTTTTTCCCATCTTTGGGCAATTGTTTGAGGGGTCAAATGAAGTCGAAATTCGTCACTGTCAGTTCCTACACGTTCACCATTCAAAGCCATTCGGATTGATAGCTTGTTTGGTGTCTAAAGTTTAATGAGCGAAGAGAATTAATTCGTTGAAGTTTGCTTTTATGAAAAGCTCTCTAAACTTCAAATTAAGCTAAATTAGCTTAATTGAATTCTCTTCAATTTAGCAATAGTCCCACATTGCTCACAACGAAAGGAGTGCCGACTCCCTATATAAATAGGGGTGCACTCCCTTCGTTGAAAGATGTACCAAGTCCTCGATCGAGTAACTCCAGAATTTTAGAGCAAGCTCGATCGGCGAAGAAACTATTCTCTCTCTCTCTTCTTCCTATTCTCCAGAGTAGTCCTAGCAAGACTACGAAGGGGGTTTGGATTCGGATCCAGACGTCTAAGACGCGGGTCTACTCAAGTGAAACTTTCTATCGCGTGTGATCGGCTTGGAGGCGAAAGTCGGCTCGGGTAGATCGGTTCGAGGGTGCGAGGCGGCTCAAGCGGATCGAGTCAAAGCGGCTCGGCTACGAGGAGCATCAGAAGACGGTGCGGTACATCTTGCCTGCTCCAGGGCCAAGATTCTGGGTATGTGGTTAAGCATTTTTAGTGTAGATTTAATTCTGTCGCTGTAGAATAGATCCCTCTTGGGGTGGTCAGATCCACCCCAAGTTGGAATAGATCGGGCTAGGTTCTGGCTCCCTCAGAGCCTAGCTAAATTATTTAGCTAGCCTAAAAGTTTTGTTTTGGATTTTCAGCTGCGTTTTTATGCCCCTGTGGTCCGTCCGACTAAGGACGGACACAGATCCGAGCTCTGAGGGTCCTCCAAAACCCCTACAGTGGTATCAGAGCCACGATTATGCTATAGATCTATTTTAGCGACATTCTTTAAATCTTTAAATTGCTTATTTTAAACATATGAACTATTTTAACTTTATGTTAAAATTAGTTTATAATTGTTTTGTGTTCTAAAAATTGTTTTTTGCAACACGAACTTTTCTTTTTGGGACAATTTAATTTTATGCGATAAATTTAAATAGGTCTCTAGTATTTAAATGCCTTTTAAAATTTTTCTATAAGATATAATAATTTTTCAAGCATTTAAAAGTTTATGTAACTTTAAAGAAATATTTTATTTTTGAAATTTAATTCTCTTAAGTTGCATAAAGGTTGGAAATTTTAAAACTTTATTTGAAAGCTTTTAAAATAATTTCTAATGATTTTAAAAGTGTTTAAAATTGCTTTAATGGTTATGTAAATTATAGAAACATTTTATTTTCATAAGATGAAATGATAAATGAGTTTCTTTTAAAAATTACATACAAGTTTCTAAATTATTTATGCGATATTTTAATCTTAGAAATGTTTGATTAAAATTTTAAAGCCTAGGTTTTAAAATTATTTGATAATTTTATGAAACCTAGTTTTATGTGATAAAATATTTTAAGCTTTAAATTTTTGATCTTTAAATTTAAATTTTAGTTTTGCGTGTTATTAATTATGTAGATAATTTTAACTTGCAAATTCTTGTTATATGTCACTACATGAACTTTTAATTTATGTGGATAAATTAGTTGTTTTGTTTTAATGGACATGATGAATAATGTATTCATGAACCCTTTAGGTCAGCCATTAAATGATTAAAATTTTATGAGATGAAATTTTAATAAACTAGTGATATATTATGTTTTATAATCAAAACAACATCAAAACCTAATACCAGATTAGGGTAGTCCCCTTGATTGTCAATCATTTCGATAAATCGTTTAAATGATGATTTTCATAAAAAGACTATTTTTGAAATATGTTGTAAATTCCTAATTAGATTGGGGTAGCACGTTGAACACATGAACCTTATAGTTGATAAGGACTTAATAAAAATTGTTCAACCAATCCATAAAATTTCGAATTTTAGGATCCACTAGATGATAAGGATTAACTAGTTTAAATTAAAAGCCATTTAGTTGTTGGACGAACATAGAATTGATGAAAACTCCTTCAATGGATCATGATGTCGGTCAATGTGCTTGGCTAAGTTTGCTGGACCACCCTAGCTAGTTTAGGGGCCGAGTGGTCCTGACTTAGTTAATTCCCTGGCCGCGTCCGCTGGACCGCAAGGAGTCGAATCATGACTGTAAGTCCATCGACTATACCTAAGTCAAATACGATAATAATCTTGTTCAAGATAAATCGTAGCCCTCCTTGTTTTAGGAGTTGGCAACTGTAAGATCCGTGTTACGGTTGTTGAGCTACACTCAAGCTATGACATGGTAATCTTACAGAAACCGATTTCTTGATAAACATCTTGACCTGACTAAAACCGTTGTCTCATCCACCGAGCACCGACGTAAGTCTAACCAAGAATGTAGTCTAAGTCCTGACCCAAACCGACGCATCGTGCATACACCGAGCGGCGGGGCAAGTCAGGCTAGACACGAAAACAAGGGTCCGACTAGGCTAGCCATTGTGATCCGGATGAGCACACTCATGATCACAAATGACTAGGGGTAAAATCGATATGAAATCATATTTAATATGATTGACGACGAGTTCGTCTACCGACTACAGAGTCGGACAACTTGTTGAGACACACTCAAGGTTGTCAGACTCAGGGTAGTCGGGTCCCTCTCTCACAAATGTTATTTTATAATAAATTTTTTATTATTATGGCTTTAAATAAATTTAGTGGGAGAATATAGTTTTATTAAAAGCCATTAAAACTATACAACGAACTTATACTGACTGAAGTATCTATAAAATTACAGAATGGATTCGGGTCTTAGATATATGGTAGAGAAGAACGTGCTCGATGGAACGAACTACAAAGACTGGCTTAGGAACATTAAGTTAGTCCTTTCTCTAGCCGGGATTGGATACGTACTGTTCGAGGCGCTCCGGAGAAGCCCAATGACGATTCGACCTTCGAGGAAAAGGAAGCCTATAAGCTATACCAGAGGGATGCAGAGAAGGCTAGGTGCCTTACTCTGGCTTCGATGAGTAACGAACTGCAGAGGAAGCATGAACATATGGATGTTCAAAGTATGCTTCTGAATGCACAAGAGTTATACGGTAAGCGGTCTAGAGCTGTCAAGTTCGAAGCCACCAGCAACCTCTGGGGCACAAAGATGGAGACATGGCCCGTACAAGATCATGTCATCAAGATGATCGGGTACGTAGAAGACGCCGCCCAGTTAGGATTTGTCCTGGACAATGAGATGTCTGTTGACATTATCCTTTAGTCTTTAACCCCTGACTTTAAGCCTTTCATCACTGGTTTTATAATGAACAGTCTTGAAACGGATCTTCCTGGTCTCCTCAATATGCTTAAGCAGTTTGAGGAGATTGAGAAGAAACCGACTACACTGGTTGTTGGCTCTGCTTCTTCCGACCAGCCGAAAGGAAATGGTACGAAGAGGCAGGTCCCGCAACAAGCGAAGGCGAAGAAAGGGAAGAAAAAGACCAAAGGGGCCCCGTCAAAATCTGAGTGCTTCCATTGCCATAAGATTGGCCATTGGAAGAGAAACTGCAAGATCTATCTTGCAGAGAAAAAGAAGAGGCATACTGATGCCTCTACCTCAGGTACAACAAATTAAGGTTCAATGAAGCGTAATTATTTCCAATCACATAGTATGAGATACTGAGACATCTGTGTAATGTATACAGGTGGCTGAAATGAATCGAAGATTGGGAGAAGTTCAGAGGACAGTCGGTAATCTGAGCAATCGTTGCTGCTGGGGCCGTTCAAAGACTTCGAGAGACATGATCAAGAATGAGCTGATACTAAATTTTAGTTGAACAAAATATATCATTCCTCCAAGTGAAAACAATGATTGAGTGTTCAACACTCAAAGTTTATTTGATAAACATATTACGGTTCATCTTTATGAATCCGTTGTTTTTGAATGAATGTCTCGGAAATGGAGTTTTCTGTTGAAATTAAAATTTGATTGAGATTGTCTTAAATTTTCTGAGATAGTGGCTTTCTGAGTTGGTTGCGAATATTCTCGAATTATGATGCGAAGCTTCAGAAATTTTGTTTTGGCGTTGACTTAATGTTATAGTCAATCGGTAGTTAAGTATAGGTTCCAAGAGCATATAAATTGTGTGTGATCACAATTATACACATATTAAGATTAATTCTTAATAAACTACATTTGGTTATTAAAGAGTTAATATTAAATGTGGTTAAGGGAACAATACAATGTAGGACGTTTGATTGAGTGAGTCAATGTCAAGATTCCTTAAACCGATCTTGACTTGACTCATTCGTCAAACCGAACCTGACACTTGTACATTCCATCTAAAGCACTTATCAAATGGTTATGTCTTCATATATATAATCTAAATATGATTTAGATATAATATTGAAGTATTTAACCAGGTAATTCTAAAAGTCAGTGGGAGCCAGCTCGTATACTTAGTTCCGTTTTTTCGGACTAAGTAAAAAGGATTTCCAACTTAAATGAATCATCTATATAAAACATTGAATCAAAATTGTTTTGATTTAATCGTATATATAGAGACTTAGGGTGTCATGTATGTACTTGACATATTGACACAAGAAAAGTGGAATGAGCTGAGACAGACTTATAGATTGTAATATTAGACCCTACATCTAGATTGTATAAGCTAATTGTTAGCTATACAAAGAAAGAAAAAATTGATCCAACTCATTTTTCAAAGGATCAACCTTGTGCGATCAAGAGATGTATATATAATTAAATCCATTAAAATACATTGTAGATACTCGTTAGTAAATCCACTCTTAGGTTTGTCATATAAATGTCAAAGTGACTGATATGCTATGACGGTATGAGATACCGTGATAAATAGCCTAAGTGCAAGTGGGAGATGTAGGAGGATATATGCCCATAAGGTAATTTATCCCAAGTATATGTCTTGCTCAAACTGTAAATGGTATCCATTATCCTAAGTATGAAATCGTTTGAATTAATATACATAGATAATGTCCATAGACTTATAGTTAGGTCCTTACGTATCTAGATAAGATCTCGATTATGAGCAGTAAGCGACCGAATAACAACGTAAGTCTTAAATGGTTCGTGGTCATAGATGTGTCGAGAACTGATTATCGACACATCAGATAGACCACTGTGTCTTAGTCTTACCTTAGGGTAATGATGATCTCATAGTCATTCGACTTAGTGAAGTCGGAGACAAGACACATGTGCTCATTAGAGAATGAGTTCACTGAACGACCAACTTAGAGTTATTAAATGGTTAACTTTAATTACATTGTCTATAATAACTCTAGGGTGATGATAGGTAAGCTGGTCCTTAAGACCTGAAGTCATCTGTACGAACATGTGAGTGAATCGTGTAGCTTAGACCTATGATCTAGCTTCGAGGCTATGCCTGCTGAAAGATCTTAGGTTGGGTTGCACCCGTAACTATCGAGGCGAGTAGATGACTAAGATGGGATTCATCACTTCCGTTAAAGGGAAGTTAGTGTCACCGACTCGGTACGGTCTTTGTGTTAATCCTCGGCCGGGGTACGTTGTAAGAAGTACAATGTGAACACAACAAAGACCGTCGTATACTGACCAATGTTGTTTAATAGGATTGATAGTAAACCATACCCTAGGCCAACAGGGACACAGTCTTGATGAATGGACTATAGCTAACAGCATTCATCACTGACACAGCCAATGTAAACCCAATGATGCTTTTGTCAATGGGTCGATCACGTTATGATGATTCTGAAACAGGGACGACATCTACTCCTCATGGTGACCGTCGTCTAGGGGTTTCGAGCCCCAACCTGTAGTAAGGTCAGGCTGTAGGCTCTCACACCGAGTAGCGTTCGTGTCTTAGTAATAGGAAGATTAATTAAGAGAGATTCATTTGATGATATTGAATAGTTGATAATCACAAAGTTGGTTGTGAACTTAAGTCGTAAATGCATTAGGGACAATGTTGCATTTGATGCAAAACAAAGATTAAACGTGTCGTAAATTGGTTACAACAAATTTAGTAGAAACAAATATATTAGAAAGAGTTACCTGGCTGACAGGATCGTCTCGGTCTAAACACAGGTTCAAACCGCGTCCAAATCAGAGCTCAAACGAGCCCAAAAACGCAAAAAGAGTTCAAGGCTAAGTGGGTTTGACCCACCGGGCTAACAAGCCCATCCGCAAAGGCAAACGGGCACGGCCCGCTGGCTGCACTATGGGCGCGGCCCGCTGGCAGCACCGGGCCAGCTCCCGCTGCTTGCAGCGGGCACGGCCCGCAGCAGCAGCGGGCGGGCGGCCCGCCTCCCTTGCCTTGGGCGGGCGTGCCTGCTAAGCCTAGCGGGCGCGCCCGTAACTTAAGTTATTCTAGGGTTTTTGAAACCCCTAAATGACGGCTACGAAAGTTGATTTTTTGCCCATCTTTGGGCAATTGTTTGAGGGGTCAAATGAAGTCGAAATTCGTCGCCGTCAGTTCCTACGCGTTCACCATTCAAAGCCCTTCGGATTGATAGCTTGTTTGGTGTCTAAAGTTTAATGAGCGAAGGGAATTAATTCGTTGAAGTTTGCTTTTATGAAAAGCTCTCTAAACTTCAAATTAAGCTAAATTAGCTTAATTGAATTCTCTTCAATTTAGCAATAGTCCCACATTGCTCACAACGAAAGAAGGAGTGCCGACTCCCTATATAAATAGGGGTGCACTCCATTCGTTGAAAGATGTACCAAGTCCTCGATCGAGTAGCTCCGGAATTTTAGAGTAAGCTCGATCGACGACTAAACTATTCTCTCTCTCTCTTCTTCCTATTCTCCGGAGTAGTCCTAGCAAGACTACGAAGGGGGTTTGGATTCGGATCAAAACGTCTAAGATGCGGGTCTACTCAATTGAAACTTTTTACAGTGTGTGATCGGCTTGGAGGTGAAAGTCGGCTCGGGCGGATCGGTTCGAGGGTGCGAGGCGGCTCAGGCGGATCGAGTCAAAGCGGCTCGGCTACGAGGAGCATCAGAAGACGGTGCGGTACATCTTGCCTGCTCCAGGGCCAAGATTCCGGGTATGTGGTTAAGCATTTTTAGTGTAGATTTAATTCTGTCGCTATAGAATAGATCCCTCTTGGGGTGGTCAGATCCACCCCAAGTTGGCATAGATCGGGCTAGGTTTTGGCTCCCTCAGAGCCTAGCTAAATTGTTTTGCTAGCCTAAAAGTTTTGTTTTGGATTTTCCGCTGCGTTTTTATGCCCCTGTGGTCCGTCCGACTTAGGACGGACACAGATCCGAGCTCTGAGGGTCCTCCAAAACCCCTACAGTCCCAACCACCACATCGACACTTTCTTGGCAAATTGTGACACTTTTAATGCTAAGGATGTGAGTGATGATGCCATCAAGCTGAGACTTTTTCCATTCACCTTGAGAGATAAAGCTTCGTACTGGCTACGGGCCCACCCACCCAACCACTTTACTACATGAGAGAAGCTGGCACTCGCCTTTGTGGATAAATTCTATCCACCCTCAAAGACGGTGCAGATCTGGGGGCGATCTTAAATTTCAAACAGCTTCTGCAAGAATCTCTTTACGAGGCCTGTGAAAGGTTTAAGGACCTTTAACATCAGTGCCCTCACTCCAGGATCTGGTCCTGGGACTTGGTTCAGAGTTTTTACGATAGGCTATATCCCAGCACCAAAATTATAATTGATGCTGCCGCACAAGGTGCCTTGCTGGATAAATCTCCTGAAGAAGCCATAGACCTGCTTGAGCATATGATAGCAAATAATCAGCAGTGGTGCGAAGAGCAAACCATTGTGACAAGGACCCCCCGAGGTCAAAGCTGCTAGCCATCTTGATTCTCACATCGAGACCTTGTGTAAACAGGTGGCCAAAATTGAACAACGTTTGGACTCCATCCCAACGACCACCGGCACATGTGCTTACCATCCTTCAGAGGAATATGGAGAGCACAGTTATGTTCCAAATGAGGTGCTTTAGGATGGTGATGAATCATCTGAGTCCGTGCAATATGTCCAAGGAGAGGGACGCAACCAATGGCAACACCCGACCGCTAGAAATCATCCGGGATTTTCTTACAGGAACCCCAGTGGAGGGCTGCAACCTCCACAGTTTCAGAGATCGCCACCCCCTCAACAACAACAAGGGCAGCCATATAATCAACAAGGGTTTAGGCCAGCTGGGCCATATCGACCACCAGGCTACCAGTTCAATCGCCCACCCCAGCAGGGCTATGCACCAAATCTGCCTCGATCCAATCTGGAGGCTACATTGGAAACATTTATGAGTGGGCAGGCTAGGTTCAACCAGGACACGTCCGCTCAGTTCAAAAACATAAACACATCGCTCGATGAACTGAGGGGCCAGATGTACCAGCTGCTGAAGAACCAAGGGAGGTTGCCTTCGCAACCGGAGCCAAATCTGATGCCTCAAGCCAACGCTGTGGTCTCCGTATCACACGTGGAGGACGGGCAACTGACCTCGTTATGATTCCAGTTTTGAATAAGGATCAAGTCATAACTGAGGAGGCCATTATTGGCGATGATGGAGAAGAGGCTACTAAAGAGCCTACAAAGAATGAGGAGAAGGCAGATTTACCATCCACCACACCTATAACAACGCCGTCTCCTAATGATGTTGCAAGAAACAAAGGAAGCCGCCTCCTCCGCCGTATCCACAGAGGTTGGCTTTGGCCAAAATGGAGAAGAAATATTCCAAATTCACGGAGCTTCTGAAGGGCATCTAGTTAAACATTCCATTCATGGATGCCATCACAGAGATCTCCATCTATGCGAAGTTTTTAAATGACCTTATCACAGGGAAGAGGAAGCACGAAGAGATAAAGCTCATGGAGGATTCTACTGTTGAGTATTGACTCCCCGGATTTGGTTTTGGAAGATGAACAAACATAAATATATCGTGAACTAACTCTTTGTGAGCGCATTTATGGAGATCGTCGCCAAACTTCTATGAACATCTAAAGCGACGTCTCGAGACTTCTCAATACACGTGATCGTATGCCTGAAGCTTCGTTGAAGCTCTAAGAGCAACATTGAAGTCAAGAAGAATGAAGATTGAAGCTTCGAAGACGGTTCGTCATGTATTATTTATTGTCTTCTAGCTTCATAGATTAGAATGTTAAGCCTTGAGTAGGACTGACATTATAATCTTCATTTCGCTCATAGCTTAGAGCTAGGATTATCATAGAAGCCATTAGAAACTTTCCCGAAGCCTATCGCTTCTTTCCTTGACTTCTAGTGCATCTTAGTTGGTTCAAGTAGAAGAACCAACCGACTAGATTACGATCTAGTCGGTCGACAACTCTTCATGAACCGACTAGATGTCCTTGCTCATTTCAGCTCTTTCCCTGTTGATCAATTAGTCGGTCAAATAAGAGTCACCGACCGACTAGATGACGATCTAGTCGGTTAGGAATCCTTCTTAGACCGACTAGTTGAGCTTACCTCTGTACAGCCTAAGTTACTGTTTACAGTTAGTCGGTCAAAGCACATCGACCGACCGACTAGTTGAGGAACTAGTCGGTTGGAAGTTGTTCTTAAACCGACTAGCTTTACTTGATTCTAGTCTTTCCTATTTCATCTGTTAGTCGGTCAAAGAACACTCACCGATCGACTAGTTGTGAAACTAGTCGGTTGGCAAGTCTTCTTAGACCGACTAGTTCATGTTGCCTGGAACTTTCTCGTTTGGCTGTAAGCCTGTTAGTCGGTTCATGAAGAATCACCGACCGACTAATTGCCAATCTAGTCGGCCAGTGATCATTCTTAGACCGACTAACTGGTTCAGAAATATGACCGTTGGGAATCTTTTGAGCACGATTTTTCTTGCCTCTATAAATACAAACCTGATTCGTTTGAGGCAAGGTTAGAGGTCCATTATCCAAGTTATTTCAGACCTAAGAGAAGAGTAATCTCAAGCTATTTCTAAGCTCTCTCTTCTTACCAAGAATCTCTCCCTTCACTCTTTGAGCCAAATTCCACAAGTGAGATTCTCTCCATTGTGAGCATTCCAAGCCAAGGAGCTTGAATCAAGGTCACCATCTCCACCCTAGGCCTCCATTGCTGGTCATCTTCTTGGAGCTAGGGTTTGGTGACATCTTCCTCCTCAAAATCCCTCTTTACCCTAATTTGGTAAGTATACTCAAGGCATAGGATTTTGTGGTAAGTGTTTCATTATTTCATCGCATTTGATATTTGAATTGTTCTCTCGGTTGTGAGAGAAGTGTGTGATCCCTGGTTGTGGGAGTCATATTTACATTGTGTATGATTTGGTCTTGTGAAGGTTTTTCACAAGAATTTCATAGTGCAAAATCTTGGGTTAGTGGTTTCTAACTCAAGTATCCGGAGGGGATCCGGGTGGTTGGGACGTAGGATCACCGGGAACAAGTCGGGGAGACTTGGGTGGATCCGAACCCGTTACATGCTTTGTTTGCGTTTGTGAATTCTTGTTGATTGTTGTTTATTCCGCATTGTCGTTTGTTTCTTGCACGATAATTAGGAATAACTATCTTGATTATTTTAAAGTACTATTCACCCCCCTAGTACATGTGCAGTAGCTTCGCAGGGCACTACAATTGGTATCAAAGATAGTTATTCCTAATTATTGTGCAAAAAACAAACGACAATGCGGAATAAACAACAATCAACAAGAATTCATAAACGTAAACAAAGCATGTAACGGGTTCGGATCCACCCAAGTCTCCCCGACTTGTTCCCGGCGATCCTACGTCCCAACCACCCGGATCCCATCCGGATACTTGAGTTAGAAACCACTAACCCAAGATTTTGCACTATGAAATTCTTGTGAAAAACCACTAACCCCTCCGATATCTGCTGTGAGATATGATGTAGTTTGTGCTTCGATCTGAGGATCGCTATTATGTATGTTGTCAGATGTATAATTTTGTTGTATCATGTTTGATATATATATATACATCGATGTTGACATTTCATTCCCTTGTGCACATTATATTTCTATCTCTGATATTGCTTTCGTCGCTCGACGATTAACTTGGTTAAATAGAATTCCTTTTATGAAAACATAGAATTGTTTTCCATGCACTAAATTAACCAAGAATGTTGATATTGGAGAGTATATTCCATAACTCAATATTTTTAAGTGATTTGAGTTTTGATGATTTCGTTTTTTCGATTTTCAACTATGGTCTTATTGACACGCTTTGATTTAATTCGTTATTTTCCTTTGGTGCCATTTGGACCGTGGTCGTATTCTTCGAATCCCGTGCTTTCATTGTTGTTGTCGTTGTTCTCCTCCCGCTCTTTTTGCTTATGCCAAAGGGGGAGAGATATAATAATGACGCATTTTTCCAAGATCTAATTTGATATGTTAGATTCAGGCGGAGTGAAGATATATAAATGGATTTTCAAATCCGATATTTCAATACTTGGATTCATATTTATTTCTTCTCTCATCTGCTTGATGCATATGATTATTATTAATTTGGAATTAACGTGTCATCAATGCAGGGGGAGTAAGTAAATTTCATTTGAATCATTATTATTGATTATTATTTATGTTGGTTTGTCATCACCAAAAAGGGGGAGAATGTTGAGTATTGACTCCCCGGACTTTGTTTTGGATGATGAACAAACATAAATATATCGTGAACTAACTCTTTGTGAGCGCAGTTATGGAGATAGTCACCAAACTTCTATGAACATCTAAAGCGACGTCTCGAGACTTCTCAATAAGCGTGATCGTGTGCATGAAGCTTCGTTGAAGCTCTAGGAGCAACATTGAAGTCAAGAAGAATGAAGATTGAAGCTTCGAAGACGGTTCTTCATGTATTATTTATTGTCTTCTAGCTTCATAGATTAGAATGTTAAGCCTTGAGTAGGACTGACATTATAATCTTCATTTCGCTCATATCTTAGAGCTAGGATTATCATAGAAGCCATTAGAAACTTTCCCGAAGCCTATCGCTTCTTCCCTCGGCTTCTAGTGCATCTTAGTTGGTTCAAGTAGAAGAACCAACCGACTAGATGACGATCTAGTCGGTCGGCAACTCTTCATGAACCGACTAGATGTCCTTGCTCATTTCAGCTCTTTCCATGTTGATCAATTAGTCGGTCAAAGAAAAGTCACCGACCGACTAGATGACGATCTAGTCGGTTAGGAATCCTTCTTAGACCGACTAGTTGAGCTTACCTCTGTACAACCTAAATTACTGTTTACAGTTAATCGGTCAAAGCACATCGACCGACCAACTAGTTGAGGAACTAGTCGGTTGGAAGTTGTTCTTAAACCGACTAGCTGTACTTGATTCCAGTCTTTCCTATTTCATCTGTTAGTCGGTCAAAGAACACTCACCAACCGACTAGTTGTGAAACTAGTCGGTTGGCAAGTCTTCTTAGACCGACTAGTTCATGTTGCCTGGAACTTTCTCGTTTGGCTGTAAGCCTGTTAGTCGGTTCATGAAGAATCACCGACCGACTAGTTGCCAATCTAGTCGGTCAATGATCCTTCTTAGACCGACTAACTGCTTCAGAAATATGACCGTTGGGAATCTTTTAAGCACGATTTTTCTTACCTCTATAAATACAAACCTGATTCGTTTGAGGCAAGGTTAGAGGTCCATTATCCAAGTTATTTCAGACCTAAGAGAAGAGGAATCTCAAGCTATTTCTATGCTCTCTCTTCTCACCAAGAATCTCTCCCTTCACTCTTTGAGCCAAATTCCTCAAGAGTGATTCTCTCCATTGTGAGCATTCCAAGCCAAGGAGCTTGAATCAAGGTCACCATCTCCACCCTAGGCCTCCATTGCTGGTCATCTTCTTGGAGCTAGGGTTTGGTGACATCTTCATCCTCAAAATCCCTCTTTGCCCTAATTTGGTATGTATACTCAAGGCATAGGATTTTGTGGTAAGTGTTTCATTATTTCATCGCATTTGATATTTGAATTGTTCTATCGGTTGTGAGAGAAGTGTGTGATCCCGGGTTGTGGGAGTCACATTTACATTGTGTATGATTTGGTCTTGTGAAGGTTTTTCACAAGAATTTCATAGTGCAAAATCTTGGGTTAGTGGTTTCTAACTCAAGTATCCGGAGGGGATCCGGGTGGTTGGGACGTAGGATCACCGGGAACAAGTCGGGGAGACTTGGGTGGATCCGAACCCGTTACATGCTTTGTTTACGTTTGTGAATTCTTGTTGATTGTTGTTTGTTCCGCATTGTCGTTTGTTTCTTGCACAATAATTAGGAATAACTATCTTGATTATTTTAAAGTACTATTCACCCCCCTCTAGTACATGTGCAGCAGCTTTACAGGGCACTACATCTACCTCCATTATAAAGAATCATCTCCCGCGGAAGCTACCGGATCTGGGAAGCTTCACGGTTCCATGCTCCATAGGAGGCACGCCCATCAATCGTGCACTAATTGACTTGGGAGCATGCATCAGCTTGATGACGCTATCTATATTTGAAAGACTGCAAACTGGGAGCGAGCTGGAGCTCACGAACATCTCCATTCAGCTAGCGGATCATTCGATTACATTTCTAGTGGGCATTGCCAGGGACATTATTCTGCAGATACCTCCTGGGTTGTGTGTCCCAGTTGATTTCGTGATAATGAATATGCCTGAGGAAAGGAGCTCCCAGCTTATACTTGGCCGCCTTTTCATGGCGACGGCCGGCGTCTTGATTGATGTCAGTGAAGGGTCTCACTCGTTGAACGTGGGCAACATTGAAGCCCAATTCAGGCGCAGAAGCCTATGAGCAAGCACGTTCGTGAAGAAGGAGCTAGCTATTTGGAGCTCGTAGAAGACGAGGCCATAGGAAATTATACTTCTGAGGGGGTTATGAAGGACCCGATAAGAATAAGTGTTGACAACGACGGCGACCTAGTTTACCATAAAGCGGTCGCCGCCTATATCCTTGTGTTGGATGAGGAGCTCTTGGATCATTCTCCACATCACGAAAGCCAAAGGTCATCAGTTACGTAAAGGAAAAGCATGGAGTGGAAGGATGCCAAATACCGCCGCACGATATCATTGGCAAAACAATACATGAATCTCATGCGCACCAAACAACTATTGATGAAACAAAGGGAGTTGAGCTCATGACTCAAAACGAGCGCTTAATGAGAGGCAACCTAATCTTTTATATCTCAGATTCTCTTTTCCAACTTTTATTTTTTACTTCATTTATTTGAGAAAATCAAATAAAAATGCTTTTTATTCTTCTTTAAAATACAATCATAAAAATTTGATGGGTTCTTCCTTTTTGTAGGTTGAACATGAAGGGGCATGCAAATCGACAATTTAAATGGAAGAAAGCTGGAGGAGAGCAGCAGATTTGAAGAGAAGACCAAAGGAGAAGAGCAAAAAGGGGATACATATTGCTCGGTCGAGCAGCCAACTGCTCGATCAAGCAGCGCAGGCACGAGAAGGACGCTCAAAACCGTCGCTCTATCTACACGGCCCGAGCAGCTTTTGCTCGGTCTGAGCAGACACCGACTCGACCGAGCAGCCACTTGCTCGGTCGAGCAGCTCAGGCTCGTGAAAACTTGGAAGAAACAACGTTCTGTCTGCACGGCCCGAGCAGCCCCTGCTCGGTCCGAGTAGCGATCTGCTCTACCGAGCAGCTCCTTCTCGATCGAGCATAAGAGGAAGTGTTCTAAACTTAATTTTGTGTTTGTCCGACTCGACCGAGCAGCTTAGCTGCTCAATCTAGTCGGTTTATCCTTTTTGGGGCCCACATCCGAACGAGTTGGGTATTTAAAACCCAACTCGTTTTATCGTATCCCTAAGCTTTCTAACCTAATCAAAATCACCCCGAGCACAAAACCCCTATCCTACTCGATCTCCCCCGTCGCCGTTCACTCCTCCACCGCCCGCGCCGCGGCCTCTGCCGCCCGTACGGTCAGCTCCCTCCCTGCTCTCTCTCTCGCTCGCTCGCTCTCTCTCTCTCGCTCGCTCTCTCTCGCTCGCTCTCTCTCTTCTCCCCTATTCTCCCCCCTTTTTCAGATCACCGATGGACGCCGCCGGTGCCACCTATGCCGGCGGCCCTGCCCCTCCCCCACAAAACCCCCCTCCTATCAAAACGCCCCCACCCCCACCCCACATCCACCTCAAACCCCCCCCCCCCACATCCACCTGCTGAGGCTTGAGATCTAATTAAACAATCTTAGCACCCTCCATCCATCTCTATTCTCTTTTTATTTTTAGTTCTTTTGTTTATCTCCCGGCGTACCTAGTATTCGTCTTCCTCGAGGACGAGTAAGAGGTAAGCTTGGGGGATTTTGATGTGTCCATATTTTACATCTTTTCATAGCATCCTACCATTGCATTTCATGCCATTTTCGCATCCAAATCTCGTATTTTTCTACGATATTGCAATTCTAACGTTATATTCGAGTTTCATAGAGTTTTAGGGATTTTCAGAGATTTTGGAGCGATTCGAGACCCATTTTGGATATGGACATATCTAGCATGTCCGTGAGCCCGTTGGCGAAGCTCTACATGAGTTCGTCTAGTTTTGGGAGCAATGGGAGGAGTGGAGGAGAGTGCAAGAAGAGAAGAGAAGCTGTCAAGAGCTTCAGCTAATGTTTTCCCAGGCGACTCGACCAAGCAGAGCAGCTGCTCGGTCGAGCAGATGCACAAAGGAGAATGGGAGCTGATACGTATGCTGCTCAGACCGATCAGTATGGTGACTCGATCGAGCAGCTCCTACTTCCGAAGTTCAATCAACCCCCTACTCGGCCGAACAAGGCTGACTCGGGCCGAGCAGACAGAGTGGCATTTTTTGGAGGAGCCCGACTTCCTGACGTGCTCGACTGTGCAAGAGGGCTGCTCGACCGAGCAGTCGACTGAGTAAGCTCCTGCTCGACCGAGTCATTGACTCGGTCGGCGACAATGAAGGCTATTTTTGGAAATTGTCGTGGCTGTCTGATGCGCGCTGGGGAGTGAAGTGTGGATCTAAGTGACGTTTTGGGGAGAGTTCATTCTATTGTTTTTTAGATTACTTTTGGAGAGAAAAAGAGATTAGAGAATTGTGGTTAGATCTAAACCTAATTTCCATTGGATTATTAAATTTTTTTTGGGAGATCTACTATTCTTTACGTTCCTGAATTTTTGGAATTTCTATGGATTACTATTTGCTGATATTCTCTTCGCCTTCGGTATGTATGCTATTCAATCCTCCTTTGATTAATTTACTACGATGATTTCTCCTATAAAAATCGTATTTTTATTCGGTAAAATCGCTATGTGTGAGTAGTCTCCTCTTGGGTTGATGGGTTAGCGCTAAGATTTTAGGGGGGAAATCTAGATCTGGATCTCTAGGTTGAATTAGGAATAAAGGGGAGTATTTCGGTCGATCCTACTGGA
Organism: Scilla litardierei; assembly: GCA_030789695.1. Lineage (NCBI taxonomy): Eukaryota > Viridiplantae > Streptophyta > Magnoliopsida > Asparagales > Asparagaceae > Scilla > Scilla litardierei. The sequence continues at coordinate 101,680,469 of CM061142.1, forward strand.
TTCCTAGGATAACTCGCACTGAGATCATGCCCACGGTCTGTGGAATTGATGAGCTTAAGGGGTATCCTCGGGATTTGAATAGGGAAATCGGTGAATCCAACCAAGGCTCGTGACTATGCCTGGCTCGTGCCTTGATGGGATCCACCGATGAACTATATCACTACATTGACGGCTACCGTCATTGTGTCAATGAGAGCCACCAAAATACCTCGAAATTCTAACCCATGAGAGTGGTATGAATTGAGAGATTAATCTCCTAAACATAATGCAACGTAAGGATTCTATTCCAACATCGATCTCCGATGGTCTTAACGCTGATCCCAAAAACCCTAGTTCTTTTTATTGTCAAATCAACAATAAACACCACAACCAAATTTTCTCAACCGACAGCTATCTCACTTCGAGATATAAAAATAACCTGAGACCACAAATACACTGTCACCATCCCTGTGGGATCCGACATGTTTTATACAATAATTGACACCGTCTGCTTGCGGATAAAGCCCGAAATTGACACCTAGGGGCCATACTATGCCTAGCGACCGTGACACCGCTAGGTGGAATTTAGGTGTAGGTTCCGGGTGCGTCATTCAGTAAGGAGCTTTTTTCTCGGAGTAAATTCTCATGTAATGAATTTTTATAATATGAATTCAAGATATCAAAAAGATGCCTGTAACAACCCGTATTTGCCAGTACATCTATTTACATATCCATGTATTTCTGCATTTTAAAATTTCTTTATAATGGTTTGTCAGGAGTTTTATATCAAAAATGAGTTCAAAATTTCTTGTAAAAATGTTTTGAAGTATCAAACTAGTTATGATGTATTTCAGTAAATTCGGGTTTCATCAAATGCCTCAAAACAATTTTATAATAATTCATTTTTTAATTGTCACTGTTTTAGCTGAATTAATTAATTTTCTATATAAACATCATCAAAACGTTTTCAAACTTCGACAAAATCATTCTATGATCATTTAGGGCTCTCCATATTAATTTCGTAATTTTCTGAAATCAAATCAACCTAGAATCCGCAAACCCGTCTCCTAAACGTTTTGGCCTAAAACTAGTATCTCCGTAACTCAAACCCCAAAATGGATCTCGTATTCGGGATCTTCGCGATGATACGAACCTGTGGCTATGTTTTTGTAATTTTTCGGACATGTTTACTAATAGGGGTAAAATCATAATTTCATATTTCTAATTAGTTTTACTAAATACGTTTCTACTAATTACATTAATCTAATTCTTAATTAACTTAACCTAGTTAGCTACTAAATTGCCCTAACCATGTCTAAAACGTGGGAGGGAACACGTTTAAACATTTCAAGCTTAGTCAAAATGTCTCATTAAATGCAATTACAAATTCTAGGGTTAGTCAATACTTACCTAATCTAATTAATACACTAAGTATTTGTATATTATATAACTTAACTATAAATCTCCCCCTCTTCCCCGTTCAAAACCCAAGTTACAGTCTCCCTCTCTCTCGTTCGTTTTTTCCCAAGCCGCATCAAAACCCTAACCCATGCACGCAGTTTTTCCCCCACCCACCATAAGCCACCTCGATCGCCGGCAACTCAGCCCTGAGCCCCTCTTCGACCACCCAAGTCGCCTCTGTGCTCACCGAAGCTCCCCTCCACTCTCCACAGCAACAAACCCATCTCACAGTATCTCTCTCTCTCTCTCTCTCTCTCTCTCTCTCTCTCTCTCTCTCTCTCGTTCAAACCCCTCAACCCACGCTCGCCCTCGCTCGCCCTGCACTCCTCTCCTCCGGCGGAGCACACTACCTTCCGCCACACACCCACAGCCCCTCCGATGTCGAACCCATCGACGAAGCACCGCTCCCAGCGGCCCCGCCATCGACACATCCGAGTACGCCTTCCCTCTCAGCTTCGCTCGCCCCAAGGTCACGCCGTCTGCCGTGAGCAAACCGCCCGAAGCCTTGCCTCAGACCTTCCTCCGCCCAGCTCCCCGCTCCGCCACGGTGGCACACAGCCCCGTCGACAGCAACACCAACCTCACCTCGCCTCCACAACAAAACACAGAGCTCCTCTCTCTGGCAAGCTCCCGTGACCCACGCCACATCGGGGCCATCTCCGCTCGACGCTCCCCCGCTCCGGCCAGCACGACTACACACCCGGACCCCACCTCCTCTCCACCGAAGATCGCCACCTCCACCCTGTTCGACGATGAACACCCCGCTCACACCGCCACCTCTCGATGCTACCTCATCCCCCGAGCGAAACACCGTGTCGCCGTCGCTAGTAGACCCCGCCACCCGCTCCGCCTCCGCTTCCACCGCTGCCCGACACCGCCCCGCCGCTAACCCCCTCGCTGCCATCGACGAGAAGGAACGAGCCCCCGCCACAACCCATGCACGTACGAAATGAAGAGGGGTAAGTTTTTATACGTTGGTTTTTATATACGAATACGTGTAAGTGTATTTTGAGCGTATTTTGATAATTATATAATATTGGCTTTTTGATGAAAAATTCATAACTAATTATATAGGGGTCGGAAAATTATAAGGCCAGCTCCAGAAAATCAGAAATGATGTTCTCGACCCAATGACGCTAGTTTCATCTCAATCAGACCAGTAGTTTTTTCAGAATAAATTTGTAAGCCTAAAACTTAAATACGTAGTTTTCTTTTAAAAATCCATAACTTATTATTTTCACCTAAACTGATACGTGGAAAAATTATATATTGTAGTACTCTTCGATACGGTCATTTTGACAGCTCATGTGAAACTTTCTGATAAGTATTTCATCCAGAATAAATTGTTGAATAAATACGATAACTAATTAAAATTAGTTTTAAAACCTATTTTAAGTTGTTAAAAATTATAAAAATTACCAGAAGCTTCTGAAAAATATTTCCTCCTTTAGTAAAATTATTTTTCTCATATAGCCTATATAAAAATGTAGAGCGCTTTTCGAAACCATTTCAATCAATTTTAAAATCAAAACGATCAAGTTAAATAGATAGAAAATAGTGTATTCTTTAACCGATTGTTACTTGTGTTTACAGGTACCGATTCTCGTGCACCAGCATCTTTGGAAGATCTAGATCTAGTCCCTGATCACTACAACAACCTCGAAATCTGTAAGTCACGGTGAATTCTAGATTTAGAAAATTAGTTAAGTGTACTTGTATGAACTTAGAACACCACTTATAGCCTCAGAACGGCTATTGACTCGAACCAAAACTAGAGACCTAATCTATTAGGAAACTAATCATCTACATATTACTTTGCTAAACTTCCAACTTTGGTAGTTGTAACACACAACCATCAACTTGGGTAAATTGTGTGCTAACGAAACTACCACCCTTAAACCAACAATTTTTAGGTTCCATGTTTATTGGACTTGTCTTTATCCTCAAATTTCTTGGCATACACTTTGCTTTACTTTCTGGTTTCCAATAAGAAAGTCGACCAGTGGTCATGGTTTAACTATCATTGTAAACAAGGAACTGATAACATCATGTGATACATCTTGTGGAATATTTTACGGAATATCTCGCGGAACATCTTGTGGAATGTATAATGGAATATCTCGTAGAATATCTTGTGGAACATCTTATGAGAAACATGTAATCGATACACACAACACGGGGGGTTGGAATAACTCATTGTAGAGAAAGTGTGGGAGCTATGACCGGAGTCACCTCTCTCGTCTCGTCTCGTTGTTTCTCAAAAGTATGTTGTGGGTGACGCCCGTGATTTGCTTCCCGTGGCAACGAGGTGACCCATGGTTGCATATCATACTTTCCTACATGAGTCACATCACATAGTTTAGTTAATTTTCGCCAACACCAAAAAACCATTGATTGTATGTTGTGTTCAATACTTTGCATGTTTAAATTGCTTACAGTTCATGCCTGCTAGTCTCACCATTGCTATCATCATGGTTGCTCTTATATGTTACTCGTTGTACTTTCACTGCCACCTTTTACTTTATGCATTACATGCACTTTACATACCACACCTGTGCAGTCACTAGTACTTTACTTGTCGTACTTCTAGCTACAGCGGTAGCATACTTCACTTGCTTAGCCTGCTTTACACTTGCACTACCAAAGTACAGTTTTCTCTCTCCTTTTCAGTTCTGTTTACCTTTACTAATCAGTTATGTACAGTTGTTGCTTAGTACTTTACTTTTTAATCTGATTTACTTATACGTAGTTACTTTTTGTTATATGTGTGCACTGCTTCTTTTCTATATTTAGAATTATTGTGACTTACCTACGATTTCAATTATGGCACCGACAGCCGACGAACAGATCACAGAAGCGGCCCCTGAGTTTTAAGGAGCCAGAGTTTGACCTGGAGACTGCAGAATTCTAGTTGTTTGAGTTGGTGTGTACTATATTATATATTTCCTTTCCGTGTTTTCCTTTCCGTATTTGTGAGAGAGAGCTGTTTGTTATTGGACTGTAATAATGTACGCTGGTTTAAGTATTATTGTACGTCTCTGCATCGTGGCTATATTGGTTTCAATGGTAAACTACAGACTTGCAAATAAATCAAATAAGTAATGACCACCCGAGAACGGATCGTTACAACGTCCATCTAGCTTATTTTTTTGTCTGCAAGTTTGAATGAGCTACTTTGTTTTGTGATAATTGTATGGTTAAAAGATTAGTTTATGACGAAGCTATTTTGTTTTGTAAATCGAGCTCCTTTGTTTGAATCAAGTAAACTCAAAAGAATTCTGTGCTGTGTCGTGCCGCCCAATGGGCAGAATAGCTTGGCCCGGGTCCGACACGAAAATGAACCATGCTTTGCCGGCCCGACCCGATAAGGATTTCGGGCCAAAATTGCCGGCCCATGCACGTTCTTATCGTGCCGTGCTATTGTGCCGTGCCGAAAATTGCCACCCCTACTTGTTGGCAACGGGCTGTGCATGTGCCCGAAAGGGGTTTAGCCCCATTACGTTAAGGGAATTGCTATTTGCACAGACCTTTTTGCTGAGTTTACAGACCACTAATTTACAAGCTTGCCACTAAAAATGTTTTGTTGAGTTTACAAACCACTAATTTAAAAGTTTCCCCTACTCCCCCACTATCCTCCTTCACGTCGACGTTCCCCTTCTCCACCGCCACCGTCTAGAACCCCCTCGATGTCCCTGCCTCCCTTCGCCGACGGAGAAGCGAACCGTTGTCGCTACCACAACTTCTTCTTCCCAATTATTTCAACAAGAACCAATAAATTAAGGACATCTCATATAATTTTTCACACGCACCTAGAATCAACATCAAATTAATTATCAAATTACCATGACATTCAGCCAAGAGACACCAAAAATTATTGCATATCCTTGTTTAATTTAGATTATAAGAGAGTAGAGATAAATGGATCAGAAACCTTGTTGGTGCGACAGTGGGTCCACTTCTCCGATGGCGGCGATATTGGGTAAACAAGAACCGGTGGCGACGGCAGCGGTCCGCTTCTCTGCCTGCGAGGGGAGGCGGCGGCGGCGAGGGGGTCCTCGGTGGCGGTGGTGGAGAAGGTGGACGGTGATGCGAAGGGGTGAGGAGTAGAGCAAACTTGTAAATAAGTGGTCTATAAACTCAGCAAAATATTTTTAATGGCAAACTTGTAAATAAGTGGTCTGTAAACTAAGCAAAAGGATCTGTGCAAGTAGCAATTCACATTCGTTAATTTGGTCAAATAGTTTCTTTAAAAAAAATTGGACCGGTTGTTAACTAATCCTGGCATGTATGTAGATACGAACTCGATTTTTCTTGTTAAGAAGATGGATCGACTTAATCATATAATATACAAAAATAAACTGAATTTTATCCCCCTGACAAGTGCATAATCTGTTTCATCTTCACAAATGAAAATAAATTTCAAACCCCGTCGTCAAAATACTAAAATTGCATAAACTTTAGTTTGCCTCAAACGGTGTCAGTAACTCCTCTTTTTGCTAATTTAGGTTAGCTTTTAACCTTAGCCTGCCCCCAAATAATGCCCGTGGGATTCTATTAAATCTATAATTAACTTCTGTTATGATAACGCTAAATAAATTATTAATATGTTTGGATGATTTTTTTTCCCAACGTATCTGATATGAATTCTTATTTATGTCGTTTCTTTTATTTTAAACATAGTGTTTTTATGATGTTTTGATATGGAAATATATTTTTCAAATTTTTTGATACATGCAGTGCACCTCTACAATTGTAAATATATTTTTCAATATGGTTTCTAGTGTTGTCAATATTGTTGGAGCATCGTGCAAACGTCGAGATGCACTTCGAATAAAGCAAATGTCTAGAATTGCCGAGCTCGTGGAAAGTGGTGAACTTTCAAGTGGTAAATGATTAAATCAAGAGACTAGCATGAAACGACCATGTGACACACGTTAGGGATCACATTATGGGACAATTGTAAATTTGATTATTATGTTCCCATCTGTTATAGATGTGCTTGAACTTGTGTCAGCAGATGGTCAAAATCAAGAGGCAAAGGGTGAAGCATTTGCCTTTCTAGGCTCGTTGCAAGATTTTGATTTTGTCTTGGGTTTACATCTGATGAAGAATATATTGGGAAGTATAAATGAATTGGCAAAAGCTTTACATCGAAAAGATCAAGATATCGTGAATGCAATCAACCTAGTCAAGATATCCAAGCAACGATTACAAACGCTGAGAGATACTGGGTGGGAGTTACTTCTTCAAGAAGTTTCATTGTTTTGTGCAAAATTCGATATCACCGTGCCTCAAATGGATATTGCATTTGTAGCTCGAGGACAAGCACCGGGTAATGCAGAAGTAATGACAAATCTTCATCACTATCGAAATGAGTTGTTTTACACGTTCATTGATCTACAACTTTCTGTGCTTAACGATCGATTTGATGAAGTAAACAGCGAGTTGCTTCTTTGCATGTCATGTTTAAACCCAAGCAAATCATTCGTAGTCTTCAACAAAGAGAGTTTAGTTCGTCTTGCTCAATTTTATCCAGTTGATTTCTCAGAGTTGGATCTTATAATGCTCTCCGATCAGTTAGAGACTTACATTCTTGATGTGCGTGGCAGTGATGACTTCTTGGAAATGAATGGTGTTGGCGATCTTGCAAAGAAAATGGTGGAGACAAAGAGAGATGTAGTATATCCGCTTGTTTATTTACCGATAACATTATCCTTAATATTTCCAGTTGCAACAGCTACAGTTGAGCGAGCATTTTCTGTTATGCATATAGTGAAGAATCGGTTACGAAACCGAATGGGAGATGAATGGATGAACAATTGCTTGATTACATACATTGAAAGTGACATTTTTGGTAGCATCAGCAATGACGTAATTATCAAGTGATTTCAAGGTATGTAAACACGTCGTGGACAATGCTAGTAGAAGAAGCAGATATATGAATTTTTTGGGCTCATTTTTTTGTGAAGGTAAATCATATATTACTTCATGAAGATCAGTATTCAATGAAATTTTTATAGATCTTTTTTAAATTATTTATTTTATTATTTAATTTATGTGATGTTAAATACGTTGCCCCCCTTCACTGAATTTCTGGCTCCACCACTGTCTGTAAACTCAGCAAAAGGATATGTGCAAGTAGCAATTCACATTCGTTAATTTGGTCAAATAGTTTCTTTAAAAAAAATTGGACAGGTTGTTAACTAATCCTGGCATGTATCTAGATACGAACTTGATTTTTCTTGTTAAGAAGATGGATCGACGTAATCATATAATATACAAAAATAAACTGAATTTTATCCCCCTGACAAGTGCATAATCTGTTTCATCTTCACAAATGAAAATAAATTTCAAACCCCGTCGTCAAAATACTAAAATTGCATAAAATTTAGTTTGCCTCAAACGGTGTCAATAACTCCTTTTTTGCTAATTTGGGTTAGCTTTTAACCTTAGCCTGCCCCCAAATAATGCCCGTGGGATTCTATTAAATCTATAATAAACTTTTGTTATGATAACGCTCAATAAATTATTAATATGTTTGGATGATTTTTTTCCCAACGTATCTGATATGAATTCTTATTTATGTCGTTTCTTTTATTTTAAATATAGTGATTTTATGATGTTTTGATATGGAAATATATTTTTCAAATTTTTTGATACATGCAGTGCACCTCTACAATAACTACGTTTTGGCGCATGTCATGCACATGCAAAAAAAAACAAACCTATCCGTCCATATAAATAATTGATTTTTTTTGAATTTTTATCAGGCCAAGAGCATACTTCAATATGTTTTTGTTTAGTTTAGACTAGTCCCTAATTAATTAACTGCAATAATTGTTATTAAGTTCCAATCAAAAATTTTAGTTCTGTTGTGAGTGGAGGAGGTCTTTGGCCTCCCCACCATTATCCCCCCATTACTCCACCACTCTTAATGTGGTGGAGACCTTTGGTATGCTAATAGTCTCTTGGAATGCCATATGAAATTATAAATAAAGAACCATGGCCATTGGCCATGGTGACACTTCTCCATATCTTTTAACACGTTATCAGCACTTTTGCTCTTCTCTTTTGAGCTTTTCTACCCTCCAAAATCCATCCTCTAATTGGTTACGCGCAAAGGAATCTCTGGTTGCTGCTGTTCGTGGCGGATTTCCTCTTGGGCGTGCATTGCTCAAGGAATCTCTTGGGCGTTTTCGGAGTGTGGAATTTTCTCTCTACGGATCTTCTCGTCTTTTCGATCTTCCCTAGATTTTCAATCTAGAGGTAATTTCCGTCGATCCTGTAGATAAACAAATTTTTATTTAATCCATGATTTTTTACAACCTCCTTTTTGGCTTGTTTAAAATCTGCTAAATATAATATCATGCTTTGATAAAATAAACTAAATAATAAGTTAAAAAAATTTTCAGCCCTAATCCCCACCCCCGCCCCCGAAGGGAGAGAGCCTATTCCGGCGACCGCCCCCCGCCCGGGGGGGCATACTGGCGCCGCCCCCCAGCGGGGGGGGGGGGGGGGTCTCCGTTCTCGTGCCGCCCCCCCCGACGGGGGGCCGTTCTTTGCGCCGCCCCCTCAGCGGGGGGGGGGGGGGGGGGGGGGTCTCTGTTCTCGCGCCGCCCCCCGACGGGGGGCCATTATTTGCGCCGCCCCCCAGCGGGGGGGGGGGGGGGGGGGTTCTTCTGTGACGCCGCCCCCCGACGGGGGGCCGTTCTGTCACCGCCCCGCCCAGCGGGGGGGGGGGGGGGGGTCTTCTGCGTCGCTGCCACCCCCCAGCAGGGGGTTTTTTTTCTGGCCGACGAGGGGGGGTCTTCTGGCCGCCGGCACTGGCCGAAAACAGTAACAGATGGGGTGGAATTTGAGGGGACACACTTAGGGTTTGGGATTCTTTACATTCTACAACCCAAAAATGGGCTTAATGGCTGATTTTGTTTAATTTAATTAAAATAGATATCCTTTTTGTTGGGCCTGCAGCCCATTTGTAACCTTGTTAATAAATTCTATGGGCCTGCAGCCCCAATTACTTAATAGTTATTTTTGCGTACCAAATACGGGCGTGAGGCCCATTAGTTCTTATTGCAATATTCTTTTGGTTGATTGTTGGCATATGGGCCTGCAGCCCAATTATTAATGAAATAACTACACAGATTAATATTTATGGGCCTGCGACCCCTTTAAATTATTAATCTATATCATTTATTGGTATGAATTTTTCACTTCATATTGCAAAATTTATAACACTATTGCATTATTATTAAATTATGGAATTTTAGGATTTTTTCAAAATATATTTATCTTAAGGATCCTGCGTCCGCTTTGTCGTTAGTAAACTAACCTAACGGTGTATGACGTCTCCCCGTGGTCTGAGAGATTATTATATTTTATAGTCTATTTTTCCATATTTTATATGCCTGTGTTATATACATGCGTGGTTGTTTATTTTGTGCCTATAGCATTTATAAACTGCGTGGATGTTTATTAAGCTAAAATGTGATTTTTGGGATCGGCCAATTTGATACCCTTTTAAATTCCTTGCTATTTAATTTTATTTTTTGAGAGAATTTGTAATTGAGGATTATATGTATTTTTGCCAAAGACCGGCGTACCGACAAAATGAAGACGGCGTTGTACATTGGAAATTATAGGGACCCATTCTGGGTTTCCAAGTTGTATTTTTTATGGACTGTATATTCGGACTTTGGACTTTGTACATTTTTGGGTATCTGGCCGATCCCCACATTTTGCTTACTTTATTTGTCATGCGTGAATTTCAATTTTAATTAATTCATGCTTACTTTAAATTGCGTAAATAAATGGCAAAATTGGCAAACGTCGATTTCGAAGTCCTTGACTCTGCAGGGAAGAATTACCTGAGTTGGCGAGTGGACCTGAAGTTCCACTTGCGTTCGATGGCCCTCCTTGGGTCCATTTTGGCTCCTTCCTCGGCCCCAGCAGCGGCCGATTCTTCTGCTGCATCTAGCAGCGGCACTCCAACCACTGTATCCAATGTAGATAAGGTGAAAATCATAATCTACATTAGGAAACATATAGATCGAACCTTAAAGGCCGAATACTTAACGTTTGAGGACCCAAAGGACCTGTGGACAGCGCTGGAGGCACTGTATAAACATCAAATTGATGTTATATTACCGCGTGCCAGTTATGAGTGGGAAAACCTCAGACTTCAGGACTACAAGTCCGTCCCTGAGTATAATTCTGCACTTCATACCATCACCTCACGCCTGAAGTTGTGCGGTGAAGAAGTGACAGAAATACGCATGTTGGAAAAGGCATTTACCTCGTTTCACGAGAAAGATGCAATCCTCATGCAGCAGTATCGTGAACGCAATTTCACGAAATTCTCTGATCTGATCTCATTCCTACTTAGGGCAGAGCAGAATCGAGACTTACTGCTTGCCACTCATAATTTACGTCCAGCTGGCACTGCCCCTATCCCTGAAGCCCACCACGTTTCTCCCCAGAAGTGGAAAAACAAGAGGAAGGCTAAAAACACCAAAGGGGAAGTTGCAATGAAGCAACCAAGAGGTGCAGCTCCCCAGACAAACAAAAACAATAAGGGAAAGCGAAACTTCACATGGAAGTGAAAGAACACTGAGCAAGTGTCACTTCCTAAGAAGAACTGGGAGGATAAATGCCATAGATGCCGCATGACTGGCCATTGGTCCAGAAACTGCCGCACTCCTCGCCACCTCCAGGATTTATATCAGGCGAGCCAGAAGTCTCTACCTGAAACAAACTTGGCGGCTGTTCAGCCGCCAATAATGTTTACTGCAAAAGACTTCGAGAACGACGACCTGCTCGATTGAGCATCATCTTTTATCTATGCATTTAGAATTCGATGTATCTTCATCTTTTATTTGCTTTAGTACGAACTTTTATTTTTGAATGTTGTCTACTTTTCACTCAAATAAAATTTCGTTTTTGCTTATATAGATGAAGTATGAGTGCCTAGTGGACAGTGCCTCGACGCACACAATCCTTCGTGATCATTGCTATTTTAATAGCGTAAATAAATATGACGGTCATGTTATCACAATTTCAGGACTGTCCCAAATAATCGAAGGATCTGGTGAAGCAATTATATTGCTCCCAAATAACACAAGACTTCAAATAAATAATGCATTATTCTCTCCTAAATCAAATAGGAATCTCGTAAGTTTCAAGGACTTCCGTTTAAACGGATATCACTTAGAAACCAGAGATGAAAATAAAGTTGAATATCTGTATGTCACTCGTCAGAAAGATGACTAGAAGATCATCTGTGAGCGATTCAAGGGACTCCCGTCGGGTCTCTACCAAACATACATTCAACCAATCGAAGCCAATATGACTTAGCACCAGACGTGCCAATCACTACCAGAGTTCCAACTCTGGCACAATAGACTTGGTCACCCTGGAACAGCTATGATGCGACGCATCATCACTGAATCCCGTGGACACAAATTGAAGAACCTGAAGATTCTTCAAAAGGGTGAATTTCCTTGCCTCCCTTGTTTCAAGGGAAAACTAATAACGAGACCATCCCTCCTAAAAGTGGGATTAGAGTCTCCTGGCTTCCTTGAGAGAATTCATGGTGATATTTGCGGGCCTATTCACCCCGCAAGTGGCCCATTTCGGTATAACATGGTACTGATTGATGCATCAACCAAATGGTCTTATATGTGCCTCTTGTCCACCTGCAACCTAGCTTTTCCAAAGCTATTGGCACAAATAATAAGGTTGCGTGCTCATTTCCCCGATAACCATATCAAGAAACTACGTCTTGATAATGCAGGTGAATTTACTTCACAAGTCTTCGAAGACTATTGTCGGGCAACAGGTATTGAAGTTGAACATCCTGTAGCACATGTTCACACCCAGAACGGATTAGCTGAGTCCCGTATAAAGAGACTCCAATGGATTGCACGTCTATTGCTTATGCAATCCCAGTTGCCGGTGGATGCTTGGGGGCATGCTATTTTACATGCCACATCACTTATTAGGATAAGACTCTCTGGAGGTCATACTTTATCCCCGATGCAACTTGCATATGGCACACCTCCGGATATCTCTCATTTGAGAGTGTTTGGTTGTGCGGTATATGTCCCAATAGCACCACCTCAGAGGACCAAAATGGGTCCTCTGCGTCGCCTAGGTATCTATATTGGGTTTGATTCGCCCTCTATTATCAGATACCTTGAACCCTTGACGGGAGACGCATTCAAGGCACGTTTTGCTGACAGTGAATTTAATGAGAAAATTTTTCCTAAACTAGGCACACAGTCTAAGAAGCCAGAAGCTACTAAGACCATTATTTGGGACCAAAAGTCTTTGTCCATATATGATCCACGTACTAATCTGTGTGAAGATGAGATCCGGAAGATCCTTCACATCCAGAATACAGTACATCTTTTGCCGGATAAGTTCACAGACAACCAGAATATTGTCCGTTCACACGTCCCTGCTGCCAATACACCAGCTAGGATTGACATCCCCATAGATGGATGCAATCCACCGGCAGCAGAATTGGCTGTACCTCAAAAGATAAAGAGGACGCCCACCAGGTTCAAAAGATAAAGTTCCTCGAAAGAGGAAGACTCCTGGAGATAATAAGATTCTCCCCTCCTGATTTCCCCGGCAGAGGAAACAATAGGAGAAACATCATTAAATTTTGTACGTACTGGAGAAGTACTGGACAGAAATAGCACAGTCGTCGACGACGATTTTGCGTTCGATATTGTCGTTCACGTCACTGAATATGACGATGACGTCAAACCACGATCTCTAGCAGAATGTAAACGCAGAGATGATTGACCAAAGTGGGACGAGGAAATAAGAGTGGAGATGGACTCACTCTTGAAACGCAAAGTCTTTGGACCAGTAGTCCAACCACCAGTAGGTGTAAAGCCTGTGGGATATAAGTGGGGTTTCATAAGAAAAAGAGATGAAAATAATGCGATCGTTCGCTACAAGGCACGCCTTGTAGCCCAGGGTTTTTCCCAAAGACCGGGGATTGATTACGAAGATATGTATTCCCCTGTCATGGATTCGATCACATTCCGATTTTTAATAAGCCTAATGATTCGGGTTCAAAATTACATATTTAACCCCCCATTTAGCCCTATTTTGTGCTCATGTGATGCTACATTGTTCTCTAATTCATACGTATTTTGTACACAATTATTTATTAGAGAAAATACTCTATTTGAGCACAAAACAGCAATTAACAGAGTATTTCTTCACCTTTTATATTTTTCCTCGCTTGGTCTCGATCTCACGATTCCAACGAATATTTATTTGCATTTTTCTGAGATCTGTGCTAATTACTGTGATTTTTTGAATGCAGAATACCAAAAATGAGATGCGCACGAATCTTGGTGCATGACGTGGCCTTCATCCGCACGTTCCCGTTCGGATCCGACGGCAGCTGAATAGCGGGCGACGCGGCGTAATCGTGGCCGCACGATGACGATCCAACGGTTCCTAGCTCGCCCGCTCGAACTCGGAGAGCGCGAGATTTGGCGGCTACGTGGCCATCTCAGCGACCGTCGATCCTCAATCGAACGGCCAGAAAACGAGGCGCCCGAAGCGAAATCAATCGAGGACGTGGCCTGATCTTAGCCGTTGATCCCTCATCTGACGGCTGTGAACGAACTCCGAAGTCGAGTCGGACGCGAGAGCAGAGCGGACGCGGATCCGCTCCGCCTGGCCATGTGTCGAGCGGTGATCAAATCCCGCTTGCGATGGACGGTTGAGATTGCGAGCGGCTGTGGGTTTGGTTTTAATTGATATTGGGTGTGGGTTTCAACCCGTTAAGCGCCCCAAACCCGCAATGCTTATTATTTAAGCGTATTCTAGGGTTTTGGGGCGTATTCTGGCGTATTCTTGGCGTATTGGAGCACCTAGGAGCCGAATTTTCCCTCTGAAAAATTCTGTAAATTTCCAGAGGCTATTCTTCATTTTTCCAGAGAGTTTTAAGGCTTAGCTTGGAGTTTTGGTGATAGTTTCTTAAACTCATACCCCGTATTTGGGTGTTTTTCATCGTATTTTGCTATTAGAACTATGTATTTTGCTATGGACTTTGTTTATTCTTGCATTATGAGTAGCTAAATCTTATTTGTGCATGGTATGGAGTAGTTAGGAGATGTGAATCGTATTTGTTTGGTTGAATTTCATTGTGCTTCATCGATAATGTCGCTAAAGTTGTAGTTTTTATTATTAAATCCTCTTTTTCATCTTCCAAAAGAAGTGATTAAGTTGATGATCGCCCCACAAGGGTGAGCTTTGATCTCTCCAAAAGAGAGTTTCATACCGTATTTGTAGGATTATAATTTTAGCGACGATTTTATTCATATTGTGCTTGAACCCCCAAAAGGGTATTTTCCGATGAATCACTCCCAAAAGGAGGATTTATTGAGTTATATTTAATCAACCAACGTATACGAATCACTGATCCTAACGAACCCATACCATGTGCATATTTCTCATATATACTTTCATACGCTAAGTTCGTTGTTCGCATTGATTACGTATTCGCAACGCACTTTCACACCATCATCACCATCATTATTGAAGTGGTTAGTTTCTCTTCGTCAGATTTCTATTTGATTTGAGCTGTGGTTGCAACAGATTTTCTCCCGAGGATTCGACATCTGGACTCCCAGATTTTACTACTTGTACGGACTCTTGCACTTGAGAGAAGCACTATTTCGGAGCTACCAAGTTTTTGGCGCCGTTGCCGGGAAGAACAGTTTGTTACTACGGTTTATTTCATTCAGAGGACCTTCGGTGAGATCTTTCCACTTTATTCTATATAAACCTTTGTTTGCTTTCATATAAAAAATATATATTTGTGCTAGTTTATGTGGCATAGGACTCCTAGGACACATAGGTTGGCTCGACGTTTTGATATGGCTAATAATAATATGGATGAAAATTTTAGCAACAATAACGAGAATAATGCGCAACCTGGAGTTCCTAGAACTTTAAAAGATTTACTCAGACCCACTAGGACTAGCACAGCTTTATGCTTTGTTTTACCTACCGATGCAAATTCTTTCAATTTTAAACCTGGGGTGATCCAACTCTTACCCACCTTTCATGGGTTAGACAAGGAAAATCCATATCTTCATATTAAAGGATTTGAGGAGGTATGCTTGACATGCTTTGATGGGAAAACTAGCGAGGACACGGTATATCTTAAACTGTTCCCATTTTCATTGAAAGACAAAGCTAAAAATTGGTTGAATGCATTGCCATCACGTTCTATTACTACATGGATTGATTTGCAGGCTGAATTTTTAAAGAAGTTTTTTCCTATTCACAGGACACATGGATTGAAGCGGCAGATCATGAACTTTGCCCAGAAAGGCGAGGAGACATTCTACCAGGCATTTGAAAGGTTCAATGAGCTGTTGCTTGCATGTCCACACAATGGCTTCGACAAAAGCAGGATTATTGGCTTCTTCTACGATGGACTGCAGCCGCAGATGAAGCAATTTGTAGAGATGATGTGCAATGGAGGATTCTTTGATAAAGAGCCAGATGAAGCTTGGACGTACCTGGAGGAGATAGCAGAAAATGCACAGACATGGGACACTACTTCAGACTACGAGAGAGGGGGCCACTCTGCACCATCTCAGCCTACACGAGGAGTGGTATTCAATTTGAAGCCAGAGGATGCACTGGAGGCAAAGATGGAGGCCATGATCATGAACAAGCTTCATGCCATGAATTTGAAAGAGGCCAAGGCAGTTGAGATAGAGCAGATTTGTGCACTTTGCGACATTGGTGGCCACGACACTAGTGCTTGTCCTACACTTTCTGCTTTGAAGAGCATGCTAGGCAATCCAACGGGGGTGAATCAAGTGTCATCAAACTACCAGAACTTCAATTCCAACAATAAGGGGTGGCGCAACAATCCAAACTTAAACTGGGGCCCCAATCAGCAACCTCAGCAGCAAGCTCCACCGCCATTCAGACAAAATCAATATAACAACAATTATCAAGGTGGGAACCAAAGGAGAGACCATGAGCCGATGCCACAACAGCAGATGCAACCATTTGGCGACGCACTTCAGCAGCTCATTCAGCCACAACAAGCCCAAATGCAGCAACAACATGCTCAATTTCAGGCTCAACAGATGCAAAATCAGCAGATGAGCGAGAGCTTGGCGAGGCTTACAGCGACATTGGAGAAAGGTAAGCTTCTATCACAATCAATTCCAAATCCTAATATGGGCTCATCTTCTTCTGCAGGTAACAATATGAAGCCATGCCAAGCTGTGTCCACTTTGAGGAGTGGAAAAGAGATTCAGAAGCCTGACCCACCAAGCAGAGAAGCTGAGCAAGAAGAGGGAATTCAGACCCAAGAAGAGGAAATTCAAGAGCAAGAGGAGGTGCAGAAAGAGAGCACGGAAGTGGGTTTGAGCAAAAATTTCATTAAAGAGAAGGAACCCGCAGCATATGTACCTGCAGCGCCTTTCCCTTATCGGCTACTTCAGAAAAGCAAAGATAAGTATCAAACTGAGATTCGTGAAATTTTTCAGAAGTGCCAGATAAATATTCCATTGCTTGATGCTATTAATCAAATACCTGCCTATGCTAAATTTCTGAAAGATTTGTGCACTGTTAAGAGAAAGTTGAATGTGAAAAAGAAAGCATTTTTGACTGAATAGGTTAGCTCTATCGTGCAACAAAATACATCACCTAAATTTAGAGATCCCGGATCACCCACCATCACTTGCACCATTGGCACTAAAAATATTGGAAATGCTTTATTGGATTGAGGGTCTAGTGTCAATATCTTGCCATATCCTATTTTTGTGCAGCTTGGGTTAGGACAGCTAAAGCCTACATCTGTTATATTGCAATTAGCTGATAGATCTATTATAGTTCCAAAGGGATGCATTGAGGATGTCCTCGTTCAGGTGGACAAATTTTACTACCCCGCAGACTTTATAGTTCTAGACATCCAAGGACCCCAAATTGCCAATTCTACTCCTATCATCCTAGGTAGACCATTCCTAGCGATATGCAATGCTTTAATAAATTGTAGGGATGGTCAACTGAAAATCACTTTTGGCAACATGACTTTGGATTTGAATATTTTTAATACATGCAAGTTGCCACATGTGGATGATGAGGTTGAGAGCGTGCATATGATTGATTCATTGATGGATGATTATATTTGTTCTGAATTTTGTGCTGATGCTTCTATTGTTGAGACTATTATTAGTGATTCTGATGACATCTCTTTTGTGCAGGAGAACGTGAAGGAGCTCAACGCGGTATGGGAGCCTAGGTTCGAGGCTTTGCCACCTAATGCATCAATTCAAATTTCATCTGAGGTGGAGGATCCAAAGCCCGAATTGAAGCCACTTCCTGAATATCTCAAGTATGCCTTCCTAGGAAACGAAAACAGCTTCCCTGTGGTAATATCTTCTAAACTCTCTCTAGAACATGAAAGCTCTTTACTTGATGTGCTAAGAAAGCATAGAGGTGCTATTGGTTGGTCCTTTGCTGACATAAAAGGTATTAGCTCTATTGTATGCATGCATCACATTTATTTGGAGGATGACGCCAAACCCACTACAGAAATGCAACGTAGGTTAAATCCAACATTAAAAGAAGTGGTGAAAGGCGAGGTAATAAAATTATTGGATGCAGGTATTATATATCCTATTTCTGACAGCAAGTGGGTCAGCCCTACACAGGTGGTTCCTAAAAAGTCTGGCCTCACCGTGGTTAAAAATGAGAATAATGAGCTTATCCCAGTTAGAGCCACCACAGGTTGGAGGATGTGCATAGACTATAGGAAGTTGAACTCCCAAACTAGAAAAGATCATTTCCCTCTACCATTTCTTGACCAAATTTTAGAGAGGGTGGCTGGACATGAGTACTACTGCTTTCTAGACGGTTATTCAGGTTACTATCAGATTGAGATTGCACCAGAGGACCAGGAAAAGACCACTTTTACCTGCCCCTTTGGCACTTTTTCATTTAAAAGAATGCCGTTTGGTTTATGTAATGCTCCAGCTACTTTTCAGCGATGCCTGCTCAGTATTTTTGATGATATGGTTGAGAAAATTGTGGAGGTATTTATGGATGATTTTTCAGTGTATGGTAGCTCTTTTCATGATTGTTTAACTAACTTGGCTCATGTTCTTGACAGGTGCATTGAGAAGAATCTCCTATTGAATTGGGAGAAGTGTCATTTTATGACCACAGAGGGACTTGTCCTTGGTCATCTGGTTTCTAAAGATGGTATACAGGTAGACAAAGCCAAGGTAGCAGTAATTGAGAAGCTACCAAGTCCCAAATGCGTGAAGGATATCAGATCATTTTTGGGACATGCAGGATTTTATAGGCGATTCATCAAAGATTTTAGCGCCATATCTCGCCCTCTTTGCAACTTACTAACTCTAAATGTGGATTTTATTTGGACACCTGAGTGTCAACATTCTTTTGAAACTTTAAAGAAGTTGCTAATCTCTGCTCCCATTTTGCAGGTACCAGACTGGTCCCTACCATTTGAAATAATGTGTGACACAAGCAATTACGCAGTTGGTGCAGTCCTAGGCCAAAGAAAAGACAAAGTTCCAGTAGTGATTACTACGCCAGCAAGACGCTAAATGATGCTCAGAGGAACTATACGACCACAAAAAGGAGTTGCTGGCTGTAGTATTCGCGTTGGAAAAATTCAGGAGCTATATTTTGGGATCACCTATTTTGATTTATACTGATCACTCTGCTTTAAAATATTTATTTTCTAAAAAAGATGCTAAGCCTCGATTGATACGATGGATTTTATTGTTGCAGGAGTTCAATGTCATAATCAAGGACAAGAAAGGCGTGGAGAATCTAGTAGCTGACCATTTATCACGATTGATAGTAGGCCTTGATTCAGCAGATGTGCTTTTGAAGGACTCCTTTCCCGACGAGCATCTTTTTAGTGTTTCCACCTCTCCATGGTATGCTGATATAGTAAATTATCTCGTGACTGGTAAGACCCCTGACACTTGGTCTCTTCAAGACTTTAAAAGGTTCAAGTATGAGGTAAAATATTTCTTCTTTGATGATCCGTACCTCTATAAATATTGTAGTGACCAAATTGTTAGGAGATGCATTCATGACCATGAAATAACCGGTGTGATACAATTTTGTCATGATGGAGTGTGTGGTGGACATTTTTCTGCGAACAAAACTGTGGCAAAAATCTCGCAATGTGGCTTTTATTGGCCAACTATGTTTAAAGATACATTTCATTATTGCAAGACTTGTGCTGCATGCCAACAATTAGGGGGTATTACTAGACGTAACATGATGCCTTTAAACCCCATTTTAGAAATTGAAATATTTGATTGTTGGGGCATAGATTTCATGGGACCTTTCCCACCTTCTTTTGGATATGCTTATATATTGGTTTGTATCGATTATGTTTCTAAATGGGTGGAAGCTATTCCTTGCAGGTCGAACGACACTTCCGTTGTGCTTAAGTTCCTCAAAGAGAACATTTTCTCTAGATTTGGAGTGCCAAAGGCCTTGATCAATGATGGAGGGTCTCATTTTTGCAATCGCATGTTCGCTAATTTAATGAAGAGGTTTGGGGTCACGCATAAAGTTTCTACTCCATATCACCCCCAAACCAATGGTCAAGCAGAGTTGGCAAATAGAGAGATCAAAGGAATTTTGTAGAAAACGGTGAATCCTTCAAGGAAATATTGGAGTTTGCGCTTACCTGAAGCGTTGTGGGCCTACAGGACGGCCTACAAAACAATTTTGGGGATGTCACCTTACCGTCTTGTTTTTGGGAAGTCTTGTCACTTACCTGTTGAATTGGAACATAGATCTTATTGGGCTATAAAGAAATTGAATTTTGATACTGATTCATCTTTTTCTTCTCGCAGGTTACAATTGTTGGAGCTAGAGGAGTTGAGGAGAAATGCGTACGATAATGCCAAAATATCAAAAGAGAGGATGAAATCCGTCCACGATATGATGATCTTACGGAGGGAGTTCACCCTAGGCCAAAAAGTACTACTATACAATTCCAGGCTACACATCTTTCCCGGGAAGCTTCGCTCTAGGTGGTATGGACCTTTCACAATCAAAGAAGTTTTCCCACATGGCGCAGTGCTATTATTGAACGAAAAAGATGGAAGTGAGTTCAAGGTGAATGGCCAAAGATTGAAGCATTTTCACGAGCCTTGGACCAAGGAAGCGAGCACCATGGATCTCACAGACCCACCTTCGGGTGGGGACTAATCAGGTGTGTTCTTTCCATGATTCCCTCATCCTAACATTGAGGACAATGTCTATTTTAAGTTGGGGGGAGGGTATAACTTTTAGGATTTTTATTTTTATTTTTCTTTTACTTTTAGGATTTTTATTTTTATTTTTATTTTTCTTTTAGGATTTTATTTTTGATTTTTTAGTTCTCTTTTTGCATTGAAAAAAAAAGAAATTTTTGAGTTAAGATATATCACCAAAATCTATTTTACCTATAAATGACCCTCATGTGATGAAATATCTCGAAGTATACTCACCACCGTACACATATGATTTATTTTCCCCCACCACTACTGTTAAATATTTCAGTCGCATTTTACATGAATGCGAGTACTTGTGGTAAATTCCTTTTGATATATCTCAAGGGCAAGATTAATTGACGACTTAATGAATCTAGAAATTATGGATTAGAAAGTAGTATGCTTTCATTGGAACACACCAAAAGTTCATGCAACAATAATTCATAAAATAACTGGAGCATTGTTTTTAATCTCGTATTCATTGCTATTTGCATGCTTGGTATGATTTTGGGTAGAAAAATGTACACCGTCTTTTGAAATGATTAGGATAACCCATTCTTGTGAAAGATTAAAGAAAAGGAAGCTATCTTGCTAAGTTGTTTATGCACACACAAAAGAGGCAAACATGAGATGAATGAAGAAAAAAAATGAATAAATGTGTTACTGAAGAAATAACTTGGTTGGCTCGAGTAGTACAGTCCGAGGGGTCCTTCTTGGCCTAATGCCATATGATCGTCTGATTTGGGAGCCATTGACCGGAGCCTCAATCATTTGATGAAGCAATCCAAGTTATATATTTTTCTGCGAATGTTGCTTGATGCGCGTTACGCGGAACTATAAAAAAAAGGAAGCGAAAGAAAATAGAGAATAAGTGTGCATAATTAGCAAGGCCAGAGAATTTCCAAGGCTTAAAGAAAACACAAGATGTGGTGTGATCTCTTATGAATGACGATTGACGTGTGTGCGTTTTAATACCATTTTATTTTTGATGCTTGCTTTGCATGAAACATCTACACTCCAAGTTAGAACATTTGATTGAACAGTGTGAACCATTGATGTTGTATACTATGAGCTATGAAGTAATGAATAGTGAAGTTGAGTCTATTTTATAACCATTTGAGATACTTGATCTTCATTTTTAGACCCACAAGCACCATTATTTTTAAGATTAAAATATTGACATTAGTGTGTGGTTAACTTCTTTTGTCGTAGTAGTATGGTGGTGAGAGATTTGAATTTTGATAAGGTGATCTAGGTGCATTTTTGATGTCGCTCTTTTTGCTAGAGACTAGCAAATCGCTAGTTGGGGGGTGTGATTCGGGTTCAAAATTACATATTTAACCCCCCATTTACCCCTATTTTGTGCTCATGTGATGCTACATTGTTCTCTAATTCAAACGTATTTTGTACACAATTATTTATTAGAGAAAACACTCTATTTGAGCACAAAACAGAAATTAACAGAGTATTTCTGCACTTTTTATATTTTTCCTAGCTTGGTCTCGATCTCACGATTCCAACGAATATTTATTTGCATTTTTTTGAGATCAGTGCTAATTACTGTGAATTTTTGAATGCAGAATACCAAAAATGAGATGCGCACGAATCTTGGCTCATGACGTGGCCTTCATCCGCACGTTCCCGCTCGGATCCGACGGCAGCTGAATAGTGGGCGATGCAGCGTAATCATGGCCGCACGATGACGATCCAACGGTTCCTAGCTCGCCCGCTCGAACTCGGAGAACGCGAGATTTGGCGGCTACGTGGCCATCTCAGCGACCGTCGATCCTCAATTGAACGGCCAGAAAATGAGGCGCCCGAAGTGAAATCAATCGACGACGCGGACCGATCTTAGCCGTTGATCCCTCATCCGACGGTTGCGAACGAACTCCGAAGTCGAGTCGGACGCGAGAGCAGAGCGGACGCGGATCCGCTCCGCCTGGCCATGTGTCGAGCGGTGATCAAATCCCGCTTGCGATGGACGGTTGAGATTGCGAGCAGCTGAGGGTTTGGTTTTAATTGATATTGGGTGTGGGTTTCAACCCGTTAAGCACCCCAAACCTGCAATGCTTATTATTTAAGCGTATTCTAGGGTTTTGGGGCGTATTCTTGCGTATTCTTGGCGTATTGGAGCACCTAGGAGCCGAATTTTCCCTCTGAAAAATTCTGTAAATTTCCAGAGGCTATTCTTCAGCTTTCTAGAGAGTTTTGAGGCTTATCTTGGAGTTTTGGTGATAGTTTCTTAAACTCATACACCGTATTTGGGTGTTTTTCATCGTATTTTGCTATTAGAACTATGTATTTTGCTATGAACTTTGTTTATTCTTGCATTATGAGTAGCTAAATCTTATTTCTGCATGGTATGGAGTAGTTAGGGGATGTGATTCGTATTTGTTTGGTTGAATTTCATTGTGCTTCATCGATAATGTCGCTAAAGTTGTAGTTTTTATTATTAAATCCTCTTTTTCATCTTCCAAAAGAAGCGATTAAGTTGATGATCACCCCCACAAGGGTGAGCTTTGATCTCTCCAAAAGAGAGTTTCATACCGTATTTGTAGGATTATAATTTTAGCGACGATTTTATTCATATTGTGCTTGAACCCCCAAAAGGGTATTTTGTAATGCCCTACAAGCTACTGCACAAGTACTAGAGGGGGGGGGGTGTGAATAGTACTTTAAAAATAACAAGGAGTATAATTCCAAATTATAGTGCAAACAACTACCAAAACAATTTGCGGAAGCTTAAATTGAATGACAACAACAAAATTAACAATGCTAACAAGAGATGTTAATGGGTTCGGATCCACCCAAGTCTCCCCGACTTGTTTCCGGTGATCCTACGTCCCAACCACCCCGATCCCCTCCGGATACTTAGGTTAGAAACCCTAACCCAAGATTTCCACTATGATATCTTGTGAAAAACCTTCACAAGATCAAATCATACATGCAATGGCAATAGTGAATCCCACAACCCGGGATCACAACCTTCTCTCACAACTGAGAGAATCAATAAGCAATATAAACAAGTTTATAATGAAATAAACAATCTTACCACAAATTCCTATACCTTGAGTTTTCTTACCAAATAGGTGCAAGGAGGGATTTGAGGAAGATGAAGTCACCAAGACCTAGCACCAAGGAAATGACCAGCAATAGGTGCCTAGGAGTGATTTGGAGACTTGATTCAAGCTAGAGCTTGAAGGGCTCACCAAGAACAAGCTTCTCTCAAGATGGATTCTAGATCTAGAAAGTGAGAGAATGGATTTCTTGTGAGGAAGAGAGCTTTAGAAAAGAGTGAGAATGGCTATCTCTTTCTATCTCAATGAATCTCTTAATGGCAGCTCTAACCTAGAGAGAAATGACCTAGGTTCGTATTTATAGGGTCCCATAAAAACAAGTTACGTCAATTCCCAACGGATAGAAATCTGAGGCAACTAGTCGGTCAAAGAACAACCACTGACCGACTAGTTCATCAACTAGTCGGTCAGTCAAACAACATGGACCGACTAAGAGAGGAACTGAGAAGAGATAGAAATTCAGACTAGAAATCTAGTCGGTCCAAGAAGACATTCTGACCGACTAGTTTCACAACTAGTCGGTCAGTCAGTGAACGTAGACCGACTAAGAGGCATAATGAAATAGTCTGAATACAAATTGATTTAGTCGGTCCAAGAACAAAAGTTGACCGACTAGATTGTCAACTAGTCGGTCACCAAACGTTCTTAGACCGACTAACGATAAACAGTAGCTTAGGAGAAATTTAGTATGAACAGTAAGTCACAACTAGTCGGTCAAAGAAGCATCACTGACCGACTAGTTCACAAACTAGTCGGTCGGTGAGTCAACGTAGACCGACTAACTGTAAACAGTAAGGTGCAAGAAATTAAGGAAGCAAACTAGTCGGTCCAAGAAGCTTTGCTGACCGACTAGATCACCATCTAGTCGGTCAGTACATCTTCTTGTACCAACTAACATGCACAAACAAGTCCGAATCGAAGCGCGACGCTTCGAGGAAGATATCATGAACTTGTACTAAGATCCTAGAGCTACGATATGAGCGTTTTGAAGATAGAATCGTAAGATATACTCAAGGCTTAACATTCTATAGATCGAAGCTAAAAGACTATAAATAAAACCTTAATGAACGGTCTTCGAAAGCTTCGATTAATTCTTCATGACTTCCAAAACGGTCCAAGAGCTTCAACGAAGCTTTAGGCAATGAATACGTGCTTTGAGAAGTCTTGAGATGTCGCTTTGATTGTTCTCGTGAATTTGGCGACGATCTCCAATACTGCGCTCACAAATTGTTAGTTCATGAATTATTTATGTTTGCTCATCATCCAAAACCAAATCCGGGGAGTCCAATAATCAACATTCTCCCCCTTTTTGGTGATGACAAACCAACATAAATAATAATCAAAAATAATGATTCAAATGAAAAATACTTACTCCCCCTGCATTGATGACGCGTTAATTCCAAAATGAATATATATGAATTGCATCAATCAGACGAGTAAGATATATAAAGAGAATCGATTTTTGAAATATCGGATTTTGAAAATCCTTATATATATATCTTAACTCCCCCTGAATCTAACATATCAAACTAGATTCTTGGAAATTGAGTTAAATTTTCATTTGCCCTATTTATTATCATTATCTTTCCCCCTTTGGCATTATCCCAAAAATGGGGGGCATACAACGACAACAACTAGAGAAATTAAAATCCAACATCGGGAGTCGTAGATGTTGACGATGGACCCAATTGACACCAAGGGAAAAATGATAAAATAAAATCAAGGTGTGCCAAATTGTCCATCATCTAAAAGTGAAAATTAAAATCATCAAAAACACCAAATATTACTTCATTTATTGAGTAAAGGAACATACTCTCCAATATGCAATATTCTTGGTTAAATTTGTGCATGGAAAACAATTCTATACAATCATAGAAATAATATCTATTTAACCAAGTTTTCAAGCGTCGAGCGACGAATTCACATAGCATATGCGTTGAACGAATAGTAAAAGTGCACGACGAATAAAATAAGGAGAACATCGATGTATATATATATATATAAACATCATGAGTACATCCAAAAAGATATCACATCGAGTACATCAAAATACAAACGGCCATGGATATCAACCAAAAATGTAAATACATCATACATTAACTAACCATCAGCATCATCAAAAGTACATCAAAATACAACACCGACATCCATAAAAATCAAAATACATCAAAATAACCCTCAAACTCCATCCTAACCCAAAATACTCTCAATAAGATGCATCATCCAATGAGCAGTGGAGAGTCCTCGATACTGACGATCACGAGGGAGTGGCTGGATCAGCAGTCTCCATGGGTCCAGGAGTGTATTCATCATCGGAATCATCCTCTGAATCACTATCTGAACGCTCACCGGGAGGAGTGGGTGCGCGAAACTTTTTAGGTTTAGGTTTGGGCTTGGACGTTTGGCCGGCAGGTTTAGGCTTGGACGTCCTCTTCCTCTTCAACGGGAGGAGTGGTCTTGGCCCTACGCTTGGGAGGGGTCGAAGCGGTAGCACCCTCTACGGTCATAGGGGATTCCCCAGAAGATGTAATCGGGATTCTCGTTCGTGCCATGATCTCGGCACAACGAGTACAATCAAATGTAGGGATATGTTCAAATACCCTAAGCACAAACCCTAGAACCTAACACACAAGCCCTAAGAGAGAAAATCCGAAACCCTAGATCAATTTCCGAAACCCTAGAGCTTAGAGATGAAAAAGAGATCTAGAACACACCCTAGGGATGCAAAAAGAGATCTAGGAGAGGGGTTATACCTAGGAGAGAGGGTCGACGGCGACGGACGGCGGAGATGGCCGGAAAATTGGCCGGAGTCGACGGGAATACGAAGGGGTTTCGGTCGGGGAGAGGGAGTTTTTCGAGCTGGAGATATGAAGAAGACCGACTAAAATGAAAAGAAGTCGGATAAAGCTTGATTAAGTCGGTCGTGAAAGCGAAAAGACGCGTTTGCCCTAATGCACTTAGTCGGTCACAGTTCAAGCACTGACCGACTAGATTACGATCTAGTCGGTCGGTCAATGAGCTTGAACCGACTAAGTCGAAACAGAGGCAAACAAAAATTTTTAGGGCTAGAGTTAGTCGGTCACAGTATACTCACTGACCGACTAGTTTTCAATCTAGTCGGTCGGTAAGAGTACTATGACCGACTAAAAGAAGTCAATGACAGGAGAAAGTTAAAAGCTTGATCTAGTCGGTCTGAGTTCACTAGTTGACCGACTAGATGAGCATCTAGTCGGTTGACTAATGAACTGAAACCGACTAGAAGAGTCCAAAAATTGATAAATGAGTTCTCTTCATAAACCACTTGGATGAAACATCTTAACCCGCTCATTAGTCATCTAAACTACCCCATAAAAGATCGAAATCTTAAAAATGACGTTCAAATGAGAATTCGAGCAAAACGTCAAACATATCAAATAAAATCCCCAAAAATTCAATAAATCTAGCATGAACGAAATATCGCGAAATATAAAAGCATGCAAGATAATTGAATGAGACATGAATCCTATATCTCGGATTCACCCATAATCCCCAATTCTCGACGCAACCGCACAAAGGAGTCCTCCTTTAGGGGTTTCGTGAAAATATCGGCGATTTGCTTTTGGGTTTCAACGTACACTAAAATGATGTCCTTTTTAGCAACATGATCATCAAAAAAATGGTGTCGGACATCTATGTGTTTTGATCGGGAATGGTGCACCGGATTCTTTGAAAGACAGATAGCACTTTGGTTATCCACCATGATAGGGCTAGTATCACAGTGAATACCAAAATCCTTCAGTGTGTGTCTCATCCAAAGAACCTGGGCACAAGCGGCACCAGCGGCAATATATTCCGCCTCGGTGGTTGAAAGTGATACGGAATTTTGCTTCTTGGAAAACCAAGAGACAAGAGAATTTCCTAGAAAATGGCAAGTGCCACTAGTACTTTTCCTGTCGGATTTGCATCCCGCATAATCGGCATCACTATATGAGACTAACTCATACGTGCTAGATTTTGGATAAAGTAATCCAAAATCAAGTGTATAACTTAGATAACGGAAAATACGTTTTACCGCTACTAAGTGAGACTCCTTAGGTTGAGACTGATAACGAGCACATATGCATATGGCAAACATAATATCGGGCCTACTTGCGGTAAGATAAAGTAAACTACCTATCATACCTCGATATAGACGAATGTCTACATCCTTACCGCCCGTATCCTTGTCAAGATGCGTAGTCGTGCTCATTGGAGTCTTTTTCCCGGAAGCACTCTCCATTCCAAATCGCTTAAGCAACTCCACCGTATACTTCGTTTGGTGGATGAAGATTGCATCGTTCAATTGGCGAATTTGGAGACCTAAGAAATATTTGAGTTCGCCCATGTGGCTCATCTCAAATTGTTCCTTCATAACATTAGAAAACTCTTCGCAAAGAGTGAAGTTAGTAGCACCGAAAATGATATCATCAACATAAATTTGAACTAATAAAATATCATTATTCACATGCTTAACAAAAAGTGTAGAATCGGCTTCGCCCATTTTAAAATTCAAATCCAAAAGAAAATTCTTTAGGCGATCATACCAAGCTCGAGGAGCTTGTCTCAAACCATAAAGAGCTTTCTTTAGTTTAAAAACATGATTTGGAAAATTTTCATTTATGAAGCCCGGAGGTTGAGAAACGTAAACTTCCTCAACAACATCTCCGTTTAAAAATGCACTTTTAACATCCATTTGAAATAATTTAAAATTTTTATGGCATGCATAAGACAATAATAGTCTAATTGATTCTAATCTAGCTACCGGAGCGAAGGATTCTTCGAAATCGATACCTTCCTCTTGGCGATAGCCTTGAGCAACTAACCGAGCTTTGTTCCGGACGACGACTTGGGTTTCGTCGGTTTTGTTCTTGAAGATCCACTTTGTCCCTATGATGGTGTGGTTCTTCGATGGCAAAGGAACAAGCTCCCATACCTCATTCCTCTCGAATTGAATGAGTTCCTCCTCCATGGCAAGGATCCAAGCACTATCTTCGCACGCTTCAACTATATTCTTTGGCTCTATCGATGAGGCAAAGGCACAATTGGCGAAGTGGTGGACTTGCGATCTCGTCTTGACACTATCATGAATATTGCCAATGACTTGCTCATGGGGATGGTCGCGGACGGTATGAAGCCGCTTGGGAATACCTTGATCACTAGGCACATTCTTAACAACTTCATTAGTCGGGTTAGTATCAATAGAATCAATTGAATCAATAGACTTAGAATTTTCAAACGAATCACATAAAACATCCATAGAATCATCATCATTTGAAATTCTAGAAGTAGTAAAATTCTCATTAAAAGAGACATGAAGTGATTCCTCGATCGTAGAGGATCTTTTGTTGTATATCCGGTAGGCTTTGCTACGTGAGGAATACCCAACAAATATCCCCTCATCTGATCTCGGATCAAACTTGTCCAAATTATCATATGTGTTTTTAATAAAACATTTTGCGCCGAAAACACGAAAATGTTTAACTTGAGGCAATCTACCAAACAACAATTCATAGCAAGTTTGTTTGGTGCCGGGCCTCAAAAGTATTCTATTAAACACATAACAAGCGGTGTGTACCGCTTCCGCCCAAAATTGATAACCAAGTTGACTATCTTCGAGCATAGTGCGAGCACACTCCACAAGCGTTCTATTCTTCCTCTCAACAACACCATTTTGAGGAGGTGCGCGAGGGAAAGAAAACGTGTGAGTAATTCCAAGATCATCACAAAAATTTGAGAAAGACTCATTCTCAAATTCACCCCCATGATCACTACGAATAGTGACAATGGTGGTTCCGATGAGATTTTGTACTTTCTTCACAAATATTGTGAAGTTTTCAAAAGCTTCATTTTTATTACATAAGAAAAATACCCATGTAAATCTTGAATAATCATCAACAATGACTAGTCCATATCTTGCATTTCCTAAGGAAGCAACTCTAGTTGGCCCAAATAAATCTAGATGTAATAGCTCTAGTGGCCGTTTAGTAGAAATGCTTTTCTTTGGTTTAAATGAAGATTTAGGAAGCTTGCCACGTTGACAAGAATCGCAAAAACTTTTCTTTTCAAAAACGAGCTTCGGAAAACCTTTAATGTAATTTAATTTTGAAAGCTTATAAAGTGTTCCAAAGTTCACATGTCCAAATCGTCGATGCCATAAGTGTTGTTCACTTATGTTGGCAACGAGACATTGTTCATATGACTTAGGAAGATCCAAAATATAAATATCTTTATGGCGTGTGCCGGAAAATAATAATTTATTATTTTCATTTGAAATATGACACAATCCTTTCGCAAAGCTAACTTTGTAACCTTTGTCACAAAGTTGGCTTATTGAAATAAGATTATGATTTAAACCATTAACTAGATAAACATCACTAATTAAGGGTTTAGACGGGTTACCCACTTTACCAACACCGACGATTGTTCCGCTCTCGTTGCCTCCAAATACGACGCGATTTCCATTTGCAATGGGAACCACTCCGGAGAGCAATTGAGCGTCACCCGTCATGTGTTTTGAACACCCGCTATCGAGTATCCAATTCCCGTTGGAGCTAAATTTAAATTTGTTGCTCCTTTTCTTTTCCTTGAGTACCTAAAGATAGAAACTTTCATATCATGGTACCCAAGGTCATTGGGTCCTCAAAGGTTAGACCTTTGGAAGCCAAGTCCAATTGGACTTAGACTTCCCCACATAATTTCTACTATGCACAACATCTGAAAAATAAGCATTCATATACACTTGTATTTCATCCATGCTTGTGTCCTTTGGGCTCCAAATAGTGAAAATCTTGGGAGCCCTCATCCTATTGGGTGCATGCATGCGACGTTGATTTCTACGTGATGCATGTTGTGGATAGGCATACGGAACATGATGGAATGGTGCACGACGAGAATTATTCATATGATGAGGTGGGTGAACATATGCATGTGTGGGAACACGTGCGTGAGGGTGTCTCACATGGTGTGCACGTGCCCGAGAATGTGTTGCATAAAAATCATCATATGTGTGAGACGGTGGAGTAGGACGTGTGTTCCTACGTGGCATGGTATTGGTGTACATATAAGCATGCCCCTTCTTTGGAGGTCCACCCAAAGTGGGTTTCTTTCCAAAAGAGAGTGTGGACGAGGTGGAAGCACCATTGGTAGATGAACTACCAATAGAGTGTTTGCTACCACTCGTAGAGTCACCGGAAGTTGGCCTAACAAAAGTAGTGACCGACTTGGATGACTTTCCCAAAGTATACCCCAAACCAATATGGTGTTTGGCCGGGAGTAAGACACTTAGGATATTATCCAAATGGCCCTTACCCTTATTGAATTCATTGATTCGGCCTAATGTGTTCTCATATTTCTCGGTGAGAGAACGAAAAGAAGTATCTAAAGTGGATACTTGCGATGTGAGCACATAAACACGAGATTTAAGATTCTCGTTCTCAATACTCAAAGTCGAGTTTTGAGAAGTTAAATCCGCTATCCTATGTTCTTCCGGATCATCAATGCTAACATGTTCAAGTTTAGATTTGAGATTAACAATCTCATTTCTTAACTCTTCAGTA
This sequence comes from Scilla litardierei, assembly GCA_030789695.1. Classification (NCBI taxonomy): domain Eukaryota; kingdom Viridiplantae; phylum Streptophyta; class Magnoliopsida; order Asparagales; family Asparagaceae; genus Scilla; species Scilla litardierei. The sequence goes on from CM061142.1 coordinate 101,711,867, forward strand.
ACGGTGTCGTTGTTGGTGATGATAGTCTTAGGCGAGGTTTGAATGCTAGCTAGGTCATCTTTTACTTTAGTATATCTATTTACTAATTTAGTGTATTTAGACCATAAATGAGAGTTAGCATCCCTAAGATCATCCATAGTTACCTCATCACCTTCGTCGTCGCTATCATCGGAGGAGGAAGATCCTTGATCATGCTCCTCTCTTGCCATGAAGCACATGTGCGCTTGCTCCACTTTCTCATCGTCCGACTCTCCGCTTGAGGAATCCTCAGAGTCGGTGAATGTTGCTCCGACATGTCCCTTTTTGTACCCCTTTTTGTACTTCTTCGACTTGTCAAACTTTGGCGCCTTCCACTTATCCTTTTGCTTGTTTTGATGACAATCCGCTTTGATGTGTCCTGGCTTATTGCATTTAAAGCACAAAGGTGGAGAGGCGTTAGTAGAAGTAAATTTAGATTTTTGTTTGAAGTTACCCTTTCGAAAGAAGCGATTGAACTTCTTTGCCATGAGTGCAACGGATTCCATGTCCATTTCTTCTTCCGAGTCCTCATCATCGGTAGAGGTGGATGAAGCCGCCTTGAATGCAATTGCCTTTTTCTTAGGCACGTCTTGGTTCAAATAGGACTTCATCTTTTCTTGTAACTTCACCTTGCTATCTTTGCATACCTCGTATGACATCAAAGTACCCATCAATTGAACTACGGTATACTTATTCATGTCATTACCTTCCTCGATGGCGAAGGTACGTTTCTCCCAAGAAGAAGGAAGTCCTTCGATAAGCTTTGAGCACTTCTCCTTTTGGGTGTAGGATTTGCCGAGGGCCTCTAACTCGTTTATTATGTCAACGAAGTGAGCGTAATATTCCTTCATCTTCTCGCCCTGTTGCATATGAAACATTTCGTAATCTTTGTTTACAACTACGAGTTTAGAGTCTCTTACCCTACTCGTCCCTTCATGTAGAATGAGGAGGGAGTTCCAAATTTGATATGCACTCTTACATGTGCATATCTTATTGAAGTCCTCAGGCTCCAATGCGCATTGCAAGGCGTTCATTGCCTTGGCATTGCTTACCTCCGCGGCGATCTCCGCGGTAGTCCATTTCTCAAAGTCTTCTTCTTCGGGCTCGATGTATTCCTTCATTGTGGTCCTCCATAAGGATGCACTCCGGAGGAAGGTTTCCATCCGGCATTTCCAGTACCCGTAGTTGGTACCGTTGAAGAATGGAGGCCTCGTAGAGGAATGTCCTTCCATCACCGAAGATGCTCCTTCACGGTTCCTGAAGGTGTCATAGTTGGAAGGTGGACGCACGGTCTTGTTGTCGTTGACAGACATAGCTAAGTATCTGGCTCTGATACCAAATGTAATGCCCTACAAGCTACTGCACAAGTACTAGAGGGGGGGGGGGGGGGTGAATAGTACTTTAAAAATAACAAGGAGTATAATTCCAAATTATAGTGCAAACAACTACCAAAACAATTTGCGGAAGCTTAAATTGAATGACAACAACAAAATTAACAATGCTAACAAGAGATGTTAATGGGTTCGGATCCACCCAAGTCTCCCCGACTTGTTTCGGGTGATCCTACGTCCCAACCACCCCGATCCCCTCCGGATACTTAGGTTAGAAACCCTAACCCAAGATTTCCACTATGATATCTTGTGAAAAACCTTCACAAGATCAAATCATACATGCAATGGCAATAGTGAATCCCACAACCCGGGATCACAACCTTCTCTCACAACCGAGAGAATCAATAAGCAATATAAACAAGTTTATAATGAAATAAACAATCTTACCACAAATTCCTATACCTTGAGTTTTCTTACCAAATAGGTGCAAGGAGGGATTTGAGGAAGATGAAGTCACCAAGACCTAGCACCAAGGAAATGACCAGCAATAGGTGCCTAGGAGTGATTTGGAGACTTGATTCAAGCTAGAGCTTGAAGGGCTCACCAAGAACAAGCTTCTCTCAAGATGGATTCTAGATCTAGAAAGTGAGAGAATGGATTTCTTGTGAGGAAGAGAGCTTTAGAAAAGAGTGAGAATGGCTATCTCTTTCTATCTCAATGAATCTCTTAATGGCAGCTCTAACCTAGAGAGAAATGACCTAGGTTCGTATTTATAGGGTCCCATAAAAACAAGTTACGTCAATTCCCAACGGATAGAAATCTGAGGCAACTAGTCGGTCAAAGAACAACCACTGACCGACTAGTTCATCAACTAGTCGGTCAGTCAAACAACATGGACCGACTAAGAGAGGAACTGAGAAGAGATAGAAATTCAGACTAGAAATCTAGTCGGTCCAAGAAGACATTCTGACTGACTAGTTTCACAACTAGTCGGTCAGTCAGTGAACGTAGACCGACTAAGAGGCATAATGAAATAGTCTGAATACAAATTGATTTAGTCGGTCCAAGAACAAAAGTTGACCGACTAGATTGTCAACTAGTCGGTCACCAAACGTTCTTAGACCGACTAACGATAAACAATAGCTTAGGAGAAATTTAGTATGAACAGTAAGTCACAACTAGTCGGTCAAAGAAGCATCACTGACCGACTAGTTCACAAACTAGTCGGTCGGTGAGTCAACGTAGACCGACTAACTGTAAACAGTAAGGTGCAAGAAATTAAGGAAGCAAACTAGTCGGTCCAAGAAGCTTTGCTGACCGACTAGATCACCATCTAGTCGGTCAGTACATCTTCTTGTACCAACTAACATGCACAAACAAGTCCGAATCGAAGCGCGACGCTTCGAGGAAGATAGAATGAACTTGTACTAAGATCCTAGAGCTACGATATGAGCGTTTTGAAGATAGAATCGTAAGATATACTCAAGGCTTAACATTCTATAGATCGAAGCTAAAAGACTATAAATAAAACCTTAATGAACGGTCTTCGAAAGCTTCGATTAATTCTTCATGACTTCCAAAACGGTCCAAGAGCTTCAACGAAGCTTTAGGCAATGAATACGTGCTTTGAGAAGTCTTGAGATGTCGCTTTGATTGTTCTCGTGAATTTGGCGACGATCTCCAATACTGCGCTCACAAATTGTTAGTTCATGAATTATTTATGTTTGCTCATCATCCAAAACCAAATCCGGAGAGTCCAATAATCAACATTCTCCCCCTTTTTGGTGATGACAAACCAACATAAATAATAATCAAAAATAATGATTCAAATGAAAAATACTTACTCCCCCTGCATTGATGACGCGTTAATTCCAAAATGAATATATATGAATTGCATCAATCAGACGAGTAAGATATATAAAGAGAATCGATTTTTGAAATATCGGATTTTGAAAATCCTTATATATATATCTTAACTCCCCCTGAATCTAACATATCAAACTAGATTCTTGGAAATTGAGTTAAATTTTCATTTGCCCTATTTATTATCATTATCTTTCCCCCTTTGGCATTATCCCAAAAATGGGGGGCATACAACGACAACAACTAGAGAAATTAAAATCCAACATTGGGAGTCGTAGATGTTGACGATGGACCCAATTGACACCAAGGGAAAAACGATAAAATAAAATCAAGGTGTGCCAAATTGTCCATCATCTAAAAGTGAAAATTAAAATCATCAAAAACACCAAATATTACTTCATTTATTGAGTAAAGGAACATACTCTCCAATATGCAATATTCTTGGTTAAATTTGTGCATGGAATACAATTCTATACAATCATATAAATAATATCTATTTAACCAAGTTTTCAAGCGTCGAGCGACGAATTCACATAGCATATGCGTTGAACGAATAGTAAAAGTGCACGACGAATAAAATAAGGAGAACATCGATGTATATATATATATATAAAAACATCATGAGTACATCCAAAAAGATATCACATCGAGTACATCAAAATACAAACGGCCATGGATATCAACCAAAAATGTAAATACATCATACATTAACTAACCATCAGCATCATCAAAAGTACATCAAAATACAACACCGACATCCATAAAAATCAAAATACATCAAAATAACCCTCAAACTCCATCCTAACCCAAAATACTCTCAATAAGATGCATCATCCAATGAGCAGTGGAGAGTCCTCGATACTGACGATCACGAGGGAGTGGCTGGATCAGCAGTCTCCATGGGTCCAGGAGTGTATTCATCATCGGAATCATCCTCTGAATCACTATCTGAACGCTCACCGGGAGGAGTGGGTGCGCGAAACTTTTTAGGTTTAGGTTTGGGCTTGGACGTTTGGCCGGCAGGTTTAGGCTTGGTTGACATCAGCTGGTTCCAAGAAAACTTGAGCTGATTTTTATATTCAGCCAAAGCCAGGTCCACATCTAGTTTCTCATATGCCATCTTGTTATACTTCTCCTCCAACCCACCCACCTTGCATTGCAAAGCTTCAAACTCAGTTATTGATGAGTTTTCTTTAGCCAAAGTAAAGTCAGCAAGAGCATCAAGCTCTATAACAAACCGTTTTCATCAACTCATCTAATTACGTATTTAATCTATTTCCACATTTTTTAAAACTATTCTATAATGGTTAGTCAGGAGTTTTATATCAAAATGACTTCAAAAATTTCTTATAAAAATATTTTGAAGCATTAAATTAGTTATAGTGTATTTCAGTAAGTTCGAGTTTCAACAAATACCTCTAAATAATTTTGATAAAAGTCATTTTCAATTATTATTGTTTTGGTTTAATGAATTAATTTTCTATACAAACATCATCAAAACGTTTTCAAACTTCTACGGTATCATTCTATGATCATTTAGGGCTCCACACATTAATTTCGTAATTTTTCGATATCAAATCGACCTAGAACCGCACACCCGCTTCCTAAATATTTTGGCCTAAAACTAGTATCTCCGTAGCTCAAACCCTAAAATGGATCTCGTATTTGCGATCCTCACGACGCTACGAACCTGTGTCTATGTTTTCGTGATTTTTCAGATACGTTTGGTCTCAAGGCAAAATCGTAATTTCGTATTGCTAATTATTACGTTTTCACTGATTACTTTTTACTTAATTACCCTAAACTAATCACCCGACTAACTACCTTCACCTAACTCACCAACCACAACATAGGAGATACATGTGATGCATGTATCTCATTTAGTCAAAACTCTCCCCCACTTCCTTAATTACCTCACTTAAACGTGTTATCTTATTAATCATATTTAAAACCCCCTCCTCTCTCAAAAATAACCCAAGGTCAAAACCCAGTCTCTCTTCTCCCTCAGCTCACACCAAACCCAAACTAACCCATCTCCTTTCTTCTCCCCAAGGCAAACTCACACCCCCAAAGCTCTTCTCTCTCACAACCCAGGCTGAACTCAACCCATCAAAAACCCATCTTCCCCGTACCCAACCCGCTTTCTCTCGTTCGAATTATCCCCATTTCCACTCTCCTTTGCAAGGCTTGTAAGTTTCAGATGGCAACTCACCCATCTCCCTATCTTGTGCACCACAGGCCAAGCACCATCTGCCTCTTCGACGAGCGCTGCCCCTCAGCATCGCGCTGCCGGAAACACCCTCAAGTAGCACCTCCATCGCCCGAACCTCCGCCCGCAGTTTCCTACCACCCCCAGCCCCACCGAGCGCTGCCCCATCGAACCGCCGTGCCGCCTGCCAGATCCACCGCCCCGATCAGCCTCCGTCGTCGTCGATTGCTGAGCCCGTAGCCCCGATCAGTCTCCGCCGCCGTCGAATTGCTGAGCCTGCCGCCTGATCAGCCGCCCGCCCCGTCTGAACCGCTCACGTCGCATGGCTGCCGCCCTGCGCTGCCTGCTGATCGTGCCTCGGATATACACCCGAAAACGACTGTAGTCTTACCGCAAGCGCACGACGTAGTGGCGAGCAGGTATCGAACTTAGGGAGGACAATTGATAGTACTCTATCTTGATCACCTAGCTATTGATGGAATAATGGAATTGTTTGGATAATAGTGTGTCACGATCGTTCAAATAGCAAACAGAATTCAATATAATAAAAGCGTCTAGGGATAGGAAATCCCCACTATGGAACGTCACTTATCCTCGTGGATCATGAATCTCAATGTTGCAAAGCTTGAATTGAGGTGAACTAGTCGCAAATGAATGTAGAACTAAGCTCACGCTCTCGCGCTATTGCCGGTCTATAGCAACCTAGATTGGGATCCACTCTTGTGCAAACCCTAACCTAAGCCACTAACATGAAGGTTGACACCATCGTCCAATCGTAACTCGAGCCCACTCTCGTGCAAACTCGAGTTACGATCTAGGTTACGATAGTTCGTATTCGTCCAATCTCTTGCAAATGAATATTAGTATAGATTTATAATAAAAATCCTAGCTTTGGTCTAATCTCTTGCAAACCAAATCTAGATAATCTCGAGTATAAACCTAAATCGAATATCTAGGCCTTTCCATCAATTGGGATCCAATCTCTTGCAAATTCCGATCGGTGGAAATTCCTAGCTACTCGTAATAAATTAATCACAACCTAACCTTTCTTTAATCCTGCAACAATTCAATTTATTCATCACAATTCAAAGATCGGATCCATAAGGTTCATCCCCATGCCCTAGAACGACGAAACTACTCACAATTCATCATAGAAATCTCAGAAATAAAGAAATAGATCAAAGAACAATGCATAGCTTAGAGAGAACAATTCATAAAAGCAAGAGTTTTAAAGAGAAAGATCAAACCAAATTGTGCGTCTATGATCTCTAGCTGAGAATTACAATGAGAATAGCCGTCAAAAATATGTTCAAGTCTCTCCTAAAACTAGGAATAAAACTAGCCTTAAATACAAGCCAAAATCGTCCAGAAAATCCTGACAGAATTTCCCTTGGCGCAGCCAAAAACCCTAATTCGCGACACAGTCGAAATGCGTCAATCGGCCGAGTGACACATGTCACTCGGCCGAGTGACAGACCCAATAAAAAACAGAGAATTTGGGAAAATTGGGGGTCTGTCGCTCTGTCAGACTCGGACGAGTGATCTTCCTCACTCGGTCGAGTGAGCAATCTTACTCGGTCGAGTGGGTCTTCTCAAATTTCCAGTAAGTTGAAGAAAATCCCCGTTAGACTCGGGCGAGTGAGTTTTCTCACTTGGCCGAGTGAACTTTCTTGCTCGGCCGAGTGAACTTTGAAAATCGGTAGTCTGTATCCGTTTCACTCGGCCGAACTCACTCCCTCACTCGGCCGAGTGAGCTGCTTCTAGGCTCTTCTCTTCTCCTCCTTGCCTCATCACCGATTCTATCGACCTTCTTCCTCTTTCGCTCATCCTCTAGCGCTGCTAACTCCTCAATAAAGCCGTGGGCAGTGCTCAGGTGTACATGAAAGTCCCTTGATCTCATTTTTGCTCCAGATCGCTCCATATCTCCTGAAATAGGACAAAAATAACAAATAGTGAAAAGCAACTCGATATCGTCGAATAATCATGAAAAATGCAATATAGGCGATCGCAATGACATGAAAACATGGAGAAAAAAGGTGTAAAATAAGGAGCGATCAAATTCCCCAAGCTTACGTCTTACTCTTTCTCGAGGAAGATGAGTAAAAAGCGAACCCGGCGGATAAAAATAAGGAAAAAGGAAAAAAGAAGATAGAAAAGAAAACGAAGAGGGAAGTGCTAGATCATTTCCTCAGGACGTGGACTTGCTTACCCAAATTGCATACAACGAATAAAAACGTGCCAAAGATTTTTATATCGATATCATGATCATATATATATATATATATATATATATATATATATATATATATATATATATATATATATATATATATATATATATATGCGCATTCAATATAGAACCCAAGAATATCAAAACAATATGAAATATGAAATCATCCTAGAATTAGCATCGTCTGAAGCATCTAAAGTAATATATAAAGTCATAGATCGTACACTTTTCAATTGACAGCTTTCTATTTGGAGTATAAGATGTATCACACAGTATGAAGCAATAAGAATAGAAAGGAGTGGTTTTCATGAAATGCATGCCAAATTTCAATTCCTGGACTTCGTAATACTTTTAGAGATCTTCCCGAGTATAGAAAATTACCTAGTTTAGGTTGTCATACACAAACGAGTAGTCACTCTCACACACATCATCGGATCCTCTCCCCCAAGCTTATCTATAAGTGTGGTGGCATCAGATAAAACAATAAGACTTTTTCCCTTTTTTAAAGCTCCAAGAAAAATAAAAATAAAAGAGGGAACAAAGAGGGAAAGAAATGAAATGGGATCATATATGAACTTCTTTTCTCTTTTTTTTCTTTTGCTCTTTTTTTCTTTTTTTTCAATCAATATATACTATAAGGATCCCAAATCAAAGATAGAGAAATATACATGTATTTTTTTTTGATTTTGGGGTGTTGGAGCATGGACTTTTATAGCAAGGGGAATATGCTAATATTAGATTCGCTAAAGGGAGATTCACCAATGATTTTAAGTATAGAAATGATGTCCAAGATATGTGGAGAAAGAAAACTATGTAACGCTCAATTCACTCTTTAGAATGTGCACGACAACTTTCAACAGAGTAATGTAATCTACTCAGTTTGAACTCAGAAAGTAAACTAATTCAGTCATATCAACATAGCATACATTCAATCAACCTAAAAGTAAAGCGTACAATTTTCATGCAAAAAGAAGTGATATCAGACAACAAAGCAGTACTCCAAATATAGGCAATTAATGCGTGAAGCTTGGTGTGTTTTCTATGAAAATTATACAATATAAATCATCAGACTCAGCTAATAGTAGAATTTCATTTATATTCATATAATAAAGGTGCGAGTTACTATCTCGAATGCACAGCAAAGCATAGCATATGATATCTGAAATAAAAACGATGGTATGACAAGATGATATGCATATAGAGATTAGCTAATTCCATGTCGTCGTCATCACAGAAAATTCATCTCTAGCCAAAAATGATAAAAGAAATAAGGATAGAGGAAATCAAAATTTACTATACATATGTCGTCGTCATCACAGAAAATTCATCTCTAGCCAAAAAGGATAAAAGAAATAAGGATAGAGGAAATCAAAATTTACTATACATATGCAACACACACACAATAAGAAAACGTGATGCATGAAAAATAAAATGAAAAAGTGGATGAAAATAAGTGAAAAATAAAGAAAGGAGGAAAAAATGAAAATCAAAATGAAGAAAATGAAAAGTGCATGAGACACTCACTTCCCCAAGATAAACGGCACAGTGTCCTCAATGTGCAAAGTGTGGCACACGGAGAAATAAGATATGGGTGGGGTGGGTGAGGATGCATGCATGATAAATGATGAAAAGTGATAGAAAATGAGATGGAAATGCAAGTGATGCATGCAGAGATCAAGATCGTGCAATATAACGGTCCCCAAAAATACCTCCTCTCTCTCAAGATGGTATAGACAAATATGAGCAAAAACCGATCAAAATGTGTGGGGAGGAGGAGTGTAAAAATTAGCAGAAAAGATATCATCAATCATGGCAGTAGCAAAAGTATGGGAGGCATCTAGTGTGTGCCTAAGTGGGTGGTGGAGCACCAGCACCGTCCTGTGGTGGAGGAGGTGGTGGTGGAGGCTGCTGGGTAGTGGGATGGGTAGCGGCAGGTGGAGGCTGTAACAGTCGCGTAAGAATCTGGTTCAGGCTAGCCTGAATACCAGGGAGTAAAGTGACACGAGACTGTACAGCACTAACGGTAGCGGAGAGAGCCTGGAAATCTCCTCTGAGCACACTAACGGCCCTCTCTAGAGCACACAGGTGCTGAAGTAGGGTGTCGGGGGGGAGGTGGAGCAGTGGGTCGAACAGGTGAGGAACGAGGCTATCTCGCACGGCTACCATAGAGAAGTGGTGCCACTATGTGGTGAGGCTGTGGTGTTGTGCTCATTAAAACATGCTCAGTCTCTATGGGAGGCTGAGACGCAGGAATGCTCTCAGAAGAGTGAGCGACAGCAGAGGCTGAAGCAGTAACAGAGGGCGAGGAGGTCAGAGAGGTCGATGACATAGAAATGGGGACAGACGTCACGACACTCTTGGTGAAGATAGCGGCAGTGGAGACGGTAGTGTCGACGACCGGGGAGGCCGTGAAGTGTGCAGAAGATGACTCCCTAGGGGTCAAGAATAATAAAGTGGACATGGTCTCCACTGCAGAAGCGAAGGAGGGCTCGCTGCTCTCAAGAATGGTGGTGGGGCTCTCAAAACTCACGACAGAAATGGGATCGATGGTCATCGACACAGAGGTGGTGGTGGTGGTGGACTCAGCAAGTGTGCTCTCGACACTGACAGAAGTGTGGATAGAAGTGTCAGGAGGGGCAGACAAATCAGGTGCAGGCTAAGGATCTCTGGGTCTAGAGGTGGAAGGAGGGGCTCCTGCTGAGCGATTTCAGGCTCTAGTGCGTACGCAGTTGGGCTGAAGATGTCCATCACTGGAATCCAGTCCCCTCCTATGGGTCCAATATGAGTCTGAGCGGAGCTCGGAAGAACCATGTAATCAACGCCAAAAGGACCATGCAGCCATACCCAGTGGTGCTGACCATGAGGACGCAACATCCTCATGTGGGCCATAATATCAATGAAAAGGAAAGTGCGACCCGGGGGTCGTAGCAAACCAGCTGGAAGGTCTACTCCGCACATGGGAGCCAAAAGAGTAATCAGACCGCCGTGACAGATATGCGTCCTGGCGTCGATAGAGATAATGATGCGATCTAAGTGCCAACTAGCTATGTCAATATCAATGGCGGGGAGTAATACGTCTCCACCTACCTCTAAGGCTCTCGCTCGAGTCATCGCGTAGAGCATGTAAAGCTCCGACGTCGACATCGTCCCCGACTCATACCTCGCTAAGAAAGTGGTCGCCATGAGGCGCTGTGCAATGCGAAGGCATGGGTGGAGAATAGTGTAGGCCTTGGCCCAACTAGGGTCAAAGGCGAGGGCAGATCCAGTGATAAGTGTCCAGAAGGTGTGGGTATCAAATGGCAGCGGGGGGTTATGCATGGGGCTATAGGCTCGGTCGGGGCTCGGGACTGGGGGCCACTAAAAATAGGCTCGGAGCATGTCGAGAGTGATCGCGCACTCACGATCGATCAGTCGGAATGAGCAACCCCTAGGAGTCTTACGAATAGAACTCAGAACCTCGAGTGTCGACCGGACGTAGGTGTCCGCCGACACAGACAAAAAGTCACGCCACCCTACGTTGTCATACAACTGGAGTAGGCCCTCAAGTACCCCTAGGCGCTCAAAATCTGCAAGGTGCACAAACCTAGAGGGTACGACCGAACGATGGGAGAGCCTCTCGAATCAGACGCGCTGTGCGTCGTCTCGGAAGGTGATCCCGATCGTGTCGAAAGCGGGGATGGGCTGTACCGGTGGAGGTGGAATGGGTGTGGTAGGAGGCAGAAGTGTGGGTGGTGGCGGGCTAGGTGGCGGAGAGTCTGCCCTAGCGAAAGAGGGGCCAGGATCACTGGTCCTCTTCCGCTTGAAAGCGGGCGCCCGCGTGCGCGACCTAGTACATGGTGGCATATGAGCCGTGAAACATGCCTACCCAAATGTGAAGCGCTATATAAAAGGAATGAGTGTACCCAAACACGACGCGAGTGCAAGTGATGGATGCGTGTGGAGAATCGCCTCCTCCGAGGAGCTCCAAATCTGCCCTTGAATCTCCCCCAAGCTAGCCTGAAATATAAATTGACAAATTAGCAATGAATATCAATAAGTATGGGATAAGATCAGGAATAATAGATATATATATAGATTGATTTGTATTTGGGGTGGAATTAGGTTTACAAAATGGAGAAATGGAGTACGGGCAGCGATGGATTGGGTGGCGCCGACGATGGTCGGAGGATGATGTTGGTAAAGGGCACGCGGCTCGGGCATGGGATCCGTATGGCTCGGGCGAAGGGAGATTCGATTCGGGCGATCGCAGTGGAAGTCGAAAAGCTCGGGCAAAAATTTTGGAATTTTAGGATTTTTGGGATTTGGGCCGCGACATTTTCGAATTTATAGGATTAGTCACTCAGCCGCGTGACGCGTACACTCGGTCGAGTGGCACAGTTTAAAATTTATCGAAAATTTTTCGTAAACGTAGCGACTCGGGTGAGTGTCACTTCCCACTCGGGTGAGTAGACACAGGCACCCGGACGAGTAGACACGGACACTCGGCCGAGTAGACACGGACACTCGGCCGAGTGGCAAGGCCACTCAGAGCTTTTTAAGTGATGAAAGTGTCTGATTCACTCAGTCGAGTGGCAAAGTCACTCGACTGAGTGACATATAAACGACAGAGAGTGGTTTTTAGAATCTTCCCTGATCAGTACTCTACTCGGCCGAGTAGGGTCTTCACTCGGCCGAATGACAATGTCACTCGGCCGAGTGGGCTGCTAATTTCAGTTCCAACTCTCTGTTTTTGCTCCACTTTCTGTTTTTCTTCCCCCGTCAGTTTCTTCCTTCTCCTGAAGCCTAAGCGCATTCCTGGAGCACTCTCCTCTGCCATGGTCGTCCTCCATTCAAATGGTTCCTTGTTCTCTATCTCTTGCAATGAAAAATAGAGCCCGTTGTCAGGATTTTCATCGACTCTTGACTCTAAACACTAACAAAGATCTAAAACAAAAAATAAGAGGAAAAATTCAACTAAAATAAGATAGAACCGTCGGGTTGACTCCCGATAAGCGCTCATTTAAGGTCTTGAGCTCGACCCCTTAAGATACTCGTTTAATGCTCGATGTTTGGCGCATGTGAGATGCGCGCGTCAAACTTGCCGGGAAGGCCACTTGGATTTAGTTGTTGATATTCATTGACGTTCCTTGGCTCCCATTCATCATGGGTAGTAGTGGGGGATGAGTCCCCCAAGTTTGGGCTTTTACCGTCTTTTTTCTTTGCCGACGGCGATAATTTCTTGTTCGAGGGAGCTTTCTTCATGTTCTTCGCCATAGAGAGCTTGCATAGCTCTATAATCTTGACGACATCAGCGTCGTCTTTCTCATCATCTGTAAAAGGATCTGGCGGGTCTCCCATCATCTCGCCATCTTTAGAAGATTGGCATCCTTCGAGGCCGTCATCGTGCTTGGCTTCGATGGCAAATAGAATGGCGTCGCCAATCACCTCGTCGAGGAGGTCCACATAATCCACGTCCTCGCGCCAAGGCATATGCTTCATCGCCTTTGGAATATGGAGCTCAACTTCAATATTACCGACATTTAAGGACAAGGTCCCTTCCCTCACATCAATAATCACGCCGACAGTGGCCAATAAGGGGCGTCTAAGAATCAGCGACGTATCACCCTCCTCCTTAACATCCATCACCACGAAGTCACACGGCAAGCAAATTCCACCAAGTACTTGAAGTGGTATGTCTTTCGCAATCCCTACTGGCCTAGTGATCCGATCGTCCGCGAGTTGTATCTTCATGTCGGTCGCCTATAGGTCGGTCCCCGTATTCAATTTCTTAAACCTTGTGAGGGGCATGAGGCTCATGCTTGCTTCCAAGTCTACCAAAGCCTTTTGAAGTGGGACTCCTCCAAGCGTGAAAGGGATTCGAAAACTACCGGGATCTTTAACCTCCTTCCGAGTAAACCACATACCTTGCTCGGCGAGCATGATCCTTTCCTTTTGCTTCTTTTCCGCAATCAAATCTTTTAGAAACTTTGCATAGGACGAGATTTCGGTAATAGCATCTATGAATGGGATATTCAAGCTCACACCTCGCAAATACTCCAGAAATTTGGCGAGCCGATTCTCAATCTTTGCCTTTGCCAACCGTTGTGGGAAGGGTACCGGTGGCATATAAGTGCGCTCCTCTCGTGGCTTCTCAATTTCAGATTTTTCACCGTCGTTTGGCTTTTTTGGCCATCCTCTTCATTTACCGGCTCATCATCTAAAATTTCTTCCCTCGGTTCCTTTGTTTGAGTCATGGCGGGAGTAATGTCCTTCCCGCCTCTTGTAGTTACCGCTACAACCGCATTGACATGGCCAGTATTGCTCCATGGGTTTTGTTCCAGTTGAGCCGACAATTGTTGAGTGTTCTTATTGAGTAATGCTAGTTGCTCCGATAATTGTGCCACAACGGTGTTGAGTAAGTCTTGTTCGGCCGTCAATCTAGCATTTATCTTCTTTTGTTCGGCTATGAATTCTTCAACCTTTGCTTCATGGTCCGACCTCGGTGGTGCTTGCGGTGGATTAGGTGCCCTCCATCTTTAATTGTACCCCGGGGGGTCTATATGGCCCCGCTTGTTGCCTCGGTGGGAAGTTTTGCTGTTGGGGTCCTCTTGGTTGATATTGCAGTTGTTGTGTATGTAGGATCCTGTCAAAACAGCGTTAGGATCGATAAATGAAGTTGAGACTTACGCTTGCGTATGCGGCACGGTAGTCTCGGAACTTCGCCTTCGGATTCGCCACGACGGATCGAGTCTTCTCACGAACGAAGTAAGGCTACTAAATCCACAATCTAAATCTCTACTTTTAGATTAAGAACTTGGATAAAGAGAGAGGAAGGATTTCGGCAGAGCTTCGCTAGAATGAAATGCAAGGCAAGAATGCCACGCAAAAGTGTAAGGAAATGGCTAAGCCTTGGGTCTTATTTATAGCCCCCAAGGTAGTTATTTTAGGAGTAATTGTTCCTTTGGAACAATTTAACTAAAGTGTACCATCATACATGGCACATTATAAGCTTAAGTTGTACCATATGCATGGTACAATATAAGCTTAAGATATTCCCCCTTTATTAGCCATATGTCGCATGCACTTATGCACATATAATGCGACTTTCCCATCAATCTAGAGAACCTCTCCGCAAGGGAACAGATTCCCTTAGCACACGACTTTGTGTACGTGACGTTCGAGAACCGTATTCCCTCGTACATCCCCTACAAGGGTGTACAAACGTCATCCATATCCAACATCTCCCACTCACACTTGAGGGGATTGTAAGAGAACGTCTTTCTCTTAGTTCTTTCATCTATCATACCGAGAAATAGACCGTGCGACCGTCATGTGCGTAGAGTCTGTTGTTGTGCACTTGTTAGAGATACACAACGACCTCGAAGGTGCAAAGTTGAGTAGTTCAACGCATGCTTTACCCTAGAATATTTCTTCACATTTCTTATACTTTATATTCAACAATTGAATCCCATCTGGATCACAATTGGCTGGCCAGCTTTGAATCATTAAAGTCCAAATGCGAATATGAAATCAATCTTCCTCTTCTTGTGAACCTTCTGATCTTGACTTGATTCGCTTTTCTAACGTGCCCCGCCGAGCCGAATTATCATAGCCCATTAGCAACACGCTAAGATAGCGATCATCTCGTCAAATCTAAAGGAACCAATTGGAGTCCTTGAGGGTAAGAGTTAAGACCCATATGGCCTTTGAGTCTCACATAATAGCAAACACTATTGCTACTAACTCAGTGGTCGTAATGCATACGTGGTATGAACACGTATTACAACATCACTCCTTTCCCAGGGAGAGTATGTCTTAATGATGTTGTACGGATGAAAGATCAGACACCACAGTGCCTATCTTTTGAGTCCCCTTACTACCCATGAAATATTCCCGGACTCTCATCCTGCATAAGACAGATAGGATTTAAAAAATCCTATGAGATCTCTTTTAAATATCCTTGTGATACAGATCGCAGATCTTTTGTAAGCATCCATATGATGCAGATCTTTCATTCGACTATCTTGTTTAAGTCACGACTCTAAATCATTTGTCTAATGATTTTGACTTTAAACTAGTCTCATCTCTATCTTATCCATCTGATAAGATAAGGCGGTTGCTCATGTGAGAGAGCCAACCTTAATCTGTCCGACATACACACAATAAAATCGCTGAGACTTAAACACAAATGTATAAAATCATTTGTAAGAAACTTGTATGCAATATATAAAAAAACTTCTTCTTTTTATTAAACTTTGATCTTCTATAGACATGTGAAATATTACATGATACAGCTCAACACCTACGCATTCCCATAGATGATAAGTGTTTGAAGAACACATCTTTGGGGATCGCCTTAGTAAGGGGATCCGCTATCATCTTATGCGTGGATATGTATCCTATGTCTACTTCCTTCCGTTTGTCATAGTCATTTGCAAACTTGAATCGAATATCAATGTGTTTGGTCTTACAATGAAATTTAGGATCTTTGACATAGGCAATCGAAGCTTGACTATCACTGTATATAGGAACAGTGCTTGAGTCAGTGGCATCCGTCAGCCTGTCTAAGAATTTCCTAAGCCAAACAGCTTCTTGGACCGCCATGCTGAATGCTACAAATTCGGCTTCCATGGTTGATAGGGCGATGCAGGTTTGCTTCTTGCTGCTCCAGGATATTGCACCATTCCCGAGCAAGAAAACAAAGCCTGAGGTAGATCTTCGCTCGTCGAGATCACCTACACAATCAGCATTGGTATAGCCTTCGAGTCTCAAGGTATTGCCTTGATAGCACAACGCATAGTCCGCAGTCCCTTTGAGGTACCTTAATATCCTCTTCACCGCTTTCTAGTGTGCCTGTCCTGGGTTGGATTGGTAACGGCTTACCATACCAACATCATAGCAAATGTCCGGTCTGGTACACATCATGGCGTACATCAGACTCCCGACAGCACTGGAGTATGGAACCTTTTCCATAGCTTTCTTTTCTTTTGGATCTTTGGGACACATTTCCAAACATAGACCCTCGCCACCATTGCCAGAATTAAGTGAATGGAGGTAAAACGCACGACAGGAGAGAAAGTCTCTTCGTAGTCTATTCCTTCCTGTTGCGTGAAACCTTTCGCAACAAGGCGAGCTTTATATTTCTCGATGGATCCATCAGCCTTATGCTTGATTTTGAGAACCCACTTGTTCCCAATGGCTCTACGTCCCTTAGGTAAATCAACCAAGTCCCAGACTTGGTTTGTTTTCATGGATTGAAGTTCTTCTTCCATCGCCGCTATCCATTTATCTTTAGCAGGGCATGTGACGGCCTGTTTGAAATTTGCAGGTTCGTCATCATCTTGTAGTAATGAATGTTTGAGGAAATTCATCCTCAAATCTCAGAGGTGTTAGCCTCGTTCGATTACTACGTCTTGCTTGAGTTTGATCACTCCCACTTGGAATGACATCACTCCCACTTGGAATAACATCACTCCCACTCGGAATAGGATTGGTATCATTTGTATCATCCATAGGTGAAGTATGAGGGTAATTTTCCTCTTCACCAAGAATTCTCCCACTCGAACGTTCCGATCCTTCTTGATCCCAAGTCTCAAACAAGGATAAGTCTTGACTTATCTCACCCTGTCTTGGAAACTCGTTTTCCAAGAAGACAACATTCCTCGATTCGAATTCTATTAGACCCCTATTGTCCTCTTGACCGACGAAAACATATCCTTTGGAGTTTTCAGCGTATCGGATGAAGATACACTTCCTCCCACGTGGCCCAAGTTTGCCATATTTGTGAGAGGATAAATGTGCGTAAGAGGCACAACCCCAAGGTTTTAGAATGCTTAAGTCTGGAGTTCTATTGTTCCACAACTCATAAGGAGTAGAACTTACCGACTTCGAGGGTACACGGTTTAAGATGAATGCTACCGTCAATAATGCATCACCCCAAAAGGTGATGGGCAAATTTGCCTGAGACATCATTGATCGGACCATTTCCATCAATGTCCTATTTCTTCTTTCCGCAACACCGTTTTGTTGCGGAGTATAAGGCATAGTTATTTGATGAACTATGCCTTTTTCATCACAGAGTTCCTTAAAACTCGTTGATTGATATTCTCCACCCCGATCGGTTCGCAAGACCTTTATCTTGCGATCTAGTTGATTTTCCACTAAACTCATATAGTTTTTGAAGCAAGATAAAGCTTCATGTTTGTGGGAAATCAAATAAATGTGACCGAAACGGGTGAAGTCATCAATGAAGGTGATGAAATATGACTTCTCGCGTCTTGTCTTAACATTCATTGGACCGCAAATGTCCGAATGGATAAGCTGTAATGGAACTTCGGCCCTTATGCCAGTTCCAAACGGCTTGCGACAAGTTTTCCCTACAAGACAATGTTCGCAAGTTGACATTTCAACTTTTGAAACATTAGATAGCAAGCCACTTTTGGCAAGTCTATCCATTCTAGTTGGTCCAATGTGACCAAGTCTTGCATGCCAACAAATGATCTCAGATTCAGAATTAGAAGCATTTGTCAAATGGAAACTTTCATTAATAGAAGAAGAATCATCATACATAGTGTTTAAAACAATCAATCCATTACAAACATTACCCGACCCAACTAAAGAACTATTACAAACAAGGTCAACATTTTGTTCATAGAACCTCCATTCATAACCTAAAGACATTAACATGACCACGGATACGATATTCCTTCGAATATCTGGAGCAAAGAGGACGTCGTGCAATAATAGAGTCCGACCGTTGTCAAGAACTAGCTTGCATGTTCCGACGCCCTTGACTTCAACACGAGTGTTGTTGCCGATGTATATCCACTTTGTTTCTGAGTCATCCTTCGATACTCTACGAAGAACCTTCTGTCCTTTGCTACGTGGTCTGTGGCCCCTCAATCAATCAACCAAAAATAGTTAGATTCAGCAAGAAACATGGAACTAGAAACACATATGTAACTAGCCCTACAAGTTACCTTATCACTTCCATCCGTACACGTACGGGCAAAGTGACCGTACTTGTTGCACTTAAAGCACTTGATCTTCTTCAAGTTTTTCTTCTTTGAGTGCACATTCTTTTGCCACTTTTTGTTCTTAGTCTTCTTTGAGGTTTCCGGTTCTTGCTTTCGTTCATTCATAAACCTTAAGCGTTTATCCTTTCGCTTCTTTCCTCCATGTGAGGAACTAGCGGCCATGTGCACTTCGGCACTAGGTTTTGCGGCTTGAATCCGCTCTTCCTCGAGTTCGAGGTGTTTGGATACATCGCTTAAAGTTTTAATGCACTCATTATGAGTGAGGTGCATTTTCATGTTATCCCAGCTATCTGGGAGTGAACGAATGACTGCTTGGATCTGTTGCTCGTCAGACAGCGTAAGACCCGCATCCTTCAATTCAGCTATGAGATTCGCCATATGGCGGAGATGCTTTTTCATAGATTGATCTTGCCGCATTTTGTACGAATCAAATTGAATATTTAAGGAGCAGAGTTTGGTGACCGAAGTTCCACCAAACTTTATTTCTAGCCCAGACCATGTCTTTGGCTAGGTCGAATTCCCGAAATAGACGCATTATGTCATTGTCCATTGCGGACAGTAACGTAATACGTGCTATTTTGTTCTTTCGAGTCCAAGTCTCATAAGCTTCTCGGTCCCTCTTGTGTTGGGCCGTATTGCCCAACTCAGGTTCTTCCATTACGTTTTGGAGTGTTTCAAGCACATCTTGCTCCTCCAAAACATATTGGATTTTTATTGACCAAAGTTTATAATTGTCGCCGTTGAGCTTCTCACCTTTGTTAAGCTCGGTGACAATGTTCTTAGAAGCGGTAGACATATTCGAATCAAAAAACTGCAAAGAAAATGAAAAACACGATCAAAATTCTATGCATAAAGTTTCGATTCTTTAAACACTTGATAAGTTCCTTGGATGCGCTGAAATGTTACTCTAGAATCGAGAAGTTCACTACGTTCCCAACTACCATCTAGAAGTAACTTTCAAAGTATCCTTCTTACTTATCTCATGTAAAAAGAAATCAGAAATGATACCCGTATGGTACCAGCAGCGGAAAAATACTTTTGAAAAACATATCTTTCAAAATGGAATAGGTGAGAGTTTGCGCAAAGAATTTTAGCGCAACAATTGCCAAGCCACGAGACCTGTTCTACACACCCATGGGTTAGATAACCATGGCAGGATCGTGGTAGGACTTGGAATTCTAAATTGCGCTATCCCGATTAAGGACGGGACATAACCTATTTGAAAACTTTGTTTTCAAAAAATTTGAAATACATTGGCTAATCTCCGTAGAGTAGAGCACAACGTCATAAGTACATTGGCTAATCTCCGTAGAGTAGAGCACAATGACATGGCTAATCTCGCATGAAGTAGAGCACTATGGCTAATCTTCAAGGAGTAGAGCCCAAGAAAAAAAATTTTATAAAATAAGAGCAGACGACTGTCGTTAGCCCCGTATGGGCTAGTCGGCACATTCGTGTTTGACCAAGGCCTTTTGACACCCCTTATGGGCTAGTCGGCAAGTTCGTGATCGACCAAGACCTTTTGCCGGATTGGTCGACCAAAACACCCAAATTGGTCGACCAAAAAATTGGTCTACATCACTCCCGGCCAGGGCCCCTGCCCTGGCCGAGGCTGGCCAAGGGCCGGCCAAGGGCCTCTGCCTGGCCGGCCAGGGGCGGCCTGCGGCAGCCCTGGCCACTGCCAGTGCCGGACAGGCCACTGGCCAGGCCTCGGCCAGCGGCAGGCCAGGCCTCGGCCAGCGGCAGGCCAGGCCTCGGCCAGAGGCCGGCCAGGCCTCTGCCTGGCCTGGCCTAGGCCAGAGGACGGCCAGGCCTCGGCCTGAGGACGGCCAGGCCACTCTGGCCTGGCATGGCCTCGGCCAGAGGCCGGCCTGGCCTCGGCCAGAAGCCGGCCAGGCCCCCTGGCCTGGCCTGGCCTCGGAAAGAGGCCGGCCATGGTCGGCCATGGCCCGACCATGGCCATTTTGGCCTTGGCCGGCCATGACCCATTGGTCATGGCCGGCCTTCCCCATTCACGGGGTTGGCCGCACACCCCCACCGGAGGGGGTGGCCGTGGTGGTGTTCGTCGTCATTGGCCGTAGCCAACCCCCTCCGCATGGGGAGGGGGAGTGCATTGCCTCCATTGCCCATATGGCCATAGATTTCATGCACCAAAAGTCATCTTCCCCGATGGGAATAACCACCATCTTCTTCTCCGGTGAAGCACTCGTTCGTCGATGAAGCACCCGTTCGTCGAGAAAGTAGTTATTCTCTAATGGCCGTGTGCCAAAAATGAAAAATAACACACTTTTAAAGTTCGTAAACTACGCGCTCCACATGAAGAGAGTTCACATTCCCTATGAATGGAGACTCAGCATCCATGAAGAGAGCGAGCTTGACGATATGAACGGTTGGTTCTTCCCGTCACGGAGAGTTCCTACCATATCCGTAATGGTAGGAGACCCTAACGTGAAAACAACAACCGCTGCGTTCTCTCCGTCACGAAGCATTCCTACCATATCTGTAATGGTAGGATACCCATTCGTGAAAAAGACAATGCCTCGTTCATCGATTCGACGGAACGGCGGTTTGACCGGGGCGAACCCGTATGGCTCCGATACCAATGTAGGATCCTGTCAAAACAACGTTAGGATCGATAAATGAAGTTGAGACTTACGCTTGCGTATGCGACACGGTAGTCTCGGAACTTCGCCTTCGGATTCGCCACGACGGATCGAGTCTTCTCACGAATGGAGTAAGGCTACTAAATCCATAATCTAAATCTCTACTTTTAGATTAAGAACTTGGATAAAGAGAGATGAAGGATTTCGGCAGAGCTTCACTAGAATGAAATGCAAGGCAAGAATTCCATGCAAAAGTGTAAGGAAATGGCTAAGCCTTGGGTCTTATTTATAGCCCCCAAGGTAGTTATTTTAGGAGTAATTGTTCCTTTGGAACAATTTAACTAAAGTGTACCATCATACATGGCACATTATAAGCTTAAGGTGTACCATATGCATGGTACAACATAAGCTTAAGATATTCCCCCTTTATTAGCCATATGTCGCATGCACTTATGCACATATAATGCGACTTTCCCATCAATCTAGAGATCCTCTCCACAAGGGAACAGATTCTCTTAGCACACGACTTCGTGTATGCGACGTTCGAGGTCCGTATTCCCTCGTACATCCCCTACAAGGGTGTACAAACGTCATCCATATCCAACAGTGTAGGCCGGGCTTGTGGTTGTTGCTGTGGTGGATTCAAGGCTCCATCATTATTAGCGTATGAAAATCCCGGGTGATTTCTTGTAGCCGGGTTTGCCCAATAACCGGTGCTTTCCGCAATATATTGAACTTGCTCCATAGCTCCCTCTCCTTGCTCTCCTCCAACAAACATAGCATGAGCTTGGTCTTACCAATCACTCATGCTTCCTCCCGATGTAGAAACGGTGGGGGCTCCATGCGGTTCACTAATCAACTTCTCTAATCTCTCCACGACCTTGTGAAGAGAATCAAACTTTGTAGAGAGCTTTGCTACGGCCTTTGCCTCAAAAATACTTGCCGGCTTCAAGGATGACGAAGAATGTCCCCTCTCGTAAGCCCACTGTTGATTATTCGAGGCCATCTCCTCAAGTAAGGCCGTAGCATCATCCGGCGTCTTTGACAAGATAGCTCCATTAGCGGTTGCATCAATTATTTGCTTTGTGCCTGGTTGCAATCTGTTATAAAAGCTCTGCACAAGCTCCCTTGCCTCAATACTATGATGGGGACATTGGTGTTGAAGATCCTTGAAACGCGCACATGCTTCATATAGAGTTTCTTGAGGTCCTTGCTTGAAGCACATGAGAGCGCTTCTTATCTTGATAGTCTTGGATGGCTGATAGAATTTATTAACAAATGCACTTGCCAGCTCATCCCAAGTAGTGAAGATCCCCTCAGCTTGCGTCCTCAACCAATACAGTGCCTTGTCTTGAAGAGTAAACGGGAAGAGGCGCAATCGAATAGCATCAACCGGCATGCCAGGCATCTGGAAGGTGGCACATTTAGCCAAGAACTATTGGAGATGTAGTGAGGGTTTTCCTGTGAGTTTCCATGAAACGGGTCTTGTTGCATCAACACTACAAGTCCAGTCTTCAGCTCAAAATTCTTATCGGTCGCCAACTCCAGCGTGGCTATGGAAGAGGTGGTAGAAGTGGTCTTAGGCAGTAGCCTATCTCGGATGGAGACAAGCCTAGCCATACGCACCGCTAACTCCTCTGGTGTTTCCGGTCGGGCCATATGATCTTCCTCTATAGCAAGTCTCCTCTCAGCTCTAAGCCTCCTTGCTGTACACTCGATCTCAGGGTCAAATAATATATCTTCTTGGTGTACCTTCAATCTCATGTACATGCACAGAAAAAGAGAGTCTCGATAGAATTGTTAGCACGATAGAGGAATAAAAGAGTGAGAATAAAAATAAAAATAAATAACTAAGTAAAGAAAATAAAATACCATCGCCTCCCTGGAAATGTCACCAAAAACTTGATCGCACCTCGGATATACACCCAAAAAACGACTGTAGTCTCACCGCAAGCGCACGACGTAATGGCGAGCTGGTATCGAACTCAGGGAGGACAATTTACAGTACTTTATCTTGATCACCTAGCTCTTGATGGAATAATGGAATGGTTTGGATAATAGTGTGTCACAATCGTTCAAATAGCAAATAGAATTCAAAATAATAAAAGCATCTAGGGATAGGAAATCCCCACTACAGATCATCACTTATCCTCTTGGATCATGAATCTCAATGTTGCAAAGTTTGAATTGATGTGAATTAGTCGCAACTGAATGTAGAACCAAGCTCACGATCTCGCGCTATTGCCGGTCTATAGCAACCTAGATTGGGGCCCACTCTCGTGCAAACCTTAACCTAAGCCACTAGCATGAAGGTTGACATCATCGTCCAATCGTAACTCGAGCCCACTCTCGTGCAAACTCGAGTTACGATCTAGGTTATGATAGTTCCTATTCGTCCAATCTCTTGCAAACGAATATTAGTATAGATTTATTATAAAAATCCTAGCTTTGGTCCATTCTCTTGCAAACCAAATCTAGAGAATCTCGAGTATAAACCTAAATCGAATATCTAGGCCTTCCCATCAATTGAGATCCAATCTCTTACAAATCCCAATCGGTGGAAATTCCTAGCTACTCGTAATAAATCAATCACAACCTAAACTTTCTTCAATCCTAGCAACAATTCAATTCATTCATCACAATTCAAAGATCGGATCCATAGGATTCATCCCCATGCCCTAAAACGACGAAACTACTCACAATTCATCATAGAAATCTCAGAAATAAAGAAATAGATCAAAGCACAATTCACAGCTAAGAGAGAACAATTCATAAAAGCAAGAGTTTTAAAGAGAAAGATCGAACCAAATTGCGCGTCTATGATCTCCAGCTGAGAATTACAATAAGAATAGCCGTTAAAAATAAGTTCAAGTCTCTCCTAAAACTAGGAATAAAACTAGCCTTAAATACAAGTCAAAATCGTCCAGAAAATCCTGACAGAATTGCCCCTGGAGCAACAATAAACCCTAATTCACGACACAGTCGGAATGCGTCACTCGGCCGAGTGACACATGTCACTCGGCCGAGTGATAGACCCAATAAAGAACAAAGAATCTGGAAAAATTGGGGGTCTGTCACTCTGTCAGACTCGGGCGAGTGATCTTCCTCACTCGGCTGAGTGAGTAATCTTGCTCGGCCGAGTGGGTCTTCTTAAATTTCCAGTATGTTGGCTGCTTCTCGGAAGAAAATCCCTGTCAAACTCGGGCGAGTGAGTTTTCTCACTCGACCGAGTGAACTTTGAAAATCGGTAGTCTGTATCCATTTCACTTGGCCAAAGGCACTCCTTCACTCGGCCGAGTGAACTTTCGGTTCGGCCAAGTGAGCTGCTTCTGGGCTCTTTTCTTCTCCTCCTCACTTCCTCGTCGATTCTATCGACCTTCTTCCTCTTTCGCTCATCCTCTAGCACTACTAACTCCTCAATAAAGCCATGGGCGGCGCTCCGGTGCGCGTGAAAGTCTCTTGATCTCATTTTCGCTCCAGATCGCTCCTTATCTCCTGAAATACAACAAAAACAAGAAATAGTGAAAAGCAACACGATATCGTCGAATAATCGTGAAAAATGCAATATGGGCGATCAAAATGACATGAAAACATGCAGAAAAAGGTGTAAAATAAGGAGCGATCACCTGTGTACCCTTCCCCCGATCTGCCGCCCTAGCCCGCTACAGATCTGCCCCTAGGCCGTCGCCCGGAGCCTTGTCATGTGCCCATCTGTTGCAAAACAAAAAAAAAGAGGGGAGAAGGAAGAGACAGAACGAGAGGGAGAGTGAGAGGTAGAGATAATTAATTATATAAGTTAAAGGTTAAGTTTTAATAGGTAATTAATTATAAGTTGGTGTATAAGGGTTAGTGTAATAATAATATTATTATATAAGGTTATATAAGCTGATATGAACAATGACTTTTTGTTATAGGTATCAGAATAATCAACTGAGACCACCAGAGGGTCACACGCTTCGTCATGAATGTGTAGACGCTAGTTTCGTCTCAATCTGATACCTAGGTATTATGTTACGATTTTTCAAAGGTTACGTTAATAGTTTCAATTCATTTTTAGGAATGCGTATATACATATTCGTATTTAAGTATGTACATGTATAATTATCGTATATGGGTTTTCTGATCTTAAATTCATAATTAATCTTATATGCATCAGAATAATACAAGACCAGCTCCAAAAAATCAGAAATGACATTTTGGATCCAATAGTGCTTGTCTCATCACAATCAGACGAGTAGTTTTTTAGAAAGAATTTTTAAGCCTAAAACTTAAATACATTATTTTCCTTTAAAAATTCATCACATAAAATAATAAGTGGAAAAATATATGTTGTAGTACTCTTCGAAACGGTCATTTTGACAGCTTACTTGAAACTTTCTGATGCAGATTGCACCCAGAAAGAATTATTGAATAAATACGATAACTAATTAAAAATAGTTTTAAAACTTTTTTTGAGCTTATAAAAATTATAAAAATTACTATAAGCTTCAGAAAAATATTTCCTTCTTAGGTAAAATTATTTCCTTCATATCTAGCATATATAAAAATTTAGGACGCTTTTTGACAACGTTTCAATCAGTTTAAAAATTAAAACGATCAAGTTAAATAGATAAAAAATAGTGTATTCTTTAACCGATTGTTTGTTGTGTTTGCAGGTATTGATTAGCATGCACCAGCATCCTTGGAAGCTTTAGATATAGTTCTAGCTAACTACCTGCACCTCGAAACTTGTAAGTCATAGTGATTTCTAGATTTAGAAAATTAGTTAGTGTACAAGGACGAACTTAAGACTCTTAACTTGGGTAAATTGTGTGCTGAACGAAACTACCACCATTAAACCAACAATTTTTGTATTCCATATTTGTTGGACTTGTCTTTATCCTCAAATTTCTCAGCATTCACTTTATTTAATTTCTGGTTTTCAATAAGAAAGTCGACCAGTGGTCCTGATTTAACCGACCAGTGGTCCTGATTTAACTATCATCGTAAACAAGGAATTGATAACATCATGTGTTACATCTTGTGAAATATCTCGTGGAATACCTCATGGAATATCTAGTAGAATGACTTATGGAACACCTTGTGGAATATCTCGTGGAATATCTCGTGAAATGTCTAAAGGAATATCTCGTAAGAAACATGTAATCGACACACACGACACTTTGGTTTGGGGTAACTCATTGTAGAGAAAGTGTGAGAGCTATGACCGGAGTCACTCTCTCTCGTCTCGTCTCGTCTCATTTTTCAAAGTATGTTGTGGTTGACGCCCGAGATTTACTCCCCGTGGCATGGAGGTGACCCATGGTTGCATATCATACTTTCCTACGTGAGTCACATCACATAGTTCAGTTAATTACTGACAACACCAAAATAACCATTGATTGTACGTCTTATTCAGTACTTTGCATGCTTATTATCATTAAAGTTCATGTCTGCTAGCCTAACCATTGCTACTCTTACACGTTACTTTTCGTACTTGCACGACCACTTTTTACTTTATGCATTACGTACACTTTACTTACCACACCTGTGCAGTCACAGTACTTTACTTGTCGTACTTTTAGCTACTGCGGTAGCATACTTCACTTGCTTAGCCTGCTTTACACTTGCACTACCACAGTATAGTTTGTTCTCTTTTTTCAGTTCTATTTACTTTTTAGTTATATACAGTTATTGCTCAGTACTTTACTTTTCATTCTGGTCTGCTTAGTTACTTTTGTTATACTTGTGCATTGCTTCTTTTTTATATTTAGAATTGTTGTGAATTACCTACGGTTCCATCTCCGTGGCACCGCAGACGCCGCACAGGTTGACTTAGGCACTTCTGAGTTCGCAGAGCCATAGCTCGATCCTGAGACTGCCGACTTTTAGATTTGGAGTGTTTGTGAGATGTACTTTTTATGTATTTCCTTTTTTTTTACTTTACTTTCATGTATTTGGTGAGAGAGTGATATTGGTGTTGTATTTTAAATTTGGACTGTAATAATGTACGTTGGTTTGAGTATTATTGTACGTCTCTGCATCATGGCTATATTGGTTTCACTGGTGAACTGCAGACCAGCAAATAAATCATATAAGTAACAGGCCCCCGAGAGCGGGTCGTTACAAGTTTGGTGGCCCACGCAGGTCCGTGCTAACTACTTCACGAACAGTATAGCAAGATCAGGATGTACTGTATCTAATACTCAACGAAGCTGACATTTTCCTATGTTTGCAGGTGTGACACTCAAAACGATGGACGGAAATACCTCTGAGAGTCCCAACGGAGCTGACCTATCTGGAGCCAGTAATCAGATCAACAACGGACCACCTCCCACGGTGCATCAGATTTCTGATATCGCATTGCGAGAGATGGTTCAAGCTATTTGGGGAGAACAAAAGCACGAATGAGGCATACAACAATTCCAGTCACTCCGCTCAAAGAACTGGAATGGCGTGGATGGTCCTCTGAAGGCCAAAAGAATGGCTGCGAAGCACCGAAAATGGCTTGAGAGCAGCTCAGATAGAAGGATATGCTGGGTGGACACTGCCAAATCCTAACTGACTGACGAAGCTACGATCTGATGGAACTCTGCTGAATGTCGTCTGTTATAACCAATTGATTAGGTGACATTCACCAATCATTTCAACACCAAGTTCTTCTCACCTGAAGCTCAGATGGAACTGCAAGCTCAGTTCGTCGAATTGAAGTAAGGTTCTATGTTAGTGGAACAATATGATGCCCAATTCACAATGCTTAGCCATTTTGCTCCCGGGATGGTTGCCACCCCTCTGACCCGAGCTCAACGCTTCAAGCAAGGGCTAAACATCGAGATTCGACGAAGCTTGGTCAGACACCTACTCTACACACATACTGAGGTCCTTGCTGCAGCTCGTGAGTACGAGTTCATCGAAAGAGAAAAGAAGCGAGAGCAAGCTTTAGCTGCCCCTCCCTGAAGGTCGCCACCTCCTACATCTGCTGTTGGATCTAGTCATCGACCTCCATCCAATCTGCATCGCCCAGTCCAGCAGACTCAGTTCAAGAGACCAACACTGCAGCAACATCGAGAGTGCTTCTATTGTGGTAAAACTGGACACATCAACGCAGAATGTCGGTCGTACCTGAACCTTTGCTTGATCTGTGGATCCAAGGACCATGGAGCAAAAGATTGCCCAAAAGATAGATATAGAGATGTTGTTGATGCCCCTGCAAGGAACGCTCCACATCGACCACCACGTCCCCCTCAACAGAAGGTGTTCCAATAAGCGCAACCACAGGCTCCACCACCGAGACGAAAAGCCTACACCATGATCACAGAAGATGTTGAAGCAGGCGATCAGAGGTATGAGTTATTGCTTTTAATATTATACTCGTTCATTTGCAATACCATTATATCAACATATATTTGGCTACTTGAGAAATCAAGATAGCTATTATGATAATACTAGTCTTGTGATTAGCTATAGAAGCTATGGTGATGTCAATAGTAAGTATTCATAAACATCATCTCTTGTTTTCTTGATGCAATGATATCACATTATATTTCATGTTATTTACAAACTGATTTGTTAGATCATTATCATCATTTATTTGCTTGAGCTTCTTCATAACAGAGATTATCTGTTTCATGAAGTTCGAGAAATTCCGAGGACAGAATTATTTTAAGGAGGGTAGGAGGTAACAACCGTTTTCATCAACACGTCTAATTACGTATTTAATCTATTTATACATTTTTAAAAACTATTCTATAATGGTTAGTAAGGAGTTTTATATCAAAATAACTTCAAAATTTTGTTATAAAAATATTTTGAAGCAATTAAACTAGTTATAGTGTATTTCAGTAAGTTCGAGTTTCATCAAATACCTCTAAACAATTTTGATAACAATTCATTTTCAATTGTTACTGTTTTGGTTTAATGAATTAATTTTCTATACAAACATCATCAAAACATTTTCAAGCTTCTACAGTACCATTCTAGGATCATTTAGGGCTCCCCACATTAATTTTGTAATTTTCTGATATCAAATCGACCTAGAACCCGCAAACCCGCTTCCTAAATGTATTGGCCTAAAACTAGTATCTCCGTAACTTAAACCCTAAAATGGATCTCGTATTCATGATCCTCACGACGATACGAACATGTGGCTATGTTTTCGTGAATTTTTGATACGTTTGGTCTCAGGGGCAAAATCGTAATTTCGTATTGATAGTTATTATGTTTTCACTGATTACTTTTGTTGAGTATTGATTCCCCGGATTTGGTTTTGGATGATGAGCAAACATAAATATCGTGTACTAACTGTTTGTGAGCGCAATTATGGAGATCGTCGCCAAAAGAATACGTATATCAAAAGCGACGTCTCAAGACTTCTCAATACGCGTGATCGTGTGCCTGAAGCTTCGTTGAAGCTCAAGGAGTTTTATTGAAGTCAAGAATGAAGATTGAAGCTTCGAAGACGGTTCGTCATGTATTATTTATTGTCTTCTAGCTTCATAGATTAGAATGTTAAGCCTTGAGTAGGACTTACATTAATATCTTCATTTCGCTCATATCTTAGAGCTAGGATTATCATAAAAGCCATTAGAAACTTTCCTGAAGCTTATCGCTTCTTCCCTCGGCTTCTAGTGCATCTTAGTTGGTTCAAGTAGAGTCACCAACCGACTAGATTACGATCTAGTCGGTCGGTAACTCTTCATGAACCGACTAGATGTCCTAACTCATTTCAGCTCAGCCATGTCGATCAATTAGTCGGTCAAAGAAGGTTCACCGACCGACTAGATGACGATCTAGTCGGTTAGGAATCCTTCTCAGACCGACTAGTTGAGCTTGCCTCTGTACAGCCTGAGTTACTGTTAACAGTTAGTCGGTCCAAGAACATTCATCGACCGACTAGTTGTGAAACTAGTCGGTCAGCATTTGTTCTTAGACCGACTAGTGTAACTTGTATTCAGCTACATGCATTTCACCCTTAGTCGGTCAAAGAACACTCACCGACCGACTAGTTGGCAAACTAGTCGGTTGGAAAGTCTTCTTAGACCGACTAGTTTATGTTGCCTGGAAATCACTCTTTTGGCTGTCGAGCTGTTAGTCGGTCCATGTTGAATCACCGACCGACTAGTTGATGAACTAGTCGGTCAGTGATCCTTCTTAGACCGACTAGTCTGCTTCAGAATAGAGCCGTTGGGATTCTTTCAAACTCGATTTCTCTTGCCCCTTTAAATAGAATCCTGATTCGTTTGAAGAGGGGTTAGAGGTCCTATTTCCAAGCAATTTCAGACCTAAGAGAAGAGCTCTCCCAAGCTATTTCAAAGCTCTCTCTCCCTCACAAGAATCTCTCCCTCAACACCTTGAGCCCTAATTCCTCAAGAGAGATTCTCTCCATTGTGAGCTTCTCAAGCCAAGAGCTTGATTCTAGGTCATCAATTCCACCCTAGGCTTCCATTGCTGGTCATCTTCTTGAAGCTAGGGTTTGGTGACATCTTCTTCCCCAAAATCCATTTTTGCCCTAATATGGTAAGTTATACTCAAGGCATAGGATTTTGTGGTAAGTGTTTCATATTTCATTTCAATTGTTATTTGAATTGTGTCTCTCGGTTGTGAGAGAGGGTGTGATCCCGGTTTATGGGAGTCACATGTCATTTGTATGATTTGGTCTTGTGAAGGTTTTTCACAAGAATTTCATAGTGCTAAATCTTGAGTTAGGGTTTCTAACTCAAGTATCCGGAGGGGATCCGGGTGGTTGGGACGTAGGATCACCGGGAACAAGTCGGGGAGACTTGGGTGGATCCGAACCCGTTACATGCTTTGTTTGCGTTTGTTAATTCTTGTTGATTGTTGTTTATTCCGCATTGTCATTTGTTTCTTGCACAATAATTAGGAATAACTATCTTGATTATTTTAAAGTACTATTCACCCCCCTCTAGTACATGTGCAGTAGCTTCACAGGGCACTACAATTGGTATCAAAGCCAAGGTTAAAGCTACAAGTTCAAAGTTATGACGAACAACGACTTCAACATCTTCAAGGATCGTCACGGAGCTTCTTCAGTATTGGAAGGGCAATCCTCAACTAGGCCTCCCGCATTCAATGGTATCAATTACGGGTACTAGAAATACCGGATGGAAACTTTCCTCCGGAGCGCTTTATTTTGGAGAGCCACGTTGACGGAGTATGTCGAGCCCGTCGAAGAAGATTTTGCGAAGTGGACTCCCGCGGAGGTCGCCGCGGAGGTAAGCAATGCCAAGGCAATGAACGCCTTGCAATGCGCATTGGAGCCCGAGGACTTCAATAAGATATGTACATGTAAGAGTGCATATCAAATATGGAACTCCCTCCTCATCTTGCACTAAGGAACGAATACGGTAAAAGATTCTAAACTTGTTGTCGCTAACAAAGAATTTGAGTTGTTTCACATGGAATAGGGTGAAATTATGAAGGACTACTATTCTCGTTTCATGGATATTTCCAACGAATTGGAAGCTCTTGGGAAGATCTACACCCAAAAGGAGAAAGTCTCAAAGATCATCGATGGACTTCCTTCTTGTTGGGAAAAGCGTACCTTCGCCATCGAGGAAGGTAACGATATGAGTAAATATACCGTCGTTCAACTAATGGGTACCTTGATTTCTTATGAGGTACACAAGGAAAGCAAGATAAGGATGAAGGAAAAGATGAAGTCATACTTGAAGCAAGACGAGCCAAAGAAAAAGGCGATTGCATACAAGGCCGCTCCATCTATCGATGATGAAGAATCGGAAGAAGAATCGGAAGATGAGTTGGACATGGAAACTTTGGCCGATTTGGCAAAGAAGTTCGACCGATGCTTCCGAAAAGGTAAGTTTAAGAATTTATCTAAGTTTGGTTCTACTAATGTTTCTACTCCCGTGTGTTATAAATGCAACAAGCCAGGACACATCAAGCCGGATTGTCCTATCTACAAACACAAGGGGAAGTGGAAGGCATACAAGCACGACAAGTCGAGAAAGCACAAGAAAGGACTTGTCGGGACATTCACCGACTCCGAGGAGTCGTCAAGTGGAGAGTCGGATGATGAACGCGTGGAGAAAGCACACATGTGCTTCATGGGAAAAGAGGAACGTGTTCAAGAGACTTCCTCCTATGAAAGCGATAAAAGCGAGGAAAGCGAGGATGAAGGCGGTGAGGTAACCATGGATGAACTTAAATTAGCCAACGAACAACTTTGGTATAAGTTTTCTAAATTGCCTAGTAGATTTATTAAGACTAAAAATGAGTTAGATAGTCTTAAAACCTCGCCTAAGCCTATCATCGTCAACAACGACACCGTTGTTGAAGGGTTGAGAAATGAGATTGAACATCTCAAATCTCAAATTGAGCATGTTCATATCGAGGATTCGGATGAACATGTGATAGCGGATTTGATGTCTCAAAACTCAACTTTGAGTATTGAGAATAAAAATCTCAAATCACATGTTTGCGCACTCACATCGCAAGTGTCCACCTTGGATGCTTCGATGCATTCTCTCACCGAGAAATATGAGTGCACATTAGGCCGAATTCATGAATTCAATAAAGGTAAGGGTCATTTGGATAATATCCTAAATGACTTACATCCTGCCAATAACCACATTGGCTTGGGGTGTAAGATGGGAGACTCATCCAAATCAGCCACGACCTTTGTTAGGCCATCTTCCGAAGCTTCTACTAGTGGGAGTAAACACTTCATTGGTAGTTCTTCTACCAATGGTTCTTCCGCTAGGTACACACCCCCATTTGGAAAGAAACCCAATTTGGGTGGACCTCCAAAGAGGGGTCATGCTTTCATGTATGCCATGCCACATAGGAACACACATCCTACTCCACATGTTAGCACATATGATGATTTCTATGCTCCACATCCACGAGCACGTGCACACCATGTGAGACACACTCATGCACGTGTTCCACCACAAGCATATGTCCATCCTCATTCTCATATGAATAATTATCATCATACACCATTGCATCATATGCCATATGCTTATCCACGACATGCATCACATAGACATCAACAACGTATGCATACTCCCAATAGGATTAGGACTCCCAAGACATACACCATTTGGGGTCTGAAGAACACAAGCATGGATAATAAGAATATGTATGTGCAATCATTTATTAATGATATTATTTTGAATAATGATTATGTTGGGAAATCACGGTCCTCGTGGACTTGGTTTCCGAAGGGTTAGTTTCCTTTGACCCTTCATTGCTTGGTACCATAAGTTTAATTTCATTTTATGGGTACCAACGCAATTGTGGTAAGAATTGGTTTATTTTTTATTTGCATATTAATCATGGATGTGCATGTTAAGTTGAATTTAATATGGCTATGGGTTACAATTATTTGAATTGAATATGTTTAATTAGTTGCCTAACCCATAGGATCCAAAAGGATTTTTGGATACCAAAATGATGCTTTCTAGGTTCAATCCATCATGGGATACCAACCCTACCAACTCATTGATTTGTAAAGTTTGTCATTTAAATGGAGTTGATGGTGCTTAAGTGATGCACCAAAGTAGGGGGAGCTTAATGTTGTAAGTATCTTCTTGCACTTGATATACATTTGGTATCCATGTAGTTTGAATGCATGCATTGTTAGAATATTTGCATTGGTATCATTTTGCTTCTATGTATATGCTAGAATTGTGTATACCATAGATTTATGATGTTCTATCTATGTTTGGCATAACATTTTTGCATGTTACTTTTGGTATCATGTTTGCTACATTTGGTTTTCACATTGGATTTTTTTGTCTCTGATGTTGATTTCGTCGCTTGTCGATTAACTTGGTTAAATAGAAAAAAATTTTCTATGGAATCATAGAATTGTTTTCCATGCACTATTTAACTAAGAATGTTGATAGTGGAGAGTATGTTCCATAACTCAATAAGTGAAATTAATTTGAGTTTTGGAGATTCGATTTTCGCCTATGGTTTGATGATTTCGTATTTCGATTTTCGCCTATGGCTTGATGATTTCGTATTTCGATTTTCGCCTATGGCTTGATGATTTCGTATTTCGATTTTCGCCTATGGCTTGATGATTTCGTATTTCGATTTTCGCCTATGGCTTGATGATTTCGTTTTTCGATTTTCGCCTATGGCTTGATGATTTCGTATTTCGATTTTCGCCTATGGCTTGATGATTTCGTTTTTCGATTTTCGACTATGGTCAAGTTGGCACGCTTTGATTTTCTTCGGTATTTTACATTTGGTATTTTACTTTGGTGTCATTTGGACCGTGGTTGTATTCTTAGACTCTCAGGCTTTGAAATTTTGTCGTTGATCTCCTCCTGCTCTTTTTGCTAATGCCAAAGGGGGAGAGAATTAATAATGACAATGTGCTAATTGATAATTCAAAGTAATTTACCATGAATCTAAGTTGATATGTTAGATTCAGGTGGAGTTAAGATATAAAATGGATTTAGATCCTAAATTGCAATAATAGGATTCATATTTTATGTTTCTCTCGTCTGCTTGATGCGTATGATTATCATTTAATACGAGACTAACGTGTCATCAATGCAGGGGGAGTAAGTAAATTTCTTTTGAATCATTATTATTGATTATTATTTATGTTGATTTGTCATCACCAAAAAGGGGGAGAATGTTGAGTATTGATTCCCCAGATTTGGTTTTGGATGATGTGCAAACATAAATATCGTGTACTAACTGTTTGTGAGCGCAGTTATGGAGATCGTCGCCAAAAGAATACGTATATCAAAAGCGACGTCTCAAGACTTCTCAATACGCGTGATCGTGTGTCTGAAGTTTCGTTGAAGTTCAAGGAGTTTTATTGAAGTCAAGAATGAAGATTGAAGCTTCGAAGACGGTTCGTCATGTATTATTTATTGTCTTCTAGCTTCATAGATTAGAATGTTAAGCCTTGAGTAGGACTTACATTAATATCTTCATTTCACTCATATCTTAGAGCTAGGATTATCATAGAAGCCATTAGAAACTTTCCCGAAGCTTATCGCTTCTTCCCTCGGCTTCTAGTGCATCTTAGTTGGTTCAAGTAGAGTCACCAACCGACTAGATGACGATCTAGTCGGTCAGCAACTCTTCATGAACCGACTAGATGTCCTAACTCATTTCAGCTCAGCCATGTCGATCAATTAGTCGGTCAAAGAAGGTTCACCGACCGACTAGATGACGATCTAGTCGGTTAGGAATCCTTCTCAGACCGACTAGTTGAGCTTGCCTCTGTACAGCCTGAGTTACTGTTTACAGTTAGTCGGTCCAAGAACATTCATCGACCGACTAGTTGTGAAACTAGTCGGTTAGTATTTGTTCTTAGACCGACTGGTGTAACTTGTATTCAGCTACGTGCATTTCACCCTTAGTCGGTCAAAGAACACTCACCGACCGACTAGTTGGCAAACTAGTCGGTTGGCAAGTCTTCTTAGACCGACTAGTTCATGTTGCCTGGAAATCACTCTTTTGGCTGTCGAGCGGTTAGTCGGTCCATGTTGAATCACCGACCGACTAGTTGATGAACTAGTCGGTCAGTGATCCTTCTTAGACCGACTAGTCTGCTTCAGAATAGAGCCGTTGGGATTCTTTCAAACTCGATTTCTCTTGCCCCTTTAAATAGAATCCTGATTCGTTTGAAGAGGGGTTAGAGGTCCTATTTCCAAGCAATTTCAGACCTAAGAGAAGAGCTCTCCCAAGCTATTTCAAAGCTCTCTCTCCCTCACAAGAATCTCTCCCTCAACACCTTGAGCCCTAATTCCTCAAGAGAGATTCTCTCCATTGTGAGCTTCTCAAGCCAAGAGCTTGATTCTAGGTCATCAACTCCACCCTAGGCTTCCATTGCTGGTCATCTTCTTGAAGCTAGGGTTTGGTGACATCTTCTTCCCCAAAATCCATCTTTGCCCTAATATGGTAAGTTATACTCAAGGCATAGGATTTTGTGGTAAGTGTTTCATATTTCATTTCAATTGTTATTTGAATTGTGTCTCTCGGTTGTGAGAGAGGGTGTGATCCCGGTTTGTGGGAGTCACATGTCATTTGTATGATTTGGTCTTGTGAAGGTTTTTCACAAGAATTTCATAGTGCTAAATCTTGAGTTATGGTTTCTAACTCAAGTATCCGGAGGGGATCCGGGTGGTTGGGACGTAGGATCACCGGGAACAAGTCGGGGAGACTTGGGTGGATCTGAACCCGTTACATGCTTTGTTTGCGTTTGTTAATTCTTGTTGATTGTTGTTTATTCAGCATTGTCGTTTGTTTCTTGCACAATAATTAGGAATAACTATCTTGATTATTTTAAAGTACTATTCACCCCCCCTCTAGTACATGTGCAGTAGCTTCACAGAGCACTACAACTTTTACTTAATTACTCTAAACTAATCACCCGACTAATTACCTTCGCCTAACTCACCAACCACAACCCAGGAGATACATGTAAAGATAATTAATTATATAAGTTAAAGATTAAGTTAAGCTTTAATAGGTAATTAATTATTAGTTGGTGTAGAAGGGTAAGTGTAATAATAGTATTATTGTGTAAGGTTATATAAGCTGATATGAACAATGACTTTTTGTTATAGGTATCAGAATAATCAACGGAGACCACCAGAGGGTCACGCGCTTCGTCACGAACCTGTAGACGCTAGTTTCGTCTCAATCCGATACCTAGGTTTTAAGTTACGATTTTTCAAAGGTTACGTTGTCACGCCCCGCTTCCCAAAAGATTGAGCAGCGAGGCATGGCCAGCCCGCATGGACTAGAGCCGTTGAGGCTCGGGGTCTAATAAGCGTCCATGGCTAGTTATGATGCGGAGGTAAAGGTTCGATCAAATGATTTAGCATGAAACAATAGAAATAGCAGTGAAAGATATTATTCAAACGCAGAAGGTAACCAACAAAGAGTTTAACATAAAAACTAAAACTGTACGTACCTGAGGCAACTAAAGAGGTAAGAGTCTGCGGGGGATCCTCATGTTGTGGCAGCTCTGTCAAGTCTGTGACATGTGCAAAACACATGTCAGCAACGAACTAATGAGACTATAAGGTAAAGCAGTTATACAATTCTAGCAGTTCTAAATGGAATTTAAAAGACGACTACACAGGCAGTCCTAGAAAGCAGGAAATAAGTAATGGTTATTCTAATCGATCTGCTAGAGGTGTCCATCTAGTCAGACAGTCTAAGAGTTGTTCATGTAGTTCTGTAAATCTGCCAGGGGTATCCATCTGGTCAGATCGTCCAAGTCTAGAAGAGGTCAAACGACCAGAAATGCATCCCTGCGAAGCAAACAGGAGTGCACCAACTGCGATACAAAGATAAAGCCTAAGGACTCAAGCTGTGTAGGTGGAGGGGAGCTACCCCCCAGGCCCAGTTAGACTCTTTTGTCCTACCCCACCCGCGAGTCATTTGTGTTATGGACACGAGCCAACAAATGCTCCATCTAGACACGAGACAAGACAAGGATCACGAATGATACTACGTATCATACCGGAGCGCACCAGTCACGGGTGAGCCAAAGCTGGGGAGCACCAGTCCTCAATGGTCACCCCCGTCGTCGATCTGAAACAAATCATTAATTATGAATGATACTACGTATCATACCGTAGCGCACCAGCCACGGGTGAGCCAAAGCTGGGGAGCACCAGTCCTCAATGGTCACCCCCGTCATCGATTAACTATCCGTAAGCGAGACATTCCTGGACGAGCCAGCAACGCTCCACAAGTCCGTAAGCGAGCCATCTCTGGGCTAGCTAGCAGACGCTCCACAATAGTAGTGCCAACCTCCGTATAGGAGAGGCCCACGCCTGTGATCTTCTACAAAGATCCACATAATTATAATGTCTGGCTTATTAATTAGCATGTGAGGTTCAAGTTGCATTTTAAAAGTGGGTTCGAGTAGAGAGTAACATGTGATCATTTTCAAGTATTTTGCAGAAATAAATCTAGCAGTTCTAACATCAATTCTAGAAAAGCATAAAAGCAGTAACTAAAGTCTCATTCCTTGCCTGAAAGATTTCCGGCAAGGATGTAGTCCAGTAGGGTCTGGGTCAACCAACGGATCTACGGAACCTCAACACGACGCGAGAGCTACTCTGACGTCAGGTAGCGACGTCAGGGGTTGGATTCCGGCGGTGTGAACGGTACGGAACGACCGATACTCGGTCAATAAAACACGCGTACGAATAAGTTCGTAACTACAGACTAGAATTATTAGTCGACTCTAAAACGTCTAATGATCCGGTTTTAATTAAGTTTCCTATCCTAAGACAGGTGACACAACATTATTAACGATCTTAAATTATTAACATGTTTATCACATCACGTAGCTAGTACGAAAATACTCCACAAGTATACCAAGCAACCTAGTCTAACACTTTAACTAGAAGTTGTGTAAACAAGTTATCAGCCCTACGAATGATCTTGTTAACATCAATATATCATGTCCGTTAGCTAAACATCGATTATTAAGGTTACTAGCATGCAAACACCCAATCATCAAGTCCGGTCATCATCCACGTTAAAGTTACTTGTATGTAAACAACATTATCATTAAGCAACAAAAATGGCACCACAAGCTACCATTCAAAGTATTAACTCATGGGTTTTCACAAAGCCGTAGCCCCCTAGGGTTGTACATATGATGGCTCGTAGGGGTACTGTTGTATTTACATAACAAAAGGCTGAAAATTAAAATAAGGTTGTAACAACATAACTTAAAATAACCTATTTAAATTGTCCTCATATTAAAAATACCAAGACTAACTATAGTATACAATTTTTAAGGTTTACATGCATAATATTAAAAACAGGTAATGCAAATTTTTTTAAAACCAAACAGGTATGCAAATTTTTACAGGCTTACCAAGACTAACATAACTATAGTATACAAATTTTTAGTATACAGGTAATGCAATTATTAAAACATAATATTAAAAACAACATAGTATAACCTATTAGCTTGCAGGCATATACATCTAACAACAACCCTAACATTGCTACCTTGACCTATATACACTTATATGAACATACCATCATATATATAAGATACAAGCGTCATCCTAACTAGAACTCACAGCATGGATAACTCCTCACGTTTGGAGAGAGAGCATCGGACGTCAACTGGCTGGTGGCTTCGGAGACTGGCGATTGCACGGGGCGATGAGTCATTCGGTGGATGGAGCAGCGCTGGGCGCGATCAGGATGCACCGAGGTGATTGCCGACGGCCTGTGGTGGCCGCAGTGGCGTCGAAGGGCACGGTGGCTAGGCGGGGCGCTGCGCTTGGGAGCTGACAGCGCCAGAGGTCGGACGGGAGGCCGTGGGGTCCTCGCGATACAGTGGCACTGCCGTGAGTCGAGGGACGTTGTCCGGCACCGCTGCGTGCTGCTGCACACACGCTCGCCCGGTGAGGATACGACGGAGGTTTACGAGCGGGGTGGCGCCGTCATGAGATGGCTACGCGGAGCACGGGGCGGCGCAGCGTCTTTCGTCGGTGGAGAGGGGTCAGGGTGATGGGTTAGGTGGCGGAGATGAGGTCCGACGAGGAGGAGGCCGCCGTGCGAGGGTGAGTCGGAGAGCGCCTGGAGTTTTGTTGCCGCATGCGAAAGTTTTAGGGGCGGCTGCTGCTGCTTCCGATGCTGTAAAAATTAACCTAGGTTGCTAGTTTATAGGGGTAGGCTCACGTGAGACATGGGCTGGGCTAGGTCTAGGTTAATAGTTTCCCTATTATTATTATTCTATCAAAACAATACAACTTTGGGTGTGTGAGGGCTTGCATGCGTGAGGCAATTGGGTTGGGCCAGGATCACAAGTGGGCTAGGGATTATAATGAATAATAGTTAGTAGTTAAGTGGGCTAAGCAATAAAATTTGGGTGTACATTATAATAAAAATCATTTGGGACAAAAGAAATGGGAAACTTAGGTCAAATCTAAAATTTAACTGGGGAGAAAAGTGAAAGTGGGTCAACCCTTGAAAATTATAAGATAAATACTGGGGTGACCGGGACGACGAGAGAAACACAACTAAGAAGACGGCTCACGAATTCAACAACGATAAATGAAACTAAAAATAGAAAGGCCTCACGACAAAAGTGAAAGACGCGTCGTCTCATCAAACAAAGTCAAATCGTGGGAGATCGACCCGTGAAATGACGTTCTGAATTAACACCATAATTTTAATACTCGCAGAGACGATCACAACGACATATCACATCATAGGGTTCGGATACAGGCAAGGTCTAAAATAAATACGTGCACGGACAAGACTACGTGCACGTAGAACGTATAAAGGATACTGGGTCCAAAAGCGACAGTAGTCCCAAGTTGAGCACACATCTGGGTTGGCTTGCTAAAGATGCAACTAAGGTGCTATGGCCCTATCGACTCAACGACACGACTCACACACAAGGCAACAAAACCAATCAGGTCCCCGAAATTGCTATACGCACAGCCGTATGATAATTAGCGAGTACCGGCCGTTACATCCTACCCACCTTAGAATAAAGTCCGTCCTCGGACTTTCTTAATTTCAGGCATGGCTAGACTCCTCTAGTTAACTATAGTAACTACCCCGATCATTCCTAGCACAGTACTTCAACCAACATATAACCTAATACATCCATCTATATACATGCTTAGTAATAATATACATCAATTATTTTCCAACCATTATATCTTGTACTTATCGCTAGGTTAATATTATTCACTCATACATTTCTAACTTATGGAAGTGCCTCTGCACATCCATACCTACGCACAATCATATTCCAACATTCAATAATCACCCCATCATATACAACCATTGTATTATTCATATAGTACACATATACTAACCAGGGTATTTAAATTCATCACAAATTTAAAACCGAAAATACATATGTCTACTCAATATAACCTACAAAAGGTATATCCCCTAGTATACATTCAACACATCAATCATAACAATAATACTTAACTATATTACAACTATTTGCCACAACACCAAATGACAACCAATTTCTTATTACAAGCAATACATAATCACACTATCATGTTAATCTATTCCTATAAACACAATGCAGCCTAATAACTATGCATATAGCACATTTCACTCCTAGTTTAACTAACACATACTCATCCAAACATGTAAACCCTTCATTCATAACTATAGAATAAACATGTATCTATATATGGTGTAGCTACGCACGTCCAGGTGCGTAGCGTAACCCAGCACAAACACCTATATAACTACATTCACCATATCCTATCATGCACAAATATATATAACACTATACTCACATCCGCAACCACAACCACATTATAAAATACTTACTGAGCATACTCACTCGCTCTCGAGTGAGACTCCAAGATACATACCAAACAATGTACAATCTATGTACTTATACACACACTCCTATATATCTATATGACACGACTCATCATATGTAGCCTTAGTAAATAGCTAGACATCACTATACAATCATTCACACATCAGAACATGTAATTCATACTTATCCCATATATACGTATATACAATCACGCAACACATTCTTATCCTAGTATCTCTAAGCATGTCCACTCGTACTCGAGGGAACACTAAGACTTATATGTATTCACAGGCATTATATATTCACACCTATTATTCTACATAAGTATCTATACTTATTCATGTACTACATACACATAACCATTACATTCATCGCAATACACATATTCCATTATTCATCCGTAAGCTCACATATACCTAAGTAATAATACTACGCATGCCCGACAATGGTATATATTCACACGAGCCGGGTAATCCTCCTCATGGATCTACGGGGAAGGCAGAACAAACACAAGGCTCTAATGTGCAGACACTTCCAATATTTGACATCTAGGGTGGTTAAACAACCTCCAACTAACCAGCCCTAATTGGCTAGTCCCAATCATTATAAACACCAATAAAATTCCCAACTCAAAAGCCCGTTCATTAGAACATGTTATAATGATCCTGTTGTCCTCTGCTTCAATTGGTTCTTGGCTCAGCTGCCTCTAGGAATCTCTAAAGTGAAACTACCAACCAATTCTAGATTTTCGGGCGTCAGACTTACTTACGATTTCCTTTTCAATTCAAACAACCAAGGCAATCTACTAACTCTTTTCCCATATTTCCTGATCATTGAGCACTCGTAAAACCAAACATGCTCACTTGACTAGATCCAGAATTTCCATTGACACTTAAACTGCTAGTCACTGGTGTCTATAATCCATCCACATGATCTGGAGAAGTCATCGCCTTTCACCATTTCGTAAACTGTAACTGAAATCCAGTGATCAGTACGCACTCGATGCGTATTCGAACGGTCGACCTTGAAACTCCCATGACATTCCCAAGATTCTTATTTCCTTTAAATCACTGTGTCCGAATCAGATCATGTTGTCGATCTTATACAATCCATCATAAGATCAATCTCGTCATCACATTATCACTCTGAATCTCTTCTGTTCATCTCTAATGATCATATTATTTACTTCAACCACGTTACCTCAAAACTCGGGTTATACTGTGCTACTCGGCTCATATATAAATATGCTCATAATACCCGTTGCATAACATTTCACTTGATCGATGTAGATCTACGCGTTTAGTCGTTAAGACAAGACTTCTAATCACCACACTTCTATCACGAGCAGCATAC
Organism: Scilla litardierei; assembly: GCA_030789695.1. Lineage (NCBI taxonomy): Eukaryota > Viridiplantae > Streptophyta > Magnoliopsida > Asparagales > Asparagaceae > Scilla > Scilla litardierei. Next base: position 101,754,770 of record CM061142.1, read on the forward strand.
TAAGAGTCGATCTCATTCCCTCGATTCAATGTTCTCACTTCCATGGTTCCTTGTTAAGTCGAGAATCCAACCTTATAACTATCCAATGTGTTAGAAATACATCACTTTAAACTTCATCTTATTCATGTATTCTTACTCAAATCCAAACTAGAGGGGGCCAAGGAACTAGTCTAAACCTAACTAACTTATGTCAGACTCGAATATTGTTGGTTGTTTGAAAAGTTACTGCAACAATATTGTTTCGATAAATCATTCGATGAGGACCTGCATGGGCCACCACAAAAACTGTCACGCCCCGCTTCCCAAAAGATTGAGCAGCGAGGCATGGCCAGCCCGCATGGACTAGAGCCGTTGAGGCTTGGGGTCCAATAAGCGTCCATGGCAAGTTATGGTGCGGAGGGGAAGGTCCGATCAAATGATTTAGCATGAAACAATAGAAATAGCAGTGAAAGATATTATTCAAACGCAGAAGGTAACCAACAAAGATTTTAACATAAAAACTAAAACTGTACGTACCTGAGGCAACTAAAGAGGTAAGAGTCTGCGGGGGATCCTCATGTTGTGGCAGCTCTGTCAAGTCTGTGATATGTGCAAAACACATGTCTGCAACAAACTAATGAGACCATAAGTTAAAGCAGTAATACAATTCTAGCAGCTCTAAATGGAATTTAAAAGACAACTACACAGGCAGTCCTAGAAAGCAGGAAATAAGTAATGGTTATTCTAATCGATCTTCTAGGGGTGTCCATCTAGTCAGACCGTCTAAGAGTTGTTCATGTAGTTCTGTAAATCTCCCAGGGGTGTCCCTCTGGTCAGATCGTCCAAGTCTAGAAAAGGTCAAACGACCGGAAATGCATCCCTGCGAAGCAAACAGGAGTGCACCAACTGCGATACAAAGATAAAGCCTAAGGACTCAAGCTGCGTAGGTGGAGGGGAGCTACCCCCCAGGCCCAGCTAGACTCTTTTGTCCTACCCCACCCGCGAGTCGTTTGTGTTATGGACACGAGCCAACAAATGCTCCATCTAGACATGAGACAAGACAAGGATCACGAATGATACTACGTATCATACCGGAGCACACCGGTCACGGGTGAGCCAAAGCTGGGGAGCACCAGTCCTCAATGGTCACCCCCGTCGTCGATCCGAAACAAATCATTAATCATGAATGATACTACGTATCATACCGGAGCGCACCAGTCACGGGTGAGCCAAAGCTGGGGAGCACCAGTCCTCAATGGTCACCCCCGTCATCGATTAACTATCCGTAAGCGAGACATTCCTGGACGAGCCAGCAACGCTCCACAAGTCCGTAAGCGAGCCATCTCTGGGCTAGCCAGCAGACGCTCCACAAGAGTAGTGCCAACCTCCGTATATGAGAGGCCCACGCCTGTGATCTTCTACAAAGATCCACATAATTATAATGTCTGGCTTATTAATTAGCATGTGAGGTTCAAGTTGCATTTTAAAAGTGGGTTCGAGCAGAGAGTAACATGTGATCATTTTCAAGTATTTTGCAGAAATAAATCTAGCAGTTCTAACATCAATTCTAGAAAAGCATAAAAGCAGTAACTAAAGTATCATTCCTTTCCTGAAAGATTTCCGGCAAGGATGTAGTCCAGCAGGGTCTGGGTCAACCAACGGATCTACGGAACCTCAACACGACGCGAGAGCTACTCTGACGTCGGGTAGCGACGTCAGGGGTTGGATTCCGGCGGTGTGAACGGTACGGAACGACCGATACTCGGTCAATAAAACACGCGTACGAATAAGTTCGTAACTACAGACTAGAATTATTAGTCGACTTTAAAACGTCTAATGATCCGGTTTTAATTAAGTTTCCTATCCTAAGACGGGTGACACAACATTATTAACGATCTTAAATTATTAACATGTTTATCACATCACGTAGCTAGTACAAAAATACTCCACAAGTATACCAAGCAACCTAGTCTAACACTTTAACTAGAAGTTGTGTAAACAAGTTATCAGCCCTACGAATGATCTTGTTAACATCAATATATCATGTCCGTTAGCTAAACATCGATTATTATGGTTACTAGCATGCAAACACCCAATCATCAAGTCCGGTCATCATCCACGTTAAAGTTACTTGTATGTAAACAACATGATCATTAAGCAACAAAAATGGCACCACAAGCTACCGTTCAAAGTATTAACTCATGGGTTTTCACAAAGCCGTAGCCCCCTAGGGTTGTACATATGATGGCTCGTAGGGGTACTGTTGTAGTAACTTAACAAAAGGCTGAAAATTAAAATAAGGTTGTAACAACATAACTTAAAATAACCTATTTAAATTGTCCTCATGTTAAAAATACCAAGACTAACTATAGTATACAATTTTTAAGGTTTACAGGCATAATATTAAAAACAGGTAATGCAAATTTTTTTTTAAAACTAAACTGGTATGCAAATTTTTACAGGCTTACCAAGACTAACATAACTATAGTATACAAATTTTTAGGTTACAGGTAATGCAATTATTAAAACATAATATTAAAAACAACATAGTATAACCTATTAGCTTGCAGGCATATACATCAAACAACAACCCTAACATTTCTACCTTGACCTATATACACTTATATGAACATACCATCATATATATAAGATACAAACGTCATCCTAACTAGAACTCACAGCATGGATAACTCCTCGCGTTTGGAGAGAGAGCATCGGACATCAACGGGCTGGTGGCTTCGGAGACTGGCGATTGCACGGGGCGATGAGTCATTCGGTGGATGGAGCAGCGCTGGGCACGATCGGGATGTGCCGAGGTGATTGCCGACGGCCTGTGGTGGCCGCAGTGGTGTCGAAGGGCGCGGTGGCTTGGCGGGGCGCTGCGCTTGGGAGCTGACAGCGCCGGAGGTCGGACGGGAGGCCATGGGGTCCTCGTGATACAGTGGCGCTGCCGTGAGTCGAGGGACGTTGTCCGGCACCGCTGCGTGCTGCTGCACACACGCTCGCCCGGTGAGGATACGACGGAGGTTTACGAGCGGGGTGGCGCTGTCATGAGATGGCTACGCGGAGCACGGGGCGGCGCAGCGTCTTTCGTCGGCGGAGAGGGGTCAGGGCGATGGGTTAGGTGGCGGAGATGAGGTCCGACGAGGGGGAGGCCGCCGTGCGAGGGTGAGTCGGAGAGCGCCTGGAGTTTTGTTGTCGCGTGCGAAAGTTTTAGGGGCGGCTGCTGCTGCTTCCGATGCTGTAAAAATTAACCTAGGTTGCTAGTTTATAGGGGTAGGCTCACGTGAGACATGGGCTGGGCTAGGTCTAGGTTAATAGTTTCCCTATTATTATTATTCTATCAAAATAGTACAACTTTGGGTGTGTGAGGGCTTGCATGCGTGAGGCAATTGGGTTGGGCCAGGATCACAAGTGGGCTAGGGATTATAATGAATAATAGTTAGTAGTAAAGTGGGCTAAGCAATAAAATTTGGGTGTACATTATAATAAAAATCATTTGGGACAAAAGCAATGGGAAACTTAGGTCCAATCTAAAATTAAACTGGGGAGAAAAGTGAAAGTGGGTCAACCGGGGCTCGAAAATTATAAGATAAATACTGGGGTGACCGAGACGACGAGAGAAACAAAACTAAGAAGACGGTTCACGAATTCGATGACGAGAAATGAAACTAAAAATAGAAAGGCCTCACGACAAAAGTGAAAGACGCGTCGTCTCATCAAACAAAGTCAAATCGTGGGAGATCAACCCGTGAAATGACGTTTCGAATTAACACCACAATTTTAATACTCGCAGAGATGATCACAACGACATATCACATCATAGGGTTCGGATACAGGTAAGGTCTAAAATAAATACGTGCACGGACAAGACTACGTGCACGTAGAACGTATAAAGGATACGAGGTCCAAAAACGACAGTAGTCCCAAGTTGAGCACACATCGGGGTTGGCTTGCTAAAGATGCAACTAAGGTGCTATGGCCCTATCGACTCAACGACACGACTCACACACAAGGCAACAAAACCAATCAGGTCCCCGGAATTGCTATACGCACAGCCGTATGACAATTAGCGAGTACCGGCCGTTACATACGTTAATAGTTTCAATTCATTTTTAGTAATACGTATATACGTATTCGTATTTAAGTATGTACATGTATAATTATCGTATATGGATTTTCTGATCTTAAATTCATAATTAATCATATATGCATCAGAAAAATACAAGGCCAGCTCCAGAAAATCAGAAATGACATTCTGGATCCAATGGCGCTGGTTTCATCTCAATCAAACGAGTAGTTTTTTTCAGAATGAATTTTTAAGCCTAAAACTTAAATACATTATTTTCCTTTAAAAATTCATCACATAAAATAATAAGTGGAAAAAATATATGTTGTAGTACTCTTCGAGACGGTCATTTTGACAGCTTACTTGAAACTTTCTGATGCAGATTGCACCCAGAAAGAATTATTGAATAAATACGATAATTAATTAAAAATAGTTTTAAAATTGTTTTTGAGCTTTTAAAAATTATAAAAATTACTATAAGCTTCAGAAAAATATTTGCTTCTTAGGTAAAGTTATTTCCTTCATATCTACCCTATATAAAAATTTAGAATGCTTTTCGACTACGTTTCAATCAGTTTAAAAATCAAAACGATCAAGTTAAATAAATAGAAAATAGCGTATTCTTTAACCGACTGTTTGTTGTGTTTGCAGGAATTGATTAGCATGCACCCGCATCCTTGGAAGATTTAGATCTAGTTTCGGCTCACTACCTCCACCTCGAAACTTGTAAGTCACAGTGAATTCTAGATTTAGAAAATTAGTTAGTGTACAAGTACGAACTTAGGATTCTTAACTTGGGTAAATTGTGTGCTAAACGAAACTACCACCATTAAACCAACAATTTTTGTATTCCATGTTTGTTGGACTTTTTTTATCCTCAAATTTCTCAGCATTCACTTTATTTTACTTTCTGGTTTTCAATAAGAAAGTCGACCAGTGGTCCTGATTTAACTATCATCGTAAACAAGGAATTGATAACATCATGTGTTACATCTTGTGGAATATCTCGTGGAATACCTCGTGGAATATCTCGTAGAATGACTTGTGGAACAACTTGTGGAATATATCGTGGAATATCTCGTAAAATGTCTAAAAGAATATCTCGAAAGAAACATGTAATCGACACACATGACATTGGGGTTTGGGGTAACTCACTGTAGAAAAAGTGTGGGAACTATGACCAGAGTCACTCTCTCTCGTCTCATCTCATCTTGTCTCGTCTCGTTTTTCAAAGTATGTTGTGGTTGACGCCCGGGATTTGCTCACCATGGCATGGAGGTGACCCATGGTTGCATATCATACTTTCCTACGTGAGTCACATCACATAGTTTAGTTAATTACTTCCAACACCAAAATAACCATTGCTTGTATGTCTTATTCAGTACCTTGCATGCTTATTATCGTTAGAGTTCATGTCTGCTAGTCTAACCATTGCTACTCTTACACGTTACTTTTCGTACTTGCACGACCACTTTTTACTTTATGCATTACGTACACTTTACTTACCACACCTATGCTGTCACAGTACTTTACTTGTCGTACTTTTAGCTACTGTAGTAGCATACTTCACTTGTTTAGCCTGCTTTACACTTGTACTACCACAGTACAGTTTGTTCTCTCTTTTCAGTTCTGTTTTCTTTTCAGTTATGTACAGTTGTTGCTAGTACTTTACTTTTCATTCTGGTCTGCTTAGTTACTTTTGTCATACTTGTGCACTGCTTCTTTTCTATATCTAGAATTGTTGTGACTTACCTACGGTTTCATCTCTATTGCACCGCAGACGCCGCACAAGTTGACTTGGGCACTTCTGAGTTCGTAGAGCCATAGCTCGATCCTGAGACTGGCGAATTTTAGATTTGGAGTGTTTGTGTGATGTACTTTCTATGTATTTTCTTTCTGTACTTTACTTTCGTGTATTTGGTGAGAGAGTGATGTTGGTGTTGTATTTTAAATTTGGATTGTAATAATGTACGCTGGTTTGAGTATTATTGTTCATATCTGCATCTTGGCTATATTGGTTTCACTGGTGAACTGCAGACCTGCAAATAAATCAAATAGTAACGGGCCCCGAGAGCGGGTCGTTACAAGCTCATTGTCAGAGCCTATAGTATTGGCATCAGGAAATGCATCAAGCTTTTCCATATCAAGAAATTCATCCATCAGGTCTTTCCTCAGTTGACATCAGCTGCTCCCAAGAAACCTTGAGCTGATTTTTGTATTCAGCCAAAGCCAGGTCCACATCTAGTTTCTCAATTGCCATTTTGTTATACTTCTCCAACCCAACTACCTTGCATTGCAAAGTTTCAAACTCAGTTCTTGGTGAGTTTTCTTTAGCCAAAGTAAATTCAGCATGAGCATCAAACTCATAGTTAGAGCCTACAATATTGGCATCAGGAAATGCATCAAGCCTTTCCATATCAAGAAATTCATCCATCAGGTCAATCTCCACAGAAGAATGAATTTTTATGGGGACTTGTCATTTTTGGACTGATCAAGTTCTGAATCACAGGAGTCAAAGCAGCTGATCTCATTATCCACATCAAATAGCCCCTCCCTAATATCTGAATATTAGCTATTTGTATGGCTTTCAACCCAAATTGAATTGGTTAATGGCTTGTAATATTTAAATGGTGATGATCCCTTTGTAGCTGCTTGTAGACATTTAGTTTCAAGATGAGTTTTAATTAAGGTCATGGCTGGTGGCTTTGGCTTTTTGGCTTCTAGTTGAGGTTGGAGCTCAATGACGTGTTTCAAGCTCGAGCTTTTGGGACTTCCATTCATTAGTCTTCTTAAAATGCATGTCTTGAAGCTTTTGATCTTGATGTTCCCTTGATTACCGAATCGACTTAACACATTCTTGAGGGCACCATCAAGATAGCCAATCAGGTCATGTGGTTTATAGTTCTTCTTAAATGGAGCTTCAAGCTGTTGCTACAGAGCTACAACCTCTTTCATGCCTTCTCCCACCATATCAAGAAATAGTGTACAATTTCACCATTTCATTATACAGGATCGTCAGGTTTTAACTTTTAAGTATTAAAAACACATCGCTAACCGGTAAATAAAAAATAAAAACATGCTAATGATAATAAAATGAATTAAATGAAGATGATATTGACATAAAAAAGTTCCTGAATCTTATGAGGATCATAGAAGATTTTACATACAAAGAAGTTGCCAGAGAAATCTAAAAATTCGATTTACAATAATGTCTTTAATCAAAATTTTATTTAAGTGTAGAGTGTAGCTTGAAACATGCAGTATCTGAAAAATCAGACCTTTTCCCACCTGCAAAAAGGCTTTCCATTACAAAGGCATATTCACATAATAAATTTTGATGTCCAAATTTCAGTGTCCAAATCAAAATAAGAAAAAAAACAATCCATACCATGCTTGGACTAGAATAAGTAACTGTAGGATTATTAGTTTTTTCATAGATCAAACCGATATAATTATCTTGGATTCAATCTCTACTAAGATGCAGAATAACACGTGTTCTGAAACTATACTAACATCTCCCAGTTATGCTAATTTCGACCAATTAACTCTTAACATTTTTTCATTTTTATGCAACTTTGAATTATAATAAATACAACATCGAAGGTTTCTATGGACACCTCTAAGTGTCAAAGCAAAACAAAATGAAGGCAATGTTTACTTGCAGACGCGAAATTATGCATGGGGGTCCTTTGGTGCAAGTTGAGAATCATAAACAACAAAAAAGGATGGAGGTTTGGGTCCTTTGGTGAAGACACAAAAATTATGCAAAATTTGGGTCCTTTGGTGCAGACGCAAAATTATGCAAAATTTGGCGACATTTGGTGCAAGTTGAGAATCATAAACAGCAAAAAAAGTAAGATCCCAAAATGTACATTTAATCAATTTCAACTATTTTTATAAACATCAAAATAGAATTTAATTAGCAAAATTTATTCTTTAATTTAATTAGCAAAATTTTTTCTTTAGAAGGAATACCATCGAGTTAGTATTCACAGGCCACCCACACACGTGCATTCTCTGCAAATATCACAAAATCAAAACCTTAAGAAATCATACCACTTCTCGCTGCTATGGGATAAACCCCAAGAATCCACTCTCGATGTCTCTCCTGCTCCAATGGAACACAAAGTTCATGACTGCAGGCCACAAAATCTTCAAACTCTACAAAAACAAAAAAATTCATTCAAAGTACAGTGGCCTTCGTCAAAAGTTCTATCCTTTAGAAACCCTAGAATCAGACAATGAGGAAAACTGTAGAGATGAAGATCATATGTGCAACTCTGTAAAACCCCAGATTTGTTGAAGCTCCAAACTCACCAATTACACATCACAAAACTGCCAAAAGAGTCATGAAACCAAATAAAAAATCTGAAATTTTGCACATCCATATCAAAATAGGATCAAACTGGGAAATAGAGATCCATACTTTGAGAAAAGGAGGCCCGACGATTTCTGTTACCTACTGTATACTTGATGCATCGATCCTCATGCTTCCAAGTGTTGGATCCTGTCAAAACAACGACGTTAGGATCGAATAATAACATAGACTTACGTTAGCGTATGCTGCGCCGTTGTCTCTGAACTTCACCTCGGATTCGCCACAACGGTCGGTACTTCGTCACGGTGGATCGAAGCAGCGTTTCACCGTTTAAATCTCTATTTAGAAGAGGAATTTAATGGAAGGGAGAAGAAGAACACAAGTTGCCTTATGCAAACTTATGGCATGGTAAGATTAGTCTGAATGCCTTACCCTTGGGTCCTATTTATAGGCTTTAGGGGTAGTTATTGTAGGAAATAACTAAATATAAGCTTATTAGCCTATATTAGCACATTCACTTATCCTCTTCTTCATTCACTTATCAAGTGCCTTTTTGCACTTATAAAGTGACTTTTTCACTTATCGAGTGGTCCTTTTCACACGAGAAAAGGTTTCCTTCGTGCACGCTTTCGTGCACGTGACATCTAAGGTCCATAGGCCATCATACATCCCCTCATGGGTGTATATATGTCGTCCATATCCAACATCTCCCACTCACACTTGAGGGGATTGTAAGGAAACATCTTTTCCTTTAACTCTTCTGTTTATCATACCAAGAAATAGACCGTGTGACCGTCATGCGCATAGAGTCCGCTGTTGTGCACTTGTTAGAGATACACAACACTCCTCGAGGTGCAAAGTTGAGTAGATTAACGCATGCTTTACCCTAGATTATCTCTTCACATATCTTATACTTTATATTTAACAATTGAATCCCATCTGGATTACAATTGGCTGGCCATCTTTGAATCTTTAAAGTCCAAATGTGAATATGAAATTAATCTTCCTCTTCTTGCGATCCTTTCGATCTTGACTTGACTTGCTTTTCTAACACGCCCCGCTGGACCGAATTGACCATAGTCCATAAGCAACATGCTAAGATAGCAATCACCCAGTCAAATCTAAAGGAACCAATTAGAGTCCATAAGGGTAATAAGTTAAGACCCATGTGGTCTTTGGGTCTCACATAATAGTAAACACAATTACTATTCTAACCCAATGGTCAAATGCATACGTAGTATGAATACGTATTACAACATCACTCCTTTCCCAGGGAGCATATGTCTTAATGATGTTGTAAGGATGATGGTCAGACACCACAATGTCTGACTTTGAGTCCCTTTAACTGCTCATTGATCTCCTGGACCAACATCCCGCATAAGACAGATAAGATTTCAAAAAATCTTCTTAGATCTTTTGTAAGCATCCAAATGATGCAGATCTTTCATACGACCGTTTTGTTCAAGTCATGACTCTAAATCATCCGTCTGATGATTTTGACTTTAAACATGTCTCATCTTTATTTTATCCGTCTGATATAATAAAGGCGGTTGCTCATGTGAGAGAGAGCCAACCTCAATCTGTCCGACATACTAGAAAATATAGCTGAGATTTTAAAATGTACACAAACATTTTCTAGAAACTCATATGCAATGTTGAAAAGAACTTATTCTTTTATTAAATTTGATCTTTTACAGACATGGGAATTTACATTGGTACAACTCAGCTCTTACGCAATCCTTGAGATGATAAGTGTTTGTAAAACACATCTCTGGGGATCGCCTTTGTAAGCGGATCCGCTATCATCTCATGCGTAGATAGGTACCTTATGTCTACCTTCTTGGTCTTATCATAGTCTTTTGCAAATTTGTAGCGGATATCAATGTGTTTGGTCTTACAATGGAATTTTAGATCTTTGACATAAGCTATAGATGCTTGACTATCACTATGTATTGGTACAGCACCTGAGTCACTTGCATCAATTAGCCTGTCTAAGAATTTCCTAAGCCAAACAGCCTCTTGAACTGCCATGCTAAATGCTACAAACTCGGCTTCCATCGTTGAAAGTGCGATGCAGGATTGTTTCTTGCTACTCCAGGATATTGCACCAGATCCGAGTAGAAAAACATATCCTGAGGTCGATCGTCGCTCATCGAGATCACCCGCCCAATCAACATCAGTGTAGCCTTAGAGCCTCACGGCATCTCCTTGATAGCATAAAGCATAGTCTGCAGTTCCTTTAAGATACCGCATTATCCTCTTAACCGCTTTCCATTGTACTTGCCCTGGATTGGATTGGTAATGACTTACCATTCCAACGGTAAAACAGATGTCCGGTCTTGTACACATCATAGCGTACATAAGACTACCAACTGCACTGGAATATGGAACTTTTTCCATAATTTCCTTTTCCTTTTGGTTCTTTGGACACGATTTCAGACATAAATTATCGCATTTGCTTATAGGAGTATCAATGGACTTGCAGTCCTGCATATTAAAACGTTTTAGAACCTTCTTTATATAAGTCTCTTGTGAAAGAGAAAGAAGTTTCTTCGAACGATTCCTTGAAATCTTAACTCCAAGGATATATGCGGCTTCTCCCATGTCTTTCATCTCAAAAACTGATGAAAGACAAGCCTTGATATCCATTACAAAGCCCTTGTCATTGTCGACTATTAAAATGTCATCTACGTATAGAGACATAATAACATACTTGCTTTTAATCCTCTTGATATATACACAGTTATCTTCATCAAGCATGGTAAAACCATTTGATAAGACAACTTCTTGAAATCGTATATACCATTGCCTCGAGGATTGTTTAAGACCATATATGGACTTACGAAGTTTACAGACCTTATGTTCGTTTCCTTCTTTTACGAACCCTGTTGGTTGTTCCATATAGATCTCCTCGTCCAATTCTCCATTGAGAAAGGCAGTCTTTACATCCATTTGATGTAATTCGAGGTCTAAGCAAGCTACCATAGCCAGAATCAGGCGAATCGAGGTAAAACGAACAACAGGTGAGAAGGTCTCTTCGTAGTCTATCCCTTCATGTTATGTAAAACCTTTCGCGACAAGGCGAGCTTTATATCTGTCTATCGGTTAGACCGGGGTGACGATTAGACCGGGGTTATCGCGAAAAGACAATGCCTCGTTCATCGGTTAGACCGGGGTGACGGTTAGACCGGGGCGAACCCGTATGGCTCTGATACCAATGTTGGATCCTGTCAAAACAACGATGTTAGGATCGAATAATAGCATAGACTTACGTTAGCGTATGCTGTGTCGTAGTCTCTGAACTTCACCCTCGGATTCGCCACAACGGTCGGTACTTCGTCACGGGCGTTTCACCGTCTAAATCTCTATTTAAAAGAGGAATTTAATGGAAGGGAGAAGAAGAACACAAGTTGCCTTATGCAAACTTATGGCATGGTAAGATTAGTCTGAATGCCTTACCCTTGGGTCCTATTTATAGGCTTTAGGGGTAGTTATTGTAGGAAATAACTAAATATAAGCTTATTAGCCTATATTAGCACATTCACTTATCCTCTTCTCCATTTACTTATCAAGTGCCTTTTTGCACTTATAAAGTGACTTTTTCCACTTATTGAGTGGTCCTTTTCACACGAGAAAAGGTTCCCTTCGTGCACGCTTTCGTGCACGCGACATCTGAGGTCCATAGGCCCTCATACATCCCCTCATGGGTGTATATATGTCGTCCATATCCAACACCAAGAACATCGAAGAAGAAGAAGACATCTTCTTTCCATAATTTTATATCTCCCTCGCTCTCTGACCTAAAAATTTGACGAAAACTGAAATTGAAGAAAACAACTTTGAGCAAAGAGGGCAAGGAGGCCAAGAATAATTCAGGAAGAAAACACCTACCTCTGTTGCTCTACTCCATTACATTCACATCTCTCCACTGGTAGGATGAATGTATCCGAATGCTTGTAGGGGCTAAGGGCCTGTTGGAAATGATGTCTTTAATTTTGCTTTGGAAATGATGTCTTTAAAGAGAGAGAAAACATTGATGTCTTTAATTTTGCTTTGGAAATTATTCAACATGTTGTAGAGTCAAAAAATTTCAAAGATACAAAAGTTTTCAAAATGTCCCCCCCAAACGTAATTGTTTCTCTCAAAAAAAATTCACAACATCCAATCTCATCCCTTGATTCCTCCAGATTAAATCTCGGCCCTTCTTTATCCCAATCCACTTGTCCTAGTCAGCCCTAGGATTCAAAAATCATTGTCAAATATATAATAGACTAGTCATAACCGGTGCCCGTGGTCATGGTTCATTTAAGATTCCCCCGTGAAATCTTTATTCCCAAAAAATTATTTCCACAGCCAAAATTTAAAAGAACAACAATTTAGCATAAAAATATTTAGCGGCACGTGCATCTTTGGCACGTGTATCTTCGGCATGGAACAACAAATACGGCGCCTGCGCCTTCGACGTAGAACAGCAAATTCGACACGGGCACCTTCGGCGCGGAACATCAAATTCTGCGTAGAAAAAAATTCGGCGTGGTCGCCATCGGCGCGGAACAACGCGCGAGTGCCTTCGGCGTAGAACACCAAATTCGACGTAGAAAAAAATTCGGCGTGGACGCCATCGGCACAAAACAACAAATTCGGCACCGAACAACGCGCGAGTGCCTTCGGCGCGGAACAACAAATTCAGCGCGGGTGCCTTCGGCAATTTTTTTACGCTAATACAATTTTAATTTAATATATCATACTTTTCCACAATCTTTCCCAATACAATTTTAATTTCAAAGTTTAGGTTTCCAAGACACTTTTCCCGCAAAATTTAATCTCTACAATCTTTCCCAGGACACTTTTAAGTTCAACGTTTTGGTTCCCAAGACACTTTACCCCCAAAAATTTAAGTTTTCCCACTAAAATTTTCACAAATTCCAATCTCAACCATTGATTTACTAAGATCAATCTCAGCCACTCTTTATCTTGTCCTAGTCAACCCTAGAATTCAAAAAACGTTGTCAAATGTATAATAGATTTTTTTTGTTTCTCATAGCATGTTTATTTCCAAGTTGCAACGTTACTTAATTTTCTATAAATTTTAGCATTTGTCGTATTCAAGAAAATTAAAATTTTATGTTGATTTTTAATTTCTCTTATATATTTTTTTATTCATGATATATTAGCGCATCATTAGAAATAAAACATGTATTGCAATCAATAAGATGGGTATGCTATGGGAACTATGATGTATATTTGTAACGATGAATCTCAAACTTCCCGTAATGATTGCCCAATCAATTGTAAGGAAAAAGTATGAAGTACAATGAAAATCAAAGACATGAGGTACAAGTTGCGAAGCCCATCCTGTAGAGGTGAGTTGCTGCTTAGGGCTGACCTCGAGTCCCGATGGCGAGTCACATTTGACAGGTTGGGCCAGGCCTTGATGCTGGTGGGGCCCAAGTAAAAAATCAATATCAACACTAGTATAAATCACCTAATTTTCTTTAAACATCATTTTGAGGAGGACTAAATTATGTGACACCTGATGGTTATAGGATAACAATCAATGTAAATAATTCAGAGAGATTATTTCATCAATGATAAATAACATAAACAAGATTGACAAAGGCCAAGTATACAGGTTGTAACTGAGTGTCACTAATTATTATTTTTGTGTGGTGGAAATGAGTATCACGGGTTATTAATTTTAAGGGCGCCCAGATAAATCTCCATATATACAGGATGAATAGACTTATATTTCTTGACTTATTGTCTAATTGTAATTTTTGTTATGAGTGAGTGAGGCCTTTGGCCTCCCCACCTCTCTATCCCTTCATTACTCACCACTACGTAGTCGTGGGGACCCTTGCTATACCATTGATATGAATATATAGAGGACCATGGCAATGAGCCATGGTTACTCTTTCTTTGAGTTTTATCCAACACGTTATCAGCACGAAAGCTCTCATTCTTAAGCTTCTCCTTTTATACCCTCAAATCACCCTCACCGCGCTTAGGAATCTTGGTTGCTGCGATCCGTTGCGGTGATTTCTGCGCGTTGAAGCTCTATCCCTTGGAATTTTTGGTTGCAGCGATCCGTTGCGGCGATTTCCACGGGGCATCAGATTCGGGGATTCATTCTACGGATCTTTATTTTTTATAGATCTTCCATAGATCTTTGATCTAGAGGTAAATTTTTTTATTAAACCCCTAAATCACTATTTTAACATGCGCATGTTGTTTAAATCTGTGATAATTATTTTCTAAGAGTTCTATGGCATAATATATAGCAAGAAAATCAAATTACACACACAGATTTCCTATTAACAACAACTTTCAAATCTGTTTTTTCAGAGATTATTTATTATTAAAAAAATTTAATACTACTCCATTCGGGAAAATCAGAACATATTGGGGTATTAAATTTAACAAATTGTGAAATGTTAATTGGAAATATAACCCTGAATACAATATGATCATTTTAAGAGGGGAAAATGATGTGTTTGTAATATCTAGGCCTTGACTAGTTGAATATCTTCCTTACTAGAAATGGATATAAACTGCACAAAACATTAATAAGTTCGTTCCTAAGATTGTTGCTAAGATTGTTGCTAAGATTGTTAATTTAAGTATAGAAACTCAATCTAAGCCCCTAATATCTTATTACCATTTAAGACATTTAATTTCCCTGCCATGGTTATGAATACTAACCATGCTATCCAATGGCAGTAAACTTGTAAAATAGCAACTATTTATATTGCAACAGCTATTCCAGCATCTACAAGCAAAAAAATGTGTAATGTTCGGGGCTTATTTTAAAAAAAATAGATACAAATAGTAGTTTTATCTGCACACCTTCATTTTCTCATTTAAATAACTTTTTCATTCAGAACTAAATAACAAGTGTCCATCTCAAGAGCCTTTTATATTGGACGAAAATACGCCATTCATATTTTGTGAGCAATTTTAATTACTCTTTCTTTTGAGCGTGCCGCCCACCCACTGTTTGGGGGGCATCCCGATCGGCAAACCCCCCCCCCCCCCCCCCCTGATGGGGAGGGCATTTCTGTTGCCTTCGAAGTTGAAGGGAAACCAGGGGGTCTTTTCGACTCCCCTGGCGGTTGGCCCTAAACATCCAAACTTCCTCCCATTTAAGCCCTAATTAGGGTATGGGGGAAGTGCCTCCCCTGATGGGCCAGAATCCTAGTAATTAACAAAGTTGATAAAAAAAATATATGGTATTTTTTTTGCTTATGGGCCAGCAGCCCGCAGCCATCCCGTAGGCTTCGGGCCTGCAGGCAATTTAATTTTAAATTCATAAAATACCCTATTAAACCCTGAAAATTCCAGATATATCTGGAAACATCAAAAAAATCTAAAAGAAAAATTCTTGAAAAATCTAGAAAAATCAGGATGAGGATTTTGAGTATAAATAGCTCATTTTGGGGTGAATTATAAGTTTGTTTATGTTTCCAATGTGTAATTCATTATTGCTCGCATTATTCATAATTGGATTACAATTAATATTAATTTACGTTTTGATAAATTAAAAGGATCCTGAGACCGCTCTGTCGGTTAGGTAGTAACCTAACTGGTAATGACGTTTTCCTGTGGTCCAAGTAAATTATTAAACGTAATTTTTATATAAATTGCTTGTTATGTTGGAAATACATCTTATGCATGTTATATCTAGTAGTTTCATATTTTTGGCATATGTTGTTGCTTATAATATATATGAACTACATGTTTAATTGCTATTTGCATGATTTATTCATGCATTTGTACTCAAACTATGATTCTGGCACAATAATAATTTTTCAAAATTTTTTTAATCATATCTGCATTGACAAATGAACTTGAAGTTCAAATAGAATGTCTATACCCTTCTAACCAAATAAAATATGTTGGAATTATGCGACCATTAATGCTTCCATCTTCTGGACATACGTTTAAATGATGCGTACTTTACGGTAAATAGATCTATCATATCTATTTTAATATATATTATTGTTCGCACCCGAAGATGCCATAAATCCACTAATTTATTTATTACACTCACGTTACAAGGTAAGATTCTTGAATCTAGCCTTGCATAATGCACGCGCCTGAAGTCGTGCATGCATAGAAGTGAGAACTAAATTTTTCACACCAACATATATTTACTCCCCATATTCATGTTCCTCTATCCACATAAATCCAGAATGGCTCAATAAAGTGGCCTGAAGACCATACTAGAGCATTCACATGAACTTTGAAAAGTCTACCATAAATTAGATTAGTGGAATACTTAAAACATGGAAAGACCATGACATATAATGTACTGGAAATAAATATAGAAAGGGAAGAAATGATATACCTCTACTTGGAATAATCAATGTCAGACCTATATCAGACCAAGAAGTTCTGAAAAGTCTCATATTGGTTTTGTTATATGATAGGTCATTAGATTATGCCATTGAAAATATATACATATCTAGTCTAGACGATGTTTGTCGATCTACCTATTTTGTATTACATATATATTCTATGAGGACAAATATATTTATGCAAAATAAAATTTAATCTAGTACCAGACCATAGTTATTGTGAGTATTTTTCATAAATAGCATTGGACTTATGCTTCAAAAAGCATTTCACCCTTAATTTTATCCAGTAGATAATTATTTTTGGGACGTCTACTTGAGGTTCAAGGTTTACAAAGCCTGAATACTCTATATAAGGATACGCCTGTACTCTCAAATATTAAAAATCAATAATATCAGAAGCTTTTTCCCAAATAAATTCAAGCATATGAAGATAAAGGAACACCTGTAGTGCCCTATTTCGTCCAAATCTTACTTTTGGCACGATATAATATGCCACTTTGAATTGTTATTGATGCAAGACATCATTTACCAATCCTATATAAACGAAGAACTTTAATTTTCTTCAAACATGGTAACATTTTCATTATCCCATTAAACGGAAAAATGATTACGAGAACATCTCCACTTCACATGGATATTGAATCTCAATATTTCCCTAATAGAATTTATATGATATATTTTACTATCATCATTAAATTATGAAGACCTCTTGGTCTCTTGAGAGTATTTTAGGGATAAAAGTTAAACTTTTTCACTCCCTAATAGGGCTGATGATGTACATTAGTGTACTCATCTATATATCCTCTTAAAATGGTCATATTCAAAACCTTGTTATCCAGCCGTAGTCCAGATTATTATTAATCACAACGGACATATTACCTTACTGAGATATTGGTTGGGTTGTTACTTACCCTCATACCACCCTCAAAAATGCCGCAGTGGAACGAACTTATTCATCGGGATTAACCATCCTGGATGAAATATTCCGAGATCCCCAAACGGGGGAGGCATTATTGCACATCTTATAAATCGTGCCTTGACGGGTTCATATCCCCAGTTCTATGCTCAACTTCTTTGATGTCGAGCTTATTGTGGATTTTTTTGGGATAACACTGGGAAATCAATTATATTTAACAATGAAATTAAACACCCTGAAGTTTTGTGTTCACAGCTAGAAATGGGTTATATGTAAATCATTAAATTGATAATAACGT
Organism: Scilla litardierei; assembly: GCA_030789695.1. Classification (NCBI taxonomy): domain Eukaryota; kingdom Viridiplantae; phylum Streptophyta; class Magnoliopsida; order Asparagales; family Asparagaceae; genus Scilla; species Scilla litardierei. Next base: position 101,772,707 of record CM061142.1, read on the forward strand.
ATTCTCTTCTGTTAAATCCAGTTATTGGTGCCTGCATGTGGACATGCAATTATAATGTAGACAATTAAAACGCCTACTTAGAACCTATTTATATGTGCCTAATCACCACATATAAATAGTTTCCGAGACCTCCTAACAGAGGAAAGCATTTTATCATTATTCTACTTTGCATGTTGCGTCGTTAATCAGAATAAGACCCTCTTGTGGTCATATTTTTTGACGATGCACCTTGCATATAGCGCATCACCAAACATATCTCTTATGAGGGTATTTGGTTGCCATGATGGTCTCTCCATAACACCACTATAAACCATCAGAATGCCGTCTTAGATCTATTTTCCGGGCGTAATTAACACAGATAAATAGATTCCGAGCACCCCTTACGGGGAAAGTATTTATAGCACATCTCATAGATTGTGCCTTGATGGGTCTCATATAAAGAATCGATAGTGAAGATTAGATCCTGAAGATCCTTCACATTTAGGATTCTTTAATTTTCCAGTATTATGTTCAACATAATTATTGCCCTGAGCCTGAAGCTCAATTGACCATACCATGAATGTGTTGAGATCATGAAGATCCACACTTATGAAACTGTTAAACAGTTTTTAAACATTTAAACTGACACTCTGAATATTGTCAGAATCACACATCCCTGCTGCTAAAAATCTAGCTAGGATTGACATACCAATAATAATGGATGCAATCCACCAATAGCAGAAGTGGATGTACTCACTGGATGAAGGCATACCACGGGTCATCAATGAGAAATAAAACTCATTGAGACCTTTAAACAATACCACCACAGGAAACTGAGCTCGTTTCCATATCCTCTCCATTTTCCAGAACCTTCTGAAGAGATGAATCAGGAATGATTTGAAATATAAATGTATAATGTACGTACATGGGGAGGTGTTTGGATAATAAAAACACACTTGTCAACAATAACTCACGTTTCATTTTTGCCATTTAAATGATAATGATAAATATCGTTCCACACTCCGTTTCCTGAAGAAAATGTAGAGATTGGCCAATAATGTGGAATGAGGCAATAATAAGATAAGCTAGACTCACTTATGAAATGTGAAGTGTTTGGACCTGAAGTCCAGATATCAAAAGATATCAAACCTGTGGGATAACCGAGTATTGTATAAATATAAATAAATAAAAGCGTATTCTATAAGCAACATGCTATAGCTTAGAGGTTTATTTCGTAGAAACTAGGAAGTAATCAAGTAAGATGAGCTTAACTCACCTACAAAGTTATTTAAACTGATGCATAAGACTCCCTGATCATAGTTGCAAAAACCATGCGATTGGCAAAGAAAGTTTTAGGCTATGTTGCTATGGATGATGTGACAACATACCCTTACAGATTTCCTCCTTATTTGCCTGGATAGATTTTTGGGACATCTACCCTTTGAAATTATCGTCCTGAAGATGAATAATCATCCTGAAGATGAACTTATCATCCTGAAGATAAAATTATCATCCAGAAGATGAAACCATCATCCTGAAGATGAATAGACACCCTGAAGATGAAACTATCATCTTGAATATGAAATACTCATCATGTAGATGATAACATCATCCTGAAGATGAATGTACATCCTGAAGAAGATACCGTCATCATAAAGATGAAATACTCATCTCGAATCTGAAAATATCATCCTTATGATGATACCATCATCCTGAAGATAAAATAATCATCCAGCAGATGAATAATCAACCAGAAGATGAAAACGTCATCCTGAAGATGACTTATCATCTTGCAAATGATAACTTCATTCACCCAAAGTTGATGAAGAAACATGGACACTTGCATTCCACTATATACACCAACTGGTTTTATGGATGCATATTGAAGATTTTTTTCCCCTAGCTGGAAGATGGGGAGAATATCCTAGGTCCTGAAGTGCCCAACTCCTTTATCTGGCCAACTACACGTGTCTTTATAGAATGTTTGCAGTAAAGCTGTTAGCCAGATACAGTGCAGCGCCTGCAGCGCAACACTGGACCATGGATACATAGCTTCTGCGCTATCTCCAAGGGTCAAGAATTAGAAACCATGGAAATATATTTGCATATGCAGGTTAAAGATCATTGCGATGACTAAGCACAAAATGAATAGCCACCTTATCACGCCCCGCTTCCCATTTTACCGGGAGCGGGGACGCGAGCGGGTCCGCGATGTGCTTAAAACAAGGAGGAGTACTTTTTTCTTTCCTTTTTGAATCTTTTCTTTTCTTCCTCCTTGGCTTAAACACACTAAGCGTCTGTATAGAAATTACAGATCCTTGCATGCAAATTTAAGAGGCAGCTCAAACAACATTATTACATATCCAGCGTACAATAATTAAGATACATCTTGGGCCTAGTATGGTCAATACAAACAAGGTACACAAATTACATTATTTTAAATATAAAGAAACAATCGTGAAGGGGATCGTCTAATCTTTAGCGGGTAGGTACTCCACGTGCTCGTCAAGCACAGGCTCGACTCCTGCAGTAGTGTCTTCAAAGAACTCACTATCGATACCTGATGGACATTTCGTAAAACAACAAAGTGAAATGTCCGTCAGCGAGGTTTACTCGGCAAGATAATCTCAAAACCAAAACGTTAGACATTTTAAAATTAAACAACACTGAACTTTAAAGACAAGCAATAAGTTTACTTTGAAAGAGTTAAAGACATGCGATAAATTTAACTTTAAAGACAAGCAGTAAGTTTAAACTTTAAAAGAGTTAAAAATAAGCAATAATTTTAACTTTAAAAGAATTAAAGACCAGTAATAAGTTGAACTTAAAACAGTTAAAGCAGTTAAACATTTGCAACCTGCAGCAATTTAATCATTTGTTAGCCATTTGCAATACCATTTGCAACCTGTAACAATTTCATTATTCAATAACAATTTGCAATGCCATCTGTAACCTATGACAATTTAGCGTTTAATAATCACATTGTAGCAACCTGTAGAAAAAGAGGTTAGAACAATAATCAATAACCAGTCTATCCTAGTGATAAGTCCATGTCCAAGAGTACTAGAGATAACCAACATGCAGCCTGCGACGGGGGCAACTCCGCGGCTTACCCACCGTTCCGATATGGCAACAATCAAGGATCTAACCCCCGTAATGTGTTGGAGGTAATTTAGTATGGCGCATCCAGCCATTCCGTAACACTTGTGATCATAGACTACCCCAATCCCAGGTCAAGTCAAGTGTCGGTCAAAAGACGTGTACTATCTGTTTATTATTGAATTCCATCTTCCATTCTATATTGTTAAAGTTCCATCTTACATTCAATCAATTTAGTCTCGGCGTTTCTGAAGGGTTTTCTGGGACCCTTATGGCAAAAAAAATTCTATTCCCGTCCTAAGTCGGACAGAACATTGACATAAAAGTTTACAGCGGAAGAATAAAACAGTTAATCTAATTAACATGCAGTTAAAACAATTTTAACTTAGCCCTTAGGTACAAAACCCTTAGCCAAGATCTATGCCAACTTGGGATGGATCTGACCATCCCAAGAAGGATCTAGCCTACTGCGATTAAATTAAACTAATGCTAATAAAAACACATACCCGGAATCTCAACCCTGGAGCAGGCGAGATGTTCCACACCGTCTTCCGATCCGCTCCCATCCCACGCCGAGCCGCTCCTCGAACCGCTCCCTGAACCGCTCCTCGAACCGCTCCGCATCCTGAGGCGAGCAATCCTCGTGTCGCCGAGCTAACCACGCGCCGAAGAAAGTTTCACGCGAGTGAAACCTCCGCCAAGATTTCGGATCTGAATCCGAACTCCTTCATGGCTTTGCTAGAGCCCTCAAGAGTAAGGCAGAAATTTAGGGAGATAGAAGAAATATTAATTTAAGCCTAGATCCAAGCGTGCTCCAACATTTACGAAAGCCGCTCAGATCTAGAGCTTGGGACGAGTTTTGAGAAGGAGAGCAGGCCCCTATTTATATAGGCAGCTGACTGCTCTCCTTAACTCAAAATCCGATGTGGGACTAATAATTGGGTTAATTAAAATCAAGTTAGTTTGCCCTTCATAAAGTACAAACTTCCGTGAATTTTAACTCACTCACCGTTGAGCTTCATGATTGATACAACCTATCAATTCGAAGGGTGTTCAACAGTGAACGCATAGGAAAAAAACCGTTCGTCAATCGGAGTCCGTTTGACCCTCCAATTGATCGCCCAAAGTTCAGCCCTCGGCTAGTTTTTCGCAAAAACTGAGCCGTCAAATTTCTGCATCAACAAGGGTTCAAAACCCTAGGACTGGGGCCCACAGGTGGGCCCCACTCGTGCTGCGCGCGTTGAAAAAATGCATGGGCAAAGCCCAGGCCACGCATGGGCTTGCCCAGGCCCAGGCCGCGCCTGGGCTTAGCCCAGGCCAGCGCCTGGGCTTGCCCAGGCCTTGGGCAAAATTTCCAGTACATTTTTCTTTTGGCCTTTTTGAGCATATCTTGGGCATCTGGCGTCCGATTTGGACGCCATTCGAACCTGGGTTTAGACCGGGACATTCATGTCTTACCCGTGAGCTTTTTCTTGCGTTTATATTATTAAATATTGTCTCAAAATATTTAAAACACATTTAATCTCTTTTGCATCAAATGCAAAATAGTCCCTAGCTTAAATTATCGTTTGCATCAAAATGCAATTTTCTCTTCCTTTGCATCAAATTCAAATTATTATTTCTACCTATAACTAGACAAAGGTCACACTCTTTGTGTGACCCTACGGCCTGACCCTACTACAGGTTGGGCTCGAAGCCCTATACGGCAAAGAACACGAGCAGTGGCTGACGTCCCTGTATCGGAATCATCATAATGTGGTTAACTCATCAACATGAGAATTGTCGGGACCACCATGACCGTGTCTGTGATGATTTCTGTAGTTATAGTCTCTTCGTCTAAACTATGTCGTGTAGATCAAGTCTAGGGTACGGTCGAACTGTCAACCCCAATAACCTGACTCCGGTTAGTTTCTATCGATCTTTAGTCAACTAATGTTGGACTTCTTCCAACATACTCTGCGCAGAGTTTTTACTAAAGACCGAACTAACTCTACGACACTAACTCCCATTGACCGGGAGAGATGAATCCTCTCTTGGTCATTACTCTCCTCGTATGCTTCAAGTGACCCAATCAAAGACCTTTCAACAGGCCTAGCCTCGAAGTTAGGTCGGTGATCTAAGTGGCACCGTTCACACACAGGTTCATAAAATGACCTCAAGTCAAAAGACCAACTTGCCTATCATCACTAAGAGTCATCATTGACTGATTGGTCAATGTAACCATATGATAACTCTTGTGGATCGTTCAGTGAACTTATTCTCTAATGAGCACTTGTGTCTCGTCTCCGACTTCGCCAAGTCGAACGATCATGAGATCATCGCCACCGCTAAACGGTGAAGACTAAGACACAATGGTCTATCCGATGTTTCGATATCCTTATCTCAAAACATCTACGACCACGAACCATTTTAGACTTATGCTACAGACGGTCAAACATTTCTCCATGATCGAGATACTCATCTCGATACCTGTTTGACCTTGCATAAAGTCTCAGGACTTTACCTAAGTTAATATTTAATGTTAACTACATTATAATATAACTTAGATAAATTATTACCAAACAGCTTACTGTTATTTCGAACAAGATGTTTGTGATATTCGCACAGAGATAAATAGCCTCGAGGGCATCATATCTCTACATCTCCCACTTGCACTCAGGCCTATTTATCTCGGTATCTTATATCGTTTTTACACATAAGTTTTCCCGACTTCATGTGGTAGAGCCTTCGTGAGTGGATCTGCTAAAACCGTCTACACTATAGACTTAAGGCGTTTCTATGTTCATGTTAGACTAATCATTTGAATCTCATTCAAATAATTCACTTGGTCTTTCGGAATCCATAATATTTTTATTTATTTGGATCTTATCCCGTTCATCGTACCTTACGATAATAATTTTAAATTAGTTATTGGTCATTTCAAATGGCTCATATTTACTTCTGATAAAGTATCAAACTCTTTGATCACTTCATCAAAATATATGTTCCATCCCTTTGATGCCTCGCATGAAATTTATACGATCCCACTGACCTTGAAAACTTTCTAGCTAATTCATATAAGTTGGTCCGTCTAATTCATATAACTTTCTAGTAAACTAAATTCCAAATTTTATTTACGCACACGTACCTGTTCTGATTGGATCAAGTTATAAATCGGAGTTACTACTCCGAATTTCATCCTAGAAGTTGACTAAGTCATCATCAGTTATGATGTCTAACTCGACTTTTCGTCTGACGAAATTCGAGTAATTATACAACTTCATAATGATTGATTTGAATATCTTATTGATAATGTCCTCATAGAACATTATCAAAAACTAGGCATTACTATCTGGGACTTAACCCAGAGGGAGGACTTAACTCAGAGTCACTTGCAATGGATCACACCAAGTCTAACTCAGTGTGATTCATACTTTTAACATACGGATGTGTTAACAGACTTGACCTGAGAGAAAATCTTATTTTCTTTTAATTACGCAAGATTTTATGTAGCTAAGAATTTGACCATTCGATCTAATCGAATCAGTTTAAATACTTTAGTCATTTGGTTCTTTATTTTATCATACTTGTGTTTCATCAAGAACACGTGTCTTAATAAAATATACGAATAACTTATCAGTATGTACGAGACTGAGTTCGACAACTCATTCTCCCACCGTCTTACAGATGGGTTTCGGCCATTATATTGAAGAGGGTAAGACCCACAAGTGTCCGTAGACTTCTGAATAATACGAGAGGTCAGACCCCTCTTTATGTGACTTGTGTAGCTTAGTCTCTCGATACGGCCTAGTCTATTTTTGCCATATAAGTTTGCTACTATCTTGTGTATTTATATATTAACATTTAATACATATTACTCATTGCTTCAGAAGTAATGTGACGACATTCGTCATAATGTAGTTAACCTTTTATATAACAATAATAATGAAATCGTGACATCAAAATATGTCACATTTTCATTTCCTCCTACTTATGCCTTTACCAATGATAAATTAAACTATTTATCTCGATTGACTTTCCGGAGTGCCTTCTTCCTTTTCTAAATCACATTTAGATATAAATAGCCCAACTTAAATAAATAGATATGCAAACATCTCATGTATTCAAACGCCTGAGAGTTGCAATCTTGAGTGTAGCTCAAGAAGTAGCTTGTCTCAAGATCCGATTGGGATACATAGTCTTGCACCGCTCATGCCCTCGTATTCAACTCAAACGGTTTGATCGAATTCTCGAACTTTGTAGATCAAAATTATTTGTCCATACAACCTTGAGTGTAGCTCGACAAGTTGTAGGGAGAAACATACTTCGAATATCCTATATGTTCAAGCTGTCTCATATAGAGACGAGTGACACGTAGCGTGAATTTATTTGTTGGACCCAGAACTTAATGAAATCATATTTCTTAAGTCTGTTTCTTCAGAAGGTCATTTTAATGTCAACGAGAATATAGTTTAAATTCTATCAATTAGAATTTAACTTGATATTCAATTAATCAACCTATTTGACCTGTTAGCTAATTCCATTAAAATATTATAATTAGATTCATTCGGTAAACATAGTCTTGCCCTAGTTTAGCATATGTTCAATATTAAATATAGGTAGGATGTCTTTTATCTATCTATATCCTCCCACTATTTTTACAATCGTTTCAAAGCTTAATAACGAACGATTTAATCGAATTAAAATTAATGGGTAAGAGGTCCAATTGCCCTGAGCCTAACAACCTTGAGTGTAGCTCAACAAGTTGCTTGACTTTGCGATCGGAAGATGACTCTTCATCGATCATATCAGATATGACGCTCTTATCGGTTTTTGCCCCTAGTCATTTGTGATCATGAGTGTGCTCATCCAAATCACAATGTCTAGTCTAGTCGGACCCTTGTTTTCGTGTCTAGCCTGACTTGCCCCGCCGCTCGGTGTATTCACGACACATCGGTTTGGGTCAGGTCTTAGACTACATCTAGCCACTACATCATTGACATAACTTACGTCGGCGCATGGTAATACGACGGTTTGGGGCAAGTCAAGATTTCATCTTATGTATTTAAGGAGTTGGTTTCTATAAGGTTGCCATGTTACAGCTTGAGTGTAGCTCTACAACTATAACACTGGTCCTATGGTTGCCAGCCCATAAAACAAGGAGGGCTACGGCTAATCTTGAAAAAGATCATTAACGTATATGACTTAGATATAGTCCAGGATGTCATACAATCATGATTCGCGACATTGCGGTCCAGCGGAACACAGCCAGGGAATTGACTAAGCCAGGATCACTATAGGGTGATCCAGAACTCTTAGACAAGCACATTGACTGGATCATGGTCCATTGAATGAAGCTTGTCATTTTTATATGCGTGCCATAGACTAAACAGCTTTTATTAACAACTAATTAATCATATCAACTAGTTGAATCCTTAAATTCAAAATTTTAGGATTTGTTTAATAACTTTTATTAAATCCTTATCAACTATAAGGTTCACGTGCTATCCTAATCGTTATTAGGATTTTAATAAATTTATTAACCAACGCTAAAAGCGAAGTCCTTTAATGAGAATTAATAATAACAATTAGAATTAAGATTCATTAAAAGGACTACCCTAATCAGGAATTAGGTCTTGAAGTGTTGTTAAAAGTTTTATTAAAACATAGCATGTCATTAAAATGCAATTAATAAATTTTAATTATTTCTTAATGGCTAACCTAAAGGGTTGTCTTGTGTTATCAAATAAGGGACAAGATGAACTAGCCATTAAAATAAAGCTACACTAATCTTATCGCATAAAATGAAAGTGTACAACTATTTAACAATTAAATAGACTAAAGTTTATCGCATTTAGACTTTTAAAATCAGGTTTAAAAATATCTTATAAATTTAAAACATCATTTTAAAACATTTCCATGTTCAAAAATTTATCATATAGAATTTTTAAACATCTAAATTATTTTAAACTTATCGCTTAAATTTAAAAAGCCTTAAAATCAATTTTAAAATTATCACATAAATTTAAAATCACCATTTTAAAATTTCCATGTTTATAATTTTATCATATAAAACATTTAAACATCTAAAATCCTTTTTAAATCATCTTTAAAAAATATCGCATAAATTTTAGAATATTTTAAAAAGGCATCTAAAAATTATTTTAAAATCATCTCATAACTTTAAAACATTTTATAAAGTATTTTGAAAAGCATTTCAAAGTTTAATAATAATCGCAGGCTAGATCGTTATGCATACCAGGCTCTGATACCACTGAAGGGTTTTCTGAGACCCTTAGGGCACAAAAAAAATATATTCACATCCTAAGTCGGACGGAACATAGACATAAAAGTTTACAGCGGAAGAATAAAACAGTTAATCTAATTAACATGCAGGTAAAACAATTTTAACTTAGCCCTTAGGTACAAAACCCTTAGCCAAGATCTATGCCAACTTGGGATGGATCTGACCATCCCAAGAAGGATCTAGCCTACTGCGATTAAATTAAACTAATGCTAATAAAAACACATACCCGGAATCTCAACCCTGGAGCAGGCGAGATGTTCTGCACCGTCTTCCGAGCAGCTCCCGTCCCACGCCGAGCCGCTCCTCGAACCGCTCCCCGAACCGCTCCTCGAACTGCTCCTCGAACCGCTCCGCATCCCGAGGCGAGCAATCCTCGTGTCGCCGAGCTAACCACGTGCCGAAGAAAGTTTCACGCGAGTGAAACCTCTGCCAAGATTTTGGATCTGAATCCGAACTCCTTCGTGGCTTTGCTAGAGCCCTCAAGAGTAAAGCAGAAATTTACGGAGATAGAAGAAATATTAATTTAAGCCTAGATCCAAGCGTGCTTCAACATTTACAAAAGCTGCTCAGATCTAGAGCTTGGAACGAGTTTTGAGGAGGAGAGCAGACCCCTATTTATATAGGCGGCTGACTGCTCCCCTTAACTCAAAATCCGAAGTGGGACTAATAATTGGGTTAATTAAAATCAAGTTAGTTTGCCCTTCACAAAGTGTAAACTTCCGTGAATTTTAACTCACTCATCGTTGAGCTTCATGATTGATACAACCAATCAATTCGAAGGGTGTTCAACAGTGAACGCATAGGAAAAAACCGTTCGTCAATCGGAGTCCGTTTGACCCTCCAATTGATCGCCCAAAGTTCAGCCCTCGGCTAGTTTTTCGCAAAAACTGAGCCGTCAAATTTCTGCATCAACAAGGGTTCAAAACCCTAGGACTGGGGCCCACAGGTGGGCCCCATGCGTGCTGTGCGTGCTGAAAAAATGCCTGTGCAAAGCCCAGGCTGCGCCTGGGCTTGCCCAGGCGCTGGGTAAATCTTGAGCATTTGGTGTCCGATTTGGACGCCGTTCGAACCTGGGCTTAGACCGTCTTACCCGTGAACTTTTCCTTGCGTTTGTATTATTAAATATAGTCTTAAACAATTTAAGACACATTTAATCTCTTTTGCATCATATGCAATTTAGTCCCTATTTGGGCTTAAATTATCATATTGCATCAAATGCAATAATTCCATCCATTGCATCAAAAATGCAAAATATTCTCCCTAACTAATTTCTACCTATTACTAGATGAAGGTCGCACTCTTTGTGTGACCCTACGGTCTGACCCTACTACAGGTTGGGCTCGAAGCCCTATACGACAAAGACCACGAGCAGTGGATACCATCCCTGTTTCAGCATCACCATAATGTGGTTAGCTCATCAACATGAGAATTGTCGGGACCACCCTGACCGTGTCTGTGATGATTTCTGCAGTTATAGTCTCTTCGTCTAAACCATGTCGTGTAGATCAAGTCTAGGGTACGGTTGAACTGTCAACCCCAATAACTTGACTCCGGTTAGTTTCTATCGATCTTTAGTCAACTAATGTTGGACTTCTTCCAACATACTCTGCGCAGAGTTTTTACTAAAGACCGAACTAACTCTAAGACACTAACTCCCATTTACCGGGAGAGATGAATCCTCTCTTGGTCATTACTCTCCTCGTATGCTTCAAGTGACACCCAATCAAAGACCTTTCAACAGGCCTAGCCTCGAAGTTAGGTCGGTGATCTAAGTGGCACCGTTCACACACAGGTTCGTAAAATGACCTCAAGTCAAAAGACCAACTTATCTATCATCACTAAGAGTCATCATTGACAGATTGGTCAATGTAACCATATGATAACTCTTGTGGATCGTTCAGTGAACTCATTCTCTAATGAGCACCTGTGTCTCGTCTCCGACTTCGCCAAGTCGAACGATCATGAGATCATCGCCACCGCTAAACGATGAAGACTAAGACACAATGGTATATCCGATGTTTCGATATACTTATCTCGAAACATCTACGACCACGAACCATTTTAGACTTATGCTACAGACGGTCAAACATTTCTCCATAATCGAGATACTCATCTCGATACCTGTTTGACCTTGCATAAAGTCTCAGGACTTTACCTAAGTTAATATCTAATCTTAACTACATTATAATATAACTTAGATAAATTGTTACCAAACAGCTTACTGTTATTTCGAACAAGATGTTTGTGCTATTCGCACAGAGATAAATAGCCTCGAGGGCATCATATCTCTACATCTCCCACTTGCACTCAGGCCCATTTATCTCGGTATCTTATATCATTTTTACACATAAGTTTTCCCGACTTCATGTGGTAGAGCCTTTGTGAGTGGATCTGCTAAAACCGTCTACACTATAGACTTAAGGCGTTTCTATGTTCATGTTAGACTAATCATTTGAATCTCATTCAAATAATTCACTTGGTCTTTCGGAATCCATAATATTTTTATTTATTTGGATCTTATCCAGTTCATCGTACCTTACGATAATAATTTTAAATTAGTTATTGGTCATTTCAAATGGCTCATATTTACTTCTGATAAAGTATCAAACTCTTTGATCACTTCATCAAAATATATGTTCCATCCCTTTGATGCCTCGCATGTAATTTATACGCTCCCACTGACCTTGAAAACTTTCTGTCTAATTCATATAAGTTGGTCCGTCTAAATCATATTTAGAAAAACGAACTTATAAGTGAATGCTCCAATTTTCATGGTCAACAAGAGCGTTTCACATCGATTTTGGTCCGAGTAGATCTGTACATATCTGCTGGCGAGACAGTTTCAACATAATCCGTTTTATAGGAATTAGGATGAAAACCGTTCTCGACCAACATAATTACACTTCACTATTTTCCTTTCTGCACCAATCTTTTAACTTAAATATTTACTTACAGAAAGTGAGGAAATATTTTCCTTGTGCCCGTAAACTAAATTCCAAAATTTATTTACGCACACGGACCTGTTCTGATTGCATCAAGTTATAAATCGGAGTTACTACTCCGAATTTCATCCTAGAAGTTGACTAAGTCATCATCAGTTATGATGTCTAACTCGACTTTTCGTCACACGAAATTCGTGTAATTATACAACTTCCTAATGATTGATTTTATGAATATCTTATTGATAATGTCCTCATAGAACATTATCAAAAACTAGGCATTACTATCTGGGACTTAACCCAGAGGGAGGACTTAACTCAAAGTCACTTGCAATGGATCACACCAAGTCTAACTCAGTGTGATTCATACTTTTAACACACGGATGTGTTAACAGACTTTACCAGAGAGAAAATCACATTTTCTTTTAATTCACAAGATTTTATGTAGCTAAGAATTTGACCATTCGATCTAATCGAATCAGTTTAAATACTTTAGCCATTTCGTTCTTTATTTTATCAGACTTGTGTTTCATCAAGAACACGTGTCTTAATAAAATATACGAATAACTTATTTTGGTTAATCTTGACCCGAGTACATCAGTATGTACGAGACTGAATTCGACAACTCATTCTCTCACTGTCTTACAGATGGGTTTCGGCCATTATATCTAAGAGGGTAAGACTCACAAGTGTCCGTAGACTTCATAATACGAGAGGTCAGACCCCTCTTTATGTGACTTGTGAAGCTTAGTCTCTCGATACGGCCTAGTCTATTTTGCCATATAAGTTTGCTACTATCTTGCGTATTTATATATTAACATTTAATATATATATATATATATATATATATATATATATATATATATATTACAAATGAGGGCAGATTTTGAATTTGTCCTATGTGGCAATGTCACATCAAGTTTTGGAGGGAAATTTTTAGGTTAAAGAAAAATTTGTTGGGAATACACAAAAGCATTGAAATTAGGAATAGCCTTTTAATATTAGTTATGAAAAAATATTGTGCATACACACAATCTCATCTTGGGAATGAACGCGAGCTATGAAAGAATGAACGCGGGAGATGCTGCCAACTCATTGATCAGCGTTGCAAAACCCTGTAAAATTTCGATATCATCTGCTGATATTTCAGGGGAAACTAATAATTATTGATGTTTGTTTAAAATTAGTGTGCCCAAGATTTTTAAATGAACAGTGTCCCAAGGGCACTGGTTATATGTATATGAAGCCATCGTCGAAGGCGCCAGCTAAATTTTTTAACGCTAATTTGTTGTTCCGCGCCAAAGGCACCCGCGTCGAAATTGTTGTTTTACATCGAATGAGTTGTTCTGCATCGAAGGCATCCACGTCGAATTTGGTATTCTGTGTCGAAGGCGCATGCGCTGAATTTGTTGTTCCGCGCTGAAGGCGCCCGCGCCATTTTTAACGCTGATTTGTTGTTCCGTGCCTAAGGCACCCGCATCGAAATTATTGTTTTACGTCAAATTTGTTGCTCTGCGCCAAAAGCACCCATATCGAATTTGGTGTTCTGTGTCGAAGGCGCATGCTCTGAATTTGTTGTTCCGCGCCGAAGGCGCCTGTACCGCTAAATATTGTAAACTAATTTGTTTTTCTTTTAAATTTTGGCTTTGAAAAAAAATTTCGGGGAACAAAGATTTCGCATGGGAAAATCTTAAATGAACCGTGCCCGCGGGCACGGGTTATGACTATATATATATATTATCGTTATACATATTACTCATTGCTTCAGAAGCAATGTGACGACATTCGTCATAATGTAGTTAACCTTTTGTATAACAATAATAATGAAATCGTGACATCAAAATATGTCACATTTTCATTTCCTCCTACTTATGCCTTTACCAATGATAAATTAAACTATTTATCTCGATTGACTTTCCGGAGTGCCTTCTTCTTTTTCTAAATCACATTTAGATATAAATAGCCCAACTTAAATAAATAGCTATGCAAACATCTCATGTATCCAAACGCCTGAGAGTTGCAATCTTGAGTGTAGCTCAAGAAGTTGCTTGTCTCAAGATCCGATTGGGATACATAGTCTTGCACCGCTCATGCACTCGTATTCGACTCAAACGGTTTGATCGAATTCTCAAACTTTGCAGATCAAAATTGTTTGTCCATACAACCTTGAGTGTAGCTCGACAAGTTGTAGGGAGAAACATACTTCGAATATACTATATGTTCAAGCTGTCTCATATAGAGACGAGTGACAGGTAGCGTGAATTTATTTGTTGGACCCAGAACTTAATGAAATCATATTTCTTAAGTCTGTTTCTTCAGAAGGTCATTTTAATGTCAACGAGAATATAGTTTTAATTCTATCAATTAGAATTTAACTTGATATTCATTTAATCAACCTATTTGACCAGTTAACTAATTCCATTAAAATATTATAATTAGATTCCTTCGGTAAACATAGTCTTGCCCTAGTTTAGCATATGTTCAATATTAAATATAGGTAGAATGGCTTTAATCTATCTATATCCTCCCACTATTTTTACGATCATTTCAAAGCTTAAAAACGAACGATTTAATCGAATTAAAATTAATGGGTAAGAGGTCCAATAGCCCTGAGCCTAACAACCTTGAGTGTAGCTCAACAAGTTGCTTGACTCTGCGATCGGAAGATGACTCTTCATCGATCATATCAGATATGACTCTCTTCTCGGTTTTTGCCCCTAGTCATTTGTGATCATGAGTGTGCTCATCCAAATCACAATGTCTAGTCTAGTCGGACCCTTGTTTTCGTGTCTAGCTTGACTTGCCCCGCCTCTCGGTGTATTCACGAGACATCGGTTTAGGTCAGGTCTTTGACTAGATCTAGCCAGACTACATCATTGACATAACTTACGCCGGCGCATGGTAATACGACGGTTTGGGTCAAGTCAAGATTTCATCTTATGTATTTAAGGAGTTGGTTTCTATATGGTTGCCATGTTACAGCTTGAGTGTAGCTCAACAACTATAACACGGGTCCTATAGTTGCCAGCCCCTAAAACAAGGAGGGCTACGGCTAATCTTGAAAAAGATCATTAACGTATTTGACATAGATATAGTCCAGGGTGTCATACAATCATGATTCGCGACATTGCGGTCCAGCGGAACACAGCCAGTGAATTGACTAAGCCAGGATCACTATCCCTAAAGGGTGATCCAGAACTCTTAGCCAAGCACATTGACTAGATCATGGTCCACTGAATGAAGCTTGTCATTTTTATATGCGTGCCATAGACTAAACAGCTTTTATTAACAACTAATTAATCCTATCAACTAGTTGAATCCTTAAATTCAAAATTTTAGGATTTGTTTAATAACGTTTATTAAGTCCTTATCAACTATAAGGTTCACATGCTATCCTAATCGTTATTAGGATTTTAATATATTTATTAACCAACGCTAAAAGCGAAGTCCTCTAATGAGAATTAATATTAACAATTAGAATTAAGATTAATTAAAAGGACTACCCTAATCAGGAATTAGGTCTCGAAGGGTTGTTAAAAGTTTTATTAAAACATAGCATGTCATTAAAATTCAATTAATAAATTTTAATCATTTCTTAATGGCTAACCTAAAGGGTTGTCTTGTGTTATCAAATAAGGGACAAGAGGAACTAGCCATTAAAATAAAGCTACACTAATTTTATCGCATAAAATGAAAGTATACAACTATTTAACAATTAAATAGACTAAAGTTTATCGCATAAACAATTTTAGACTTTTAAAAAACAGTTTTAAAAATATCTTATAAATTTAAAACATCGTTTTTAAAAAATTTCCATGTTCAAAAATTTATCTTATACTATTTTTAAACATCTAAAACATTTTAAACTTATCGCATAAATTTAAAAGCCTTAAAAATTAATTTTAAATTTATCACATAAATTTAAAAACACCATTTTAAAATTTTCATGTTTAAAATTTTATCACATAAAATATTTAAACAAAAAATCCTTTTAAAATCATCTTTAAAAATATAGCATAAATTTTAAAACATTTTAAAAGGCTTCGAAAACATTTTAAAATTATCTCATAACTTTAAAAAAAGAATTTAAAAGTATTTTGAAAAGCATTTTCAAAGTTTAACAAAATCGCAGTATGTTAGATCCTTCTTAGGATGGTCAGATCTATCCCAAGTCGGCATAGATCTTGGCTAAGGGTTTTGTACCTTAGGGCTAAGTTAAAATTGTTTTAACTGCATATTAATTAGATTAACTAGATTTTTCTTGCGCTGCAAATTCTTTTTGTGTCTATGTTCCGTCCTAAGTCGGACGGAACATAAACTGTCTATCTCCCTAAATTAAATTAAACTAAGTAAACTAATGACTTGTTCATCTTGTTCCTACGCGTTCACCAGTCATGAATCGACTTCTTGCGGTCCAGCGGACGCGGCCAGGGAATTGACTAAGCCAGGACCACTTAGTACCCAGACTAGCTAGGTTGGTCCAGCAAACTTAGCCAAGCACATTGACCCACATCATGATCCATTGAAGGAGTTTTCATCAATTCTATGTTAGTCTAAACAACTAAATGGCTTTTGATTAAGAAAACTAGTTAATCCTTATCAACTAGTGGATCCTAGAATTCGAAATTTTATGGATTGGTTGAACAATTTTTATTAAGTCCTTATCAACTATAAGGTTCATTCGTTCAACGTGCTAACCAAATCTAATTAGGATTTTATAAAACAATTACAACATGTTTCAACATTAGTCTTTTATGAAAATCATCAATTAAACGATTAAATGAAATGATTGACAATCAAAGGGACTACCCTAATCTAGTATTAGGTTTTGATGTTGTTTTTGTTTATAAAACATAGCATGTCACTAGCTTATTAAAATTTCATCTCATAAAATTTTAAACTTTTAATGGCTAACCTAAAGGTTCATGAATACATTATTCAACATGTCTATTAAAAGAAAATGAAACAACTAATTTATCCGCATAAATAAAAGCTTCATCTAGTGACATATAAGGAGAATTTGCAAGTTAAAATTTATGTACATAATTATTAACACGTAAATCTAAAATTTTAAAGATCAAAAATTTAAGGCTTAAAACATTTTATCACATAAAACTAGGTTTCATAAAATTATCAAATAATTTTAAAACCTAGGCTTTAAAATTTTAATCAATCATTTCTAAGATTAAAATATCGCATAAATAATTTAGAAACATATATGTAATTTAAATGAAACTAATTTATCTTTTCCTCTTATGAAAATAAACTATTTCTATAATATACATATCCACTAAAGCAATTTTAAAACACTTTTAAAATCATTAGAAATTGTTTTAAAAGCTTTCAAATAAAGTTTTTAAAATTTCTAATCTTTATGTAACTTAAGAAAATTTAAATTTCAAAAATAAAATATATCCTTAAGGTTACATAAACTTTAAAACTTTTAAATGCTCGGAAAAATTATTATATCTCATAAAAATTTTTATAAAGCATTTAAACATTAGAGACCCATTTAAATTTATCGCATAAAATTAAATCGTCCCAAAAAAATTTCGTGTTGCAAAAACAATTTTTTAAAAACACAAAACAATTTTAAACTAATTTTAACATAAAGCTAAAATAGTTCATATGTTTAAAATTAAGCAATTCAAATATTTAACAAACGTCGCATAAATAGATCTATCGAATAAATATTTCATTAAATCGTTTAATTGATGATTTTCATAAAAGACTAATGTTGAAACATGTTGTAATTGTTTTATAAAATCCTAATTAGATTGGGGTAGCACGTTGAACGAGTGGACCTTATAGTCGATAAGGACTTAATAAAAATTGTTCAACCAATCCATAAAATTTCGAATTTTAGGATCCACTAGTTGATAAGGATTAACTAGTTTTCTTAATTAAAAGCCATTTAGTTGTTTGGACGAACATAAAATTGATGAAAACTCCTTCAATGGATCATGATGTCGGTCAATGTGCTTGGCTAAGTTTGCTGGACCAACCTAGCTAAACTAGGTAACAAGTGGTCCTGGCTTAGTCAATTCCCTGGTCGAGTCCGCTGGACCGCAAGGAGTCGATTCATGACTGTGTAAGTCCATCGACTATACCTAAGTCAAATACGATAATAATCTTGTTCAAGATAAATCGTAGCCATCCTTGTTTTAGGAGTTGGCAACTGTAAGAAACGTGTTATGGTTGTTGAGCTACACTCAAGTCGTGACATGTCAATCTTATAGAAACCGATTTCTTGATTAACATCTTGACCTGACTAAAACAGGTGTCTCATCCTCCGAGCATCGGCGTAAGTTTAACCAAGAATGTAGTATAAGTCCTGACCCAAACCAACGTGTCGTGCATACACCGAGCGGCGGGGCAAGTCAGGCTAGACACGAAAACAAAGGTCCGACTAGGCTAGCCATTGTGATCCGGCTGAGCACACTCATGATCAAAAATGACTCGGGGTAAAATCGATAGGGAATCATATTTTATATGATTGACGGTGAGTTCGTCTACCGATTACAGAGTCGGACAACTTGTTGAGACACACTCAAGGTTGTCAGACTCAAGGTAATCGGATCTCTCTCTCACAAATGTTATTTTATTATAAATTGTTTATTATTATGGCTTTAATAAATTTAGTGGGAGAATATAGTTTTATTAAAACCATTAAAACTATACTACGAACATATACTGACTAAAGTTTCTATAAAAATGCAGAATGGATTCGGGTCTTAGATTTATGGTAGAGAAGAACGTGCTCGATGGAACGAACTACAGAGACTAGCTTAGGAACATTAAGTTGGTCCTTTCCCTAGCCGGGATTGGATACGTACTGTTCGAGGACGCTCCGGAGAAGCCCGATGACGATTCGACCTTCGAGGAAAAGGAATCCTATAAGCTTTACCAGAGGGATGCACAGAAGGCCAGGTGCCTTACTCTGGCTTCGATGAGTAACAAACTGCAGAGGAAGCATGAACATATGGATGTCCAAAGTATGCTTCTGAATGTACAAGAGTTATACGGCAAGCGATCTCGAGCTGCCAAGTTCGAAGCCACCAGCAACCTCTGGGGCACAAAGATGGAGGCAGGGCCCGAACAAGATCATGTTATCAAGATGATCGGGTATGTAGAGGACGCCGCCGAGTTAGGATTTGTCCTGGACAATGAGATGTCCGTGGACATTATCCTGAAATCTTTAACTCCTGAGTTTAAGCCTTTCATCACTGGTTTTATAATGAACAGTCTTGAAACGGATCTTCCTGGTCTCCTTAATATGCTTAGGCAGTTTGAGGAGATTGAGAAGAAGCCGACTGCATTGGTTGTTGGCTCTGCTTCTTCCGACCAGCCGAAAGGCAAGGGTAAGAAGAGGCAGGTCCCGCAACCTGCAAAGGCGAAGAAAGGGAAGAAAAAGACCAAAGGGGCCCCGTCAAAATCTGAGTGCTTCCATTGTCATAAGATTGGCCACTGGAAGAGGAACTGTAAGATCTATCTTGCAGAGAAGAAGAAGGGGCATACTGATGCCTCTACCTCAGGTAGAACAAATTAAATTCAATGAAGCATAATTATTTCCAATCACAAAAGTATGAGATACTGAGACATCTGTGCAATGTATATAGGTGGCTGAAATGAAGCGAAGATTGGGAGAAGTGCGGAGGACGGTCGGCAATCTGAGCAATCGTTGCTGCTAGGGCCGTTCAAAGACTTCAAGAGACATGATCAAGAAGGAGATGATACTAAATTTTAGTTGAATAAAATTTATCACTCCTTAAAGGTTGAAAACAATGATTGAGTGTTCTACACTCAATGTTTATTTGATAAACAGATTACGGTTCATCTTAATGAATCCGTTGTTTTAATGAATGTCTCGGAAATTGCGTTTTCTGTTGAAATTAAAATTTGATTGAGATTGGCTTAAATTTTCTGTGATTGTGGCTTTCTGAGTTGATTGCGGAAATTCTCGAATAATAATACGAAGCTTCAGAAAATGTTGTTTTTGGAGCTGACTTAATGTTATAGTCAATTGGTAGTTAAGTATTGGTTCCAGGGGCGTATAAATTGTGTGCGATCACAATTATACGCATATTAAGATTAATTCTTAATAAACTGCATTTAGTTATTAAAGAGTTAATATTAAATGTGGTTAAGAAAAAAGTACAGTGTAGGACGTTTGATTGAGTGAGTCAAATGCCAAGATTCCTTAAACCGATCTTGACTTGACTCATTCGTCAAACCGAACCTGAAACTAGTACATTCCATCTAAAGCACTTACCAAATGGTTATGTCTTTATATATAAATCTAAATATGACTTAGATATGATATTGAAGCACTTAACCAGGTAATTCTTAAAGTCAGTGGGAGCCAGCTCGTATACTTAGTTTCGGTCTCTCGGACTAAGTAAAAGGGATTTCCAACTTATATAAATCATCTATATAAAACATTGAATCAAAATCGTTTTGATTTAATCGTATATAGAGACTAAGGGTGTCGTATATGTACTTGACATATTGACACAAGAAAATTGGAATGAGCTGAAACTGACTTATAGAAATGTTAGACCCTACATCTAGATTGTATAAGCTAATTGTTAGCTAATACAAAGATAGGAAAAATTGATCCAGATCATTTTTCTAAAGGATCAACCTTGTGTGATCAAGAGATGTATTAATTAATCCATTAAAAATTCGTTGTAGATACTCGTTAGTAAAACCACTCTTAGGTTTGTCATATAAATGTCAAAGTGACAAATATGCTATAACGGTATGAGATACTGAGATAAATAGCCAAGTGCAAGTGGGAGATATGACATGTTTTAATAAGGTATAAAACCCTAGTTTTATATGCACAGCGGGCCTACGACTTGTTTTTCGCAAAACCCAGCCGTCAAATCTGCCCAATAAAACTAGGGTTCTGTACCCATTAGTGGGGCCCAGCATGTGGGCCCCACAGCCTAAAATCAGGCTGACTGGGCGCCTGGCCCAGACCTGGGCGCGGGCGCCCAGGCGCCGGCTTGGCGCCTGGGCCGGGCGGGGCGCCCGGCGCAGAGCGCCTTGGCGCTGGGTGCCTGGGCCCTGGCGGGCCCAGGGCACCCACCCTGGGTGCCTGGGCAGGCACCCAGGCACCTGGGCCTGGGCGCAGACCTAGGCCCAGTGAGCCTGGCACCCAGCCCCTTTGGGCCTGGCAGGCCAGGTACCCAGGCCAGACCCTAGTCTAGCCTGGGTCAACCTGGTCTGAACCAGTCTGATCCATTGGGCTGTTTTGGGCATAAGTTGGGCATTTGACGTCCGATTTGGACGCCGTTTAAACCTGGGCGTAGACCGGGACATTCCCATCTTACCCGTGAACTTTTCCTTGCGTTTATATTATTAAATATTGTCTTAAACTATTTAAAACACATTTAATCTCTTTTGCATCAAATGCAAAATAGTCCATATCTAGGCTTAAATTATCATTTGCATCAAATACAAATGATCCAAGGGCATATTCTTCTACATCTCCCACTTGCACTCAGGATCATTTATCCCGAATGCAGGAGATGATTGCAAAAATCTTTTGCAATATTTTATCCCTTGCATCAAATGCAAATTATTCTCCCTAACTAATTTCTACCTATTACTAGACGAAGGTCGCACTCTGTGTGAGACCCTACAGCCTGACCCTTACAATAGGTTGGGGTCGAAGCCCTATACGGCAGTTACCACGAGCAGTGGTTGCCGTCCCTGCTTCAGGAATCATCATTATGTGGTTGACTCATTGACATGAGAATTGTCGGGACCACCCTGACTGTTTCTGTAATGAATTCCGCAGGTATAGTCTCTTCGTCTTAACTATGTCGTGTAGAGCAAGTCTAGGGTATGGTCAAACTGTCAACCCCAACAACTTGACTCCGGTTAGTTTCTATCGATCTTTAGTCAAAAATGTTGGACTTCTTCCAACATACTTTGGCCAGAGATCTTATTAAAGACCGAGCTAACTCTGCGACACTAACTCCCATTGACCGGGAGAGACAAATCATCTCTTGGTCATTACTCGTCTCGTCGCTTCAAGTGACACCTAATCAAAGACCTTTCGATAGGCCTTGCCTCGAAGTTAGGTCAGTTGATCTAAGTGCCACCGTTCACGCACAGGTTCGTAAAAATGACCTCAAGTCAAAAGACCAACTAGCCTATCATCACTAAGAGTTATCGTTGATAGATTGGTCAATATAACCATATGATTACTCTTGTGGATCATTCAGTGAACTCATTCTCTAATGAGCACCTGTGTCTTGTCTTCGACTTTGCCAAGTCAAGCGATCATGAGATCATCGCCACCGCTAAACGGTGAAGACTAAGACACAATTGTCTATCCGATGTTTCGATATCCTTGTCTCGAAACATCTATGACCACGAACCCTTTTAGACTTATGCTACAGACGGTCAAACATTTCTCCATGATCGAGATACTCATCTCGATACCTGTTTGACATTGCATAAAGTCTCAGGACTTTACCTAAGTTAATATCTAATGTTTAACTACATTATAACATAACTTAGATAAATTATTACCAAACAGCTTACTGTTATATCGAACAAGATGTTTGTGTTATTCACACACAGAGATTGATTGCCATGATTGTATCATCTCTCAACATCTCCCACTTACACTTAGGCTCATTTATCTCGGTATCTTATACCGTTTTTACACATAAGTTTTCCCGACTTCATTTGGTAGAGCCTTCATGAGTGGATCTGCTAAAACCGTCTACACTATAAACTTAAGGGGTTTCTATGTTCATGTTAGACCAACCATTTGAATCTCATTCAAATACTTCATTTGGTCTGTCGGAATCCATAATATTTTATTTTCTTGGATCATATCTTGCTCATTGACCTTACGATAATCATTTAAATTAGTTTCTGGTCATTTCAAATGGCTCATTTCTATTTCTGATAAAGTGTCAAACCTTTTGATAACTTTGTCAAAAATAAATGTTCCATCCCTTTGATGTCTCGCATGTAATTTATATGCTCCCACTGACCTTGAAAACTTTCTGGCTATTTCATATAAGCTGGTCCGTCTAAATCATATTTAGAAAAACGAACTTAAAAGTGAATGCTCCAATTTTCATGGTCAACGTGAGCGTTTTACATCGAGTTTGGTCCGAGTAGATCTATACACATCTGCTGGCGGGACAGTTTCAACATAATCTGTTTTATAGGAATTAGGATGAAAAACCGTTCTCGACCAACATGATTGCACTTCACTATTTTCCTTTCTGCACCAATCTTTCAACATAAAGATTTACTTGCAGAAAGTGAAGAAACATTATCCTTGTGCACGTAAACAAAATTCCAAAATTTATTTACGCACACGGACCTGTTCTGATTACATCAAGTTATAAATCAGATTTACTACTCCGAATTTCATCCCGAAAGTTGACTAAGTCATCATCAGTAATGATGTCTAACTCGACAATTCGTCTCACGAGATTCGAGTAATTTTACAACTTCCTTACGATTGATTTAATGAATATCTTATTGATATGTCCTCGTAGAACATTATCAAAACCTAGGCATTACTATCTGGGACTTAACCCGGAGGGAGGACTTAACTCAGAGTCACTTGCTATGGATCACACCAAGTCTAACTCAATGTGATTCATACTTTTTAACACACGGATATGTTAACAGACTTGACCTGAGAGAAAATCATATTTTATTTTAATTACGTAAGATTTAATTAGCTAAGTATTTGACCATTCGATCTAATCGAATCAGTTTAAATACTATAGTCATTTCGTTCTTTATTTTATCAGACTTGTGTTTCATCAAGAACACGTGTCTTAATAAAATATACGAATAACTTATTTTGGTTAATCTAGACTCGGGTACATCAGTATGTACCAGACTGAGTTCGACAACTCATTCTCCCACTGTCTTACAGATGGGTTTCGGCCATTATATCTAAGAGGATAAGACTCACAAGTGTCCGCAGACTTCATAATACGAGAGGTCAGACCCCTCTTTATGTGACTTGTGAAGCTTAGTCTTTCGATACGGCCTAGTCTATTTTGCCATACAAGTTTGCTACTATCTTGTGTATTTATATATATTAACATTTAATATATATATTATCGTTATACATATTACTCATTGCTTTAGAAGTAATGTGACGACATTCGTCAAAATGTGTTAACCTTTTGTATAACAATAATTATGACATCGTGACATCAAAATATGTCACATTTTTATTTCATCCTACTTATGCCTTTACTAATGATAAATTAAACTATTTAACTCGATTGACTTTCCGGAGTGCCTTCTTCCTTTTCTAAATCACATTTAGATTTTTCAATAACCCAATATAAATAAATAGCTATGCAAGCATCTTATGTATCCAAACGCTTGAGCTTTGCAATCTTGAGTGTAGCTCAAGAAGTTGCTTGTCTCAAGATCCGGTTGGGATATATAGTCTTGCACCGCTCATGCACTCGTATTCGACTCAAACAGTTCGATCGAATTCTTGAACTTTGCGGATCAAAATTGTTTATCCATACAACCTTGAGGGTAGCTCGACAAGTTGTAGGGAGAAACATACTTCGAATATCCTATATGTTCAAGCTATCTCATATAGAGACGAGTGACATGTAGCGTGAATTTATTTGTTGGACCCAGAACTTAATGAAATCATATTTCTTAAGTCTGTTCTTTAGAAGGTCATTTTAATGTCAACGAGAATATTGTTTTAATTCTATCAACTAGAATTTAACTTGATATTCAATTAATCAACCTATTTGACCAGTTAACTTATTTCATTAAAATATTATATTTGATTCCTTCGATAAACATAGACTTGCCCTAGCTTAGCATATGTTCAAAATTAAATATAGGTAGAATGGATTTTATCTATCTATATCCTCCCACTATTTTTACGATCGTTTCAAAGCTTAATAACAAACGATTTAATCGAATTAAAATTAATGGGTACGAGGTCCAATCACCTTGAGCCTAACAACCTTGAGTGTATCTCAACAAGTTGCTTGAGTCTGCGATCGAAAGATGACTCTTCATCGATCATATCGGATATGACTCTCTTATTGGTTTTTACCCCTAGCCATTTGTGATCATGAGTGTGCTCATCGAAATCACAATGTCTAGTCTAGTCGGACCCTTGTTTTTGTGTCTAGCATGACTTGCCCCGGTGCTCGATGTATTCACGACCCGTTGGTTTGGGTCAGGTCTTAGACTACATCTTATGTATTTAAGGAGTTGGTTTCTATAAGGTTGCCATGTCACAGCTTGAGTGTAGCTCAACAACTGTAACACGGGTCATAGTTGCTAACCCCTAAAACAAGGAGGGCTACGGCTAATATTGAAAAAGATTATTAACGTATTTGACTTAGATATAGTCCAGGGTGTCATACAATCATGATTCGTGACATTGCAGTCCAGCGGAACACAGCCAGGGAATTGACTAAGTCAGGATCACTATCCCTTAAAGGGTGATCCAGAACTCTTAGCCAAGCACATTGACTGGATCATGGTCCAATGAATGAAGCTTGTCATTTTTATATGCGTGCCATAGACTAAACAGCTTTTATTAACAACTAATTAATCCTATCAACTAGTTGAATCCTTAAATTCAAAATTTTAGGATTTGTTTAATAACTTTTATTAAGTACTTATCAACTATAAGGTTCACGTGCTATCCTAATCGTTATTAGGATTTTAATAAATTTTATTAACCAACGCCAAAAGCGAAGTCCTTTAATGAGAATTAATAATAACAATTAGAATTAAAATTTTCATTAAAAGGACTACCCTAATCAGGAATTAGGTCTTGAAGGGTTGTTAAAAATTTTATTAAAACATAGCATGTCATTAAAATTCAATTAATAAATTTTAATCATTTCTTAATGGCTAACCTAAAGGGTTGTCTTGTGTTATCAAATAAGGGACAAGATGAACTAGCCATTAAAATAAAGCTACACTAATTTTATCGCATAAAATGAAAGTGTACAACTATTTAACAATTAAATAGACTAAATTTTATCGCATAAACAATTTTAGACTTTTAAAAGCAGTTTTAAAAATATCTTGTAAATTTAAAACATCATTTTAAAAAAATTTCCATGTTCAAAAATTTATCTTATATAATTTTTAAACATCTAAAACATATTAAACTTATCGTATAAATTTAAAAAGCCTTAAAATCAATTTTAAAATTATCACATAAATTTAAAATCACCATTTTAAAATTTCCATGTTTAAAATTTTATCATATAAAATATTTAAACGTCTAAAATGTTATGAATAGGCCCATTGGGCCAATTGGGTATCCAACCCATTATTGAAAGCTATAAATACAAGGGTAGGGGGCTCTTAACCCTCTACACATATTCTCCCTATATTTCCCTTCACAACACGTTATCAGCACGATCACGCTCGTTGGAGGAGACGGCGGCTCGCGGGGAAGGAGATCCATCAATCACTCAGATTCAAGAAGATCGTAATCTTCTCAACGGGGAGCGAAAAGGGCATCCTTCACCAACCGTCGCCTAGATTCCTCGTCGAATCTAGAGGTAAAAATCAAAACTTTTTAGATCTAAACTTGCTTTTCTCATTAGATCTGCATGTTTTAGGATCAAAAAAGTTTATAAACACGGTAAAAGTCAATTTTTTATTAGATCTGCATGCCTAAAACAATAAAAATATGTTTTTAGCGATCTAAATAGTTGAAAAATCCGTTTTTTACCCCCCGCCTTTGATCCAAAAATCCGCACGCCCGTAGGGCGGAACGGCGGCGCCTCCGTAGCGCCGCCGGTGGAAATCGCACGCGGCGGCCGCGGCATGAAGCCGCGGCCAGTTGCCGCGGACTGCAGGCCGCGGCCCGCCGCCGCGGCCCGTCGTCGCCACGGCGGCCGCGTTCTACGCGGCCAGCCGTCGCAGCGACACGC
The DNA here is from genome assembly GCA_030789695.1 of Scilla litardierei. Lineage (NCBI taxonomy): Eukaryota > Viridiplantae > Streptophyta > Magnoliopsida > Asparagales > Asparagaceae > Scilla > Scilla litardierei. The sequence continues at coordinate 101,799,949 of CM061142.1, forward strand.
CGCGGGCCCCCTTATGGTTTCCTGAACCCCTAACCCTAACGGGCCATTTTTCGGGGGAGGCCCAATATTAACCCTAATGGGTTGTTTTCATGGCCCAAAAGGCCAGAAAATTAGCCCATTCACATAAATTATTTTTCTTTTATTTATTTCTGGCCCTAAAAAGCCCAAAATAATTAAAAGAAATTTTAAAAGGGTTTTATAGCGGTAAAATAAAACATTAAAATATGGATCAAAAGGTAAAAGTTTTTCAAAAAAAAAGGTTTTTTTGCACGTCGCACACAAATTTAAATTATTTTAAATGCCTGTGTTTTGATTATCTGCGTGGTTGTATGTCTCGAATATATTATCTGCGTGGATGTGCAATATTAGGCTATGTTTTTAGGGATCAGCCAGGTTTCCGACACCGTTTTAAATTCCTGCAATTTTTCTTTTTTTTGAGAGAAATTTGTATGTGAGGATGAAAATGTAAAAAGAAGACCGAAGGACACCAAAAAGAAGCTGAAGGCGTTCGCAAAATGGAGGTATGGGCTTCTCTCTGAAGTTCCCGAGTTGTACTTTATTTTCATGCATTTATTTTTGATGTAACTTCGGACTGTACTTCTCTTTATTTTTTCGGTGTCAGCTGGCTGATCCCCATAGTCCTAAGTCATTTTTCTGTTTCATTGTTTATGCATTAACTGCGTGGTTGTTAATTAGCGTAAATACCATGTTTAATGTCACAATGAAACTTCTTAACAGCATGCGTGAATGTTAATCGTTATTAATTAATTATTCACATTATCTTAAAAAAAAGCATGTATGTTAAAATCACATTAATTAAATTCATGCTATGAAAATGTTTACATTACATGCGTGGATGTCTATCTTACTCAGTTTTAATGATACATGCGGTTTTTCCTTGACATTGCTAGATCATTAAATGGCCAGACTCGCAAATGTCGACTTTTCGGTCCTGAAGGCCGATGGGTCAAACTACTGAGTTGGCAGTTGGACCTGAAGTTCCATCTGCGCTCTCCTGGTTTCAGTCTCACACAGACTGAAAAGGCAACAACAAGTACTGCCCCAGCAAACAAGGAGGCTTCAGTGGAAGCACCTCATACAGAGGAAGTTTCCGATATATTAAAGGCGAAAGCCATTATATATATCAGGAAACACTTAGACTCGACCTTAAAGGACGAGTACCTCACCGTAGAGGACCCTTACGAGCTGTGGGATGCACTCGAGGAGAGGTACAGACATCAAAGGGATGTCATACTCCCCCATGCACAGTACAAGTGGACTCACCTCCGCATACAGGATTCCAAATCCGTAGCGGAGTACAACTCAGCTCTCTTCCGCATCACCTCACGCCTGAAGTTGTGTGGTGAACCAGTGACGGAGAAGATGTTGCTGGAAAAGACGTTCACGTCTTTCCACGAAAAGGACATGATCCTTATGCAACAATATAGAGAGAGGAAGTTCACAAAGTACTCTGACCTGCTTTCATGCCTGCTTATGGCTGAACAGAACAGAGACCTGTTGGTTGCCACCCACAACCTGCACCCTCCTGGCTCCGCTCCATTGCCACCTCCTGCAGAGGCTCACTTCCAGTCTTCCCTGAAGAAGAAGACGGACAAAAAGGCAAAATTCCAGAAATAGAAAGAACAGAAGCAGCGGAAGAAGGCCACTCCCCCAGCTCCTCCTCAGAACCAGAAGTTCGTGGACAAGAAGCAGAAGAGGATTCCCAACAAAGGTGGCATTCCCAAGAAAGACTGGGAGGACAAGTGCTCTAAATGCGGAATGACGGGCCACTGGTCCAGAATCTGCCGCACAGCAAAACACCTCCAGGACCTCTACCAGGCAAGCCTCAAGCCTCGAGCTGAGACAAACCTAATTGAGAGCGCAGCGTTGGCAGAGACCTCATGGACTCCTGACGACTTCATGGGAGATGACACTCTCTAGATCTGGACCACTTCTTTGCACTAGCAATGTATCTTCTATTTTTATGCATCGTATCTAGTTTTATTTCCATGTCAAAACAATATTTTGAGCATTTATTTTTATGAAAGTAGATCTTTTCTCTTCATTTATTGCTTGAATGTCTTTCCCCCCTTTTAGATATGGAACTTATCTTCCTAGTGGACAGTGCATCGACGCACTCGATCCTTCAAAACATAGACTACTTCACGAGCGTAAGTAGCTATTCTGGCCCACTGAGAACAATCTCAGGACCAGCAAACATAATCGAAGGATCAGGGGAAGCAATTATATTGCTCCCCGGCAACACACAAATAACACTTAAAAATGTGTTATACTCCCCTAAATCTATCCGAAACCTCCTAAGCTTTAAAGAAATCCGTTTAAACGGATATCACTTAGAGACGGTCGAGGAAGATAAAAGGGAATACTTGCTTGTAACGACTCTTACAAATGGTTCAAAAACCATTGTGGAACGTTTCAAGGGACTCCCCTCGGGACTCTACCAAACAAGTATACAAACTCCAGAAACATCCATGGTGGAGCACCCGCGGTGCCCCCAAACACCATAATTCCAACTCTGGCACAGTCGACTGGGACACCTTGGTTCTGTTATGATGTACCGCATCATAAAGAACTCCAGGGGCATTGCCCTGAAGAACCTGAAGATTCTTCAAGAAGGTAAATTCCCATGTCCACCCTGTTACAAGGGTAAACTGATCACGAGACCCTCTCCACTGAAAGTGGATGTGGAGTCCCCCAGTTTTCTGGAAAGAATCCACGGAGACATTTGTGGGCCGATTCACCCATCAAGTGGCCCGTTCAGGTACTTTATGGTCCTGATAGACGCATCTACTAAGTGGTCACATGTGTGCCTACTGTCCACCCGTAACCTAGCACTATCTAAGCTTTTAGCTCAGATAATCAAGTTACGGGCCCACTTCCCCGACCACCAGATAAAGAAACTTCGTCTGGACAATGCGGGGGAGTTTACGTCACAAGTCTTTCTAGACTATTGCCAAGCTCAGGGAATTGAAGTCGAACATCCTGTAGCACATGTTCACACCCAAAATGGTTTAGCAAAATCTCTAATTAAGAGACTGCAATGGATTGCTCGTCCATTATTACTTCAATCCCAGATGCCAGTGAATGCGTGGGGTCATGCAATTTTTCATGCTGCATCTTTAATAAAATTAAGACCTTCTGGAGGTCAGTCATCTTCTCCAATGCAACTAGCACTTGGAGCCCCACCAATTGTCTCACATTTGAGAATATTTGGTTGTGCAGTATACGTCCCCATAGCACCACCACAAAGGACAAAGATGGGTCCACAACGTCGCCTAGGCATTTATGTTGGGTTTGACACCCCCTCCATAATTAGATTCCTAGAACCCCTTACGGGAGACGTCTTTAAGGCACGTCTAGAAGACTGTGAATTCGATGAAACATCGTTTCCAAGACTAGGCTCACAGACAAAGAAGCCCGAAGCTTCAGAGAGTATCACTTGGGATACAAAGACTTTATGTCACTTTGATCCGCCAACAAGCCAGTGTGAGGAGGAGGTCCTGAAGATTCTCCACATCCAAAACACTGTCCATCTCTTGCCGGACAAATTTACTGACAACCAAAAGATTGTCAAATCACACGTCCCTGCTGCTAACACTCCAGCTAGGATTGACATACCGCAAAATGGATGCAATCCGCCTGTAGCAGAAATGGTTGGACCTCTCAAAAAGAGAGGACGACCACCGGGATCCAAGGACCAAGTCCCTCGAAAGAGTAGGACCCTTGGCAATGGTAAACAAATACCACCACAGGATGCTAATATAAGCACTGCTACCCCATCTCTCCCAAACTCTCATGAAGAGGAAAAACCGGGAGAAAATGAAGTATCGATACACTATATACGAACTGGGGAGTATTGGGACAGAAAAAGCACAACAATAGATGACACATTTGCGTGTAATATTGCCAGCAACGTCACGTACTGCGACGATGATATTGAACCACGCTCTCTGACAGAATGTCAAAGCAGAGATGATTGGCCAAAGTGGAAAGCGGCAATAGGAGTGGAGTTGGATTCATTCACCAAACGCAAGGTCTTCGGACCCATAGTCCAGACACCAAAAGGTGTAAAACCTGTGGGTTATAAATGGGTATTTGTTAGAAAACGAAATGAACAGAATGAGATCGTACACTACAAAGCAAGGCTTGTAGCGCAGGGTTTTACCCAACGTCCTGGGGTGGATTTTGAAGCCACATACTCCCCGGTCATGGATACGATCACCTTCCGATTCCTCATTGGCTTAACAGCACAAGAGGGTTTAGATATACAACTCATGGACGTGGTTACTGCATACCTATATGGCAACGTAGACCGAGATATCTATATGAGATTGCCTGACGGTTATTCTTTGACTGCAGCACTAAAAGAGAGAGAACGTGACATCTACTCAGTGAAACTGCAAAGATCATTATATGGTCTAAAACAATCCGGAAGGATGTGGTATAACAGACTGAGCGATTTCCTTGCACAGCAAGGATTTAAAAACGACCCAGTCTATCCTTGCATCTTTATAAGAGCAAAGGCAACAAGATTTGTAATCATAGCCGTCTATGTAGACGACTTAAACCTCATCGGATCTCCCGAAGAGTTCGCAAAGATTTCTAGAAGCCTGACAGAAACCTTCGAGATGAAAGTCCTCGGAAAATCAAAATTCTGTTTAGGTCTTCAGATAGAGCATCTTAAAGATGGGATCCTGTTACACCAGTCAACTTACACATCGAACTTATTGAAAAAGTTTCAGATGAATAAGTGCCACCCCCTTAGCACTCCGATGGTCGTCAGATCATTGGATGTACACAAAGACCCCTTCCGACCGATGGAAGAGGGGGAGGAAGTACTAGGCCCCGAAGTGCCTTATTTAAGTGCTATCGGTGCACTCCTTTACCTGGCTAACTGCACTCGCCCTGACATAGCATTTGCAGTAAACTTACTAGCCAGATATAGTGCTGCACCTACACAGCGGCACTGGGCCGGAGTTAAGCATCTTCTGCGCTACCTCCAAGGGTCCATAGACTTAGGTCTATTCTATAGGAAAGGGGCATCAACTGGTTTAGTTGGTTATGATGATGCATGTTACAGGTCCGATCCTCATACAGAGAAGTCTCAGACCGGATACATGTTCACATATGGCGGCACTGCCATATCCTGGAGATCTATGAAGCAGACCGTGACGACAGTCTCATCTACTCACTCAGAGCTCCTAGCGATCTTCGAAGCAAGCAAGGAATGCTTCTGGCTACGCTCGGTGATCCAGCACATCCTCACCTCCACCGGCCTGACGACCGGCGTTCTTGCACCTACTACACTCCATGAAGACAATGCAGCATGTATAGCCCAGCTACAGGACGGCTACATCAAAGGTGACAAGACGAAGCATATCTCCCATAAGTTCTTTTGGACGCACGACCTTCAGAAGCAAAAGCAGATTGAGGTACAGAAGATCCAATCATGCAATAACTTGGCGGATTTGCTTACCAAATCCCTGCCTACTAGTATCTTTGAGAAACTTGTATATGGGATTGGTATGAGGAGAGTGAGTAAATGTAAACTGGGTCAGGATGAGAGAACTATGAACTCATAGATACATAGGAGACTGATGTATAGATTCATAAGAAATCTGCAAGCCTGAAGCTTGGTCAGATGAGGGGGAGTCAACTGCAGAGTTGTACTCTTTTCCCTTGGCTACAGGTTTTTTCCCACTGGGTTTTCCGTAGTCAAGGTTTTGACAAGGCAACCTCGTTGACTCTGGATCCTGAAGTATCCACCCCTAGACACATCCCCAAAACAGGGGAAGTTATGGATTAACTGTTCTTTATTTAACAAGGCAGTTATCCTAACTCGGATCCTGAAGAATCCACCTCTTATTCAATGTTGGTTGGATAAGGGGAAGTGTTATGAATAGGCCCATTGGGCCAATTGGGTATCCAACCCACTATTGAAAGCTATAAATACAAGGGTATGGGGCTCTTAACCCTCTACACCTATTCTCCCTATATTTCCCTTCACAACATAAAATCCTTTTTAAATCATCTTTAAAAATATCGCATAAATTTTAAAATATTTTAAAAAGGCATCTAGAAATATGTTAAATTATCTCATAACTTTAAAAAAATTTATAAAGTATTGTGAAAAGCATTTCAAGGTTTAATAAAATCGCAGGCTAGATTGGTACGCATACCATGCTCCGATACCACTGAAGGGTTTTCTAGGACCCTTCGGGCACAAAAACTCTATGACCGTCCTAAGTCAGACGGAACATAGACACAAAAAGAATTTGCGGAAGAAAAATCTAGTTAATCTAATTAACATGTAGTTAAAACAATTTTAACTTAGCCCTAAGGTACAAAACCCTTAGCCAAGATCTATGCTGACTTGGGATGGATCTGACCATCCCAAGAAGAACCTACTGCGATTAAATTAAACTAATGCTAATAAAATACATACACGGAATCCCAACCCTGGAGCAGGCGAGATGTTCCGCACCGTCTTCCGAGCCGCTCCCGTCCCACGCCGAGCCGCTACTTGAACCGTTTCCCGAACCGCTCCTCGAACCGCTCTGCATCCCGAGGCGAGCAATCCTCGTGTCACCGAGCCAACCACGCACCGAAGAAAGTTTCACGCGAGTGAAATCTTCGCCTAGATTTTGGATCTGAATCCGAACTCCGTTGCGGCTTTGCTAGAGCCCTCAAGAGTAAGGCAGAAATTTAGGGAGATAGAAAAAATATTAATTTAAGCCTAGATCCAAGCGTGCTCCAACATTTACGAGAGCTGCTCAGATCTAGAGCTTGGGACGAGCTTTGAGGAGGAGAGCAGACCCCTATTTATATAGGCGGCTGACTGCTCCCCTTCTCTAAACTCGTCCCAAGCTCTAGATCTGAGCGGCTCTTGTAAATGTTGGAGCACGCTTGGATCTAGGCTTAAATTAATATTTCTTCTATCTCCCTAAATTTCTACCTTACTCTTGAGGGCCCTAGCAAAGCCGCAACGGAGTTCGGATTCAGATCCGAAATCTAGGCGAAGATTTCACTCGCGTGAAACTTTCTTCGACGCGTGGTTGGCTCGGCGACACGAGGATTGCTTGCCTCGGGATGCGGAGCAGTTCGAGGAGCGGTTCGAGAAGCGGGTCGGGGAGCGGTTCAAGTAGCGGCTCGGCGTGGGACGGGAGCGGCTCGGAAGACGGTGCGGAACATCTCGCCTGCTCCAGGGTTAAGATTCCGGGTATGTATTTTATTAGCATTAGTTTAATTTAATCACAGTAGGTTAGATCCTTCTTGGGATGGTCAGATCCATCCCAAGTCGGCATAGATCTTGGCTAAGGGTTTTGTACCTTAGGGCTAAGTTAAAATTGTTTTAACTGCATGTTAATTAGATTAACTATATTTTTCTTCCGCTGCAAATTCTTTTTGTGTCTATGTTCCGTCCGACTTAGGACGGTCATAGAGTTTTTGTGCCCGAAGGGTCCTAGAAAACCCTTCAGTGGTATCGGAGCCTGGTATGCATAACGATCTAGCCTGGGATTTTATTAAACCTTGAAATGCTTTTCACAATACTTTATAAATTTTTTTTAAATTTATGAGATAATTTAAAAAAAATTTATAAAGTATTGTGAAAAGCATGTCAAGGTTTAATAAAATCGCAGGCTAGATCGTTATGCAAAAACCAGATTAACTGTTTGATAGCCAAAAATCAATTTTCGTAGCCGTCATTTGGGGTTTCAAAAAACCCTAGAATGACTTAAGTTGCGGAGGAGTCTTAACGATCTTTTTGCAATATTTTATTAGCTAGTCTATTGGGGTTTTGGCGAACCCTCAGAGCTCGGGTCTGTCTCCGTCCTAAGTCGGACGGACCACATGGGCACAAAAGCGCAGTGGAAAAACAAAAACAAAACTTTTAAGCTATCTAAACAATTTAGCTAGGCTCTGATGGAGCCAGAACCTAGCCCGATATATGCCAACTTGGGGTGGATCTGACAACCCCAAGAGGGATCTACTCTAAAGCGACTAACTTTCACAACAAGCTTTATGAATATTAATTATTCAATATCATCAAATGATATCTCTCTCTATTTATCTTCCTATTACTAGGACACGAATGCTACTCGGTGTGAGACCCTACAGCCTGACCTTACTGTAGGTTGGGGCTCGGAACCCCTAGACGACGATCACCACGAGCAGTGGCTGTCGTCCCTGTTTCAGAATCATCATAACGTGATCGACCCTTTGACAAAGTCATCATTGGGTTTACATTGGCTGTGTCAGTGATGAACTCCGTTAGCTATAGTCCCTTCGTCAAGACTGTGTTTCTGTTGGCCTAGGGTATGGTTTACTGTCAACCCTATTAGACAACATTGGTCAGTATACGACAGTCTTTGTTGTATTCATGTTGTACTTCTTACAACGTACCCCGGCCGAGGATTAACACAAAGATCATACTGAGCCTGTAACACTAACTTCCCTTTAACGGAAGTGACGAATCCCATCTTAGTCATCTACTCACATCGAGAGCTTCGGGTGCAACTCAACCTAAGATCTTTCAGCAGGCCTAGCCTCGAAGCTAGATTATAGGTCTAAGCTACACGGTTCACTCACAGGTTCGTACAAATGATTTCAGGTCATAAGGACCAGCTTACCTATCATCACCCTAGAGTTATTAAAGACAGTGTAGTTAAAGTTAACCATTTAATAACTCTAATTTGGTCGTTCAGTGAACTCATTCTCCAATAAGCACCTGCGTCTCGTCTCCGACTTCACCAAGTCGAATGACTATGAGATCACCATTACCCTAAGGTAAGACTAAGACACAGTGGTCTATCCGATGTGTCGATATCCAGTTCTCGACACATCTATGACCATGAACCGTTTAAGACTTACGTTTCTATTCGGTCACTTACTTACTCGTAATCGAGATCTTATCTAGATACGTAAGGACCTAACTATAAGTCTATGGATATTATCTATGTATATTAATATGAACGATTTCATACTTAGAATAATAGGTACCATATACAGTATGAACAAGACGTATACTTAGGATAAATTGCCTTATGGGCATATATCCTCCTACATCTCCCACTTGCACTTAGGCTATTTTGTTGGATATGGAAGACGTTTGTACACCCTTGTGGGGGATGTACGAGGGATTACGGACCTCGAACGTCGCGTACACGAAGTCGTGTGCAAAGGGAATCTGTTCCCTTGCGGAGAGGATCTCTGGATGAGCGGGAAAGTCGCATTATATATGCATAAGTGCATGCGACATATGGCTAATAAAGGGGGAATATCTTAAGCTTATGTTGTACCATGCATATGGTACAACTTAAGCTTATAATGTGCCATGTATCATGGTACACCTTAATTAAGTTGTTCCAAAGGAACAACTTACCCTAAAATAACTACCTTGGGGGCTATAAATAAGACCCAAGGGTAGCCATTTTCCTAACACATTTGCATGAAATTCATGCATGCATCTTCTTCATAGCGAAGCTCTGCAGAAATATTTCCTCTCCCTCCTTCCAAGTTCTTAATCTAAAATAGAGATTTAGATTGTGGATTAGTAGCCTTACTCCGTTCGTGAGAAGACTCGATCCGTCGTGGCGAATCCGAAGGCAAAGTTCCGAGACTATCATTCCGCATACGCAAGCGTAAGTCTCCACTTTAATTATCGATCCTAACTTTGTTTTGGACAGGATTCTTCATTGGTATCAGAGCCATATGGGTTCGCCCCGGTCAATCCACCGCCCCGTCGAAACTACGAACGAGTCGTTGTCTTTTTCACGAATGGGTCTCCTACTATTACGGATATAGTAGGAACGCTTCGTGACGGAGAGATCGCAGCGGTTGTTCTTTTCACGTTAGGGTCTCCTATCATTACTGATATGGTAGGAACTCTCCGTGACGGGAAGAACCGACCGTTCACGTAATACGTTATTCATTTTTTGGCACATGGCCATTAAGAGATAACTAATTTCTTCGACGAACGGGTGCTTCATCAAGGAAGATGATGGAAGTTATTTCCATCGGGTAAGAGGAAAATTTGGTGCATGTGCACCATGGCCAAATGGGCTATGAAGGCCATGCACCCCCTCTCCCCATGCGGAGGGGGTTGGCTACGGCCAATAACTACCGGCGACCACCCCATCAAGGGGGAGGAATGAGTGCGGCAACCCCATTTAAAGGGGGTGGCCGGCCATGGCCAAAGGGGCCATGGCCGGCCAACGCCGAATGGCCTTGGCCATGACCGGCCATGGCCAAGCCATGGCCGGCCATGGCCAGGCCGGCAGTGGCCGGCCAAGGCCAGGCCGGCAGTGGCCGGCCTTGGCCAAGCACTGCCGGCCAGGCCGGCCCTGGCAGTGGCCAGGGCCGGCGCCCTGGCCACTGCCAGGGCCGGTGCCCTGGCCTCAGGCCAGGGCCTGGCCGAGGCCAGGGCAGGAGCCCTGGCCCCGGCCAGCGGCCTGCCGGCCCTGGCCGAGGCCAGGGCCTGGCCGAGGCCAGGGCAGGAGCCCTGGCCTCGGCCAGAGGCCAGGCCGCCCTGGCAGAGGCCAGGCCGCCCTGGCAGAGGCCAGGGCAGCGCCCTGGCCTCAGGCCAGGGCCTGGCCGAGGCCAGGGCAGGAGCCCTGGCCTCGGCCAGTGGCCTGGCCGGCCGGCCCTGGCAGAGGCCAGGGCCCCTGGCCGGCCAGGGCAGAGGCCCTGGCCGGTCCTTGGACAAGCCCCGGCCAGGGCAGAGGCCCTGGCCGGGAGAAGTTGCAGTTCGAATATTGGTCGACCAATTTTGTGTTTTTGGTCGACCAATCTGGCAGAAGGTCCGGGTCGACTGCAAATTTGTCAACTGACCCATACGGGGTGACAAAGGGCATTGGTCAAACTCGAATGTGTCGATTAGCCCATACGGGGCTAACCACAGTGCCGACTAGTTCATACGGGACTAACGTTTTAATGAAGTTTTAACTTGGGCTCTACTCCTTGAAGACTAGCCATAGTGCTCTACTTCATGCGAGATTAGCTAAGTCATTGTGCTCTACTCTACGGAGATTAGCCAATGTACTTATGTAAATGTGCTCTACTCCTTGAAGATTAGCCGTAATGCTCTACTTCATGCGAGATTAGCCATGTCATTGTGCTCTACTCCACGGAGATTAGCCAATGAACTTATGACGTTGTGCTCTACTCTACGGAGATTAGCCAATGTATTTTAAATTCGTTTTGAAAAATACGTTTTCAAAAACGCTTTTCCGCTGCAAAGTACTATAAGAGTACTAATATTTGATAAAGTGAGGGAGAAATATTGAAAGTTACTCTAGATGGTGATTGGAAACATAGTGACCTTTCCGATTCTAGAGTAACGTCTTCAATATTTTTCGAAAGTAACTTATCAAATACTCGTTTTCCGCTGCTAGTACTATAAGAGTACTATTGTTTGATAAGTGATGGGGGAATATTGAAGGTTGTTCTAGATGGTGATTGGAATCATAGAGACCTTTTCGATTCTAGAACAACATCTTCAATATTTTTCGAAAGTAACTTATCAAATATAATATAATTCCAAGTGGGATTTGAATTTTTAGAACTATCCAAATGGGATACTCTATTATCATTTCAAGTGGGAGTTATATTTTAAGAATTTTTATGCAATGTTTTTGATCGAACCTTCGGTTTTGTGTTTTTTGCAGCATTTTAAAAGTAAAATGTCTTCCGCTTCAAAGAATATCGTCGCTGAGTTAAACAAAGGTGAAAAACTCAACGGCGATAATTACAAACTTTGGTCCATAAAGATACAATACGTTCTAGAGGAGCAAGAAGTGCTCGAAACTCTAAAGAACGTTATGATTGAACCCGAGTTGGGCACTACGGCCCAACACAGACGAGACAAGGAAGCTTTTGATGCTTGGTCTCGGAAGAATAAGATAGCGCGCATTACGTTATTAAGCAGTATGGCTGATGACATAATGCGCATCTTCCGAGAATATGACCTAGCCATGGACATATGGTCCAAGCTAGAGGAGAAGTTCGGTGGCACATCGGTGTCCAAACTTCGCGCCTTAACTATAAAGTTCGATACATATAAGAAACGTCCAGATCATTCCATGGGGAAACATCTGCGACATATGGTGAACTTTATCTCAGAGTTAAAGGACGCAGGTCATGTGCTCACGGATGAGCAACAAATCCAAGCAGTCATACGTTCCCTACCAAATGGGTGGGATCAGATGAAGATGCATCTCACTCATAATGAGAGCATCAAGACCTTCAACGATGTTTCCAAGCACCTCGAATTAGAGGAAGAGCGGCTTGCGGCTGCCAAGCCAAGTGCAGAAGTGCACATGGTTGCTAGTTCCTCACACGGGGGAAAGAAACGTAAAGATCGTTCGAAGTCTTCTAATGAACGTAATAAGCAACCTGAGTCCACCAAGGAACCCAAACATAAGGGTGGGCACAAGAAATGGCACAAGAAGAAAGACTTGAAAAGGATCAAGTGCTTCAAGTGTAACAAGCTCGGTCACTATGCTCGTTCGTGTACGAGTGGAAGTGACGAGGTAACTTGTAATACTAGTTACATATGTGTTTCTAGTTCACTATTTCTTGTGGAATCTAATCCATTTTGGGATAATTGATTCAGGTGCCACCGACCACATAGCAAAGGGCAGACGGTCCTTCGTGGAGTATCACCGGATACTCAAGGAATGAAGTGGATCAATGTAGGAAACAACACATGTGTTGTAGAGAAAGGCGTTGGGAATTGCAAGCTAGACTTGGACAACGGCCACACTCTCCTACTTTATGATGTTCTCTTCATTTCATATATTCAAAGGAATATTAATACTGTGGTCAATTTAATGGGTCTTGGTTAATAGTTGGTTCCTTCATGTTTTTAATATGGACCTATTTTTGTAATAATTCCTTTATTGGTACTGGGTTTGTATTTCAAAGGATTTATTGTAATAAGTACAATGTGTTTCCTCATGTAATGAAAATTTCCTTGTGACAAATATTTTGACTAATGAGTCTAATATAATTTGTTGGCACACAAGGCTTGGTCATATTGGACCAATGCGTATAGATAGACTTGCCAAACGTGGCCTTCTATCCAATGTTTCAAAGGTTGAAATGTCGACCTGCGAACATTGCCTTGTGAGGAAATCTTGTCGCAAGCCGTTTGGAACCGGCACAAGGGCCGAGGTTCCAATACAGCTTATCCATTCGGACATATGTGGTCCGATGAATGTCAAGACAAGACGCGGGAAGTCCTATTTCATCACTTTTATTGATGATTTCACCCGATTCGGTCATATCTATTTGATATCCCACAAAATTGAAAGAACTAAACCTGCTTTAAAAACTATATGAGTTTAGTGGAGAATCAATTAGATCGCAAGATTAAGGTCGTGCGAACCGATAGGGGCGGTGAATATCAGTCAACAAGTTTAAAGGAACTTTGTGATGAAAAAGGCATAGTACATCAGGTAACTATGCCTTATACTCCTCAACAAATTGGTGTTGCAGGTATAGGACTTTAATGAAAAATGGTCCATTCAATGATGGCGCAAGCTAAACTTGCCAATCTGTCACGCCCCGCTTCCCTAATATGGAAGGCGAGACGTGAGGAGGTCCGCTCAGACGTGGAGCTGTGAAGCTGCAGTCTGATAAGCATCTGTAAGAATTTCAAACGATAGCGGGTCCTTTGCATTACGACGACACAACAACAACAATAATAAAGCAGATAAAAGAACATCCACCACCAACATCCAGAAATTATTCTAACATCACTGAGCTGTCACAAAAGTATAAGTCTGAACAAAAGGCCTAAAGCATGGCCGAAACAAAAGTAAAGAGAGTCACCGGCTGAGACTAAGGGTAGGACCGGAATCCTCGAACTGAATGTCAGCAACCTGTCGTCCTCTACAACTAAGTCAGGATCAAAACCTGACATGTGACACCCAAAGAGAAAAGGGCACATGTCAGCAAAAGTCTCCCAAAGAAAGCAGAGAACTTTTGTGCAAGGATACAAATAAAATAGAGCGACTAGCAGTTCTAACTATAATGAAAAGACATGCTATTTAAAGAATGCAACAATTTAAGATGACATGATGACATGCATGCACGTCGTAGCAGAAGCTGTGAGGAACACTGTTTTCACGAATCACGAACATTACCATTTCTCGAACATTATCATTTCACGATGTGCACAGGGTTTACTCCTTACAGCTGAAGGAGCGGATCAGGCATCCTTCTACGCTGCGTGATAGCTTAACCCTACCCCTCCCCAGTGTCGAGCCTTGGTTTCCCAAGTACGTGAGCTCGCTTCTGGATCACGAGTCCAGGAAGTGTTTTTCATTATGGACTGACGCCCACCTTCTGGATCACGAGCCAGGAAGTGTTTTTGGCATAGGGTTGTGCCCGCAAAGCAGGTGCCTAGCCTCAATCATTACAATAAGTGTAGCGTGTGCTACTCAATCATGATAAACATTGGATGCATGCAATGACATGGCAATGAGCAGATAATTTGCGTACCGTTAATTGAAATTAAACATGGCATGGTAACATGAATGCAAGCATGATGAGGGTGTCAGATCTAGCTTCGTTGTCAAGCTAGATCTAAAAAAAGTGTCGTCTAGACAGCTATCATTTCACTGCCTAGTCTCTTTTACGCTACTGTACAAAATGGCCTAAGACGTGGCCTAAACAGAAAGCCGGCAAGTATCACTTGCCTGAACAGTGATCATAGTCTCAGTTCAACAATGGTCCAGATCTCCCTATGTGCTCCAAATCAATCATCCCAAACCTACAGTCCCGTATTCATTATCTTCGATTAGTGAGTTACCAAAGCAATGAAAACACAAATTTTATCTTGTTAACATGCGGTGTGGGTTCCTATGGAGCAAAATTTACATCAACACGACGTGAGAGCTACTCTGACGTCGGATAGCGACTCCAGAGGTTGGATTCCGGTGTCGTGTGAGGTAACGGCGTCGGCTCGGGAATGGTAACGGGTCGTGAAGAAAAACGTAGTATAACTGCGACATGTATTCTTAACATCAAGCCAAGGGAATAATAACTATATAGATTTACATTGTTATAAATAGATAAACAAAACTACATATAACAAATTACTACAAGTGTTATTAACTCTATTATATACATGAAGTAACTACTTAATCATAGTTTACTAACATTTATATTACAAGGTACATACAGCTATATTATCAATACTTGTAGTGGAAATTTGTACATGACATCTTATATTATTATATACTAACCTCTTACATTAGTGGAATTTATAAAATGTTAATAAAACCTTAAGCTAAAATTATTAACAACTAAACTATATGCTGTCAAAACTTACATAATTATACTTAACCTATTACCATTAGTTCATATATATATATCTATACGCACGTAGCTAGCAACACAATATTATACGCTCGCTAGTAACACTCACCGCCGGCTAATTCATTGCTGTTGTTGTGCCCTCCGGTAACAACGACGGACGGAGTCGGAGGCGACCGGCGACAGGGGACCGGAGCAGTCTGGGGGCGCGTGGCAAGGTGAGAGATGCTGTCGGAAGTCGGAGGGCTGATCCGTCGGGCCTACCGTGTGCACAGAGGACGGCGAGATAACGGCCTGGAAGAGGTGGCCGCCGGGCTTGGCTGAGGGCTGGAGGAGCTGGTCGGCAGTTCGCGGGTTCTGGGTTGCACAGTGCGGAGTGAGCCGAGGCGGTGTGGCTCGCGGCGAGTTGCTGCGCGGCCAGAACGGATCGGAGGTCGGTGCTGAAGTCGAGGGTGGACGTGCGAGGTGAGGTGATGCACGGGGCAGCGAGGGTGAAGTTGAAGGGAAACTGTGGGTTTTGTAAAATAAATGAAGAGGACAGTATCCTCTGCATGGGATAAATGAAGAGGAAGAGGGAAGAGAACGTGGGTGTGATGTGAAATGATGGGAAGAGCTGCAGGACGTGGCTTCGATTCTCCTTGCACGTGAAGAGAAAAAAAATAGGAGAAACTCAGTTGGTTGAATACGAAAAGAGGGAGAATGTGAGTGTACGTCTGTCTGGGGTTGTTATGAAAAGTTAACAGAAAATATAAGTGGGTTCGAAAAGAATCTGATTAGTTAAAGGAGTGGGCTGATTCGTGGAATAGAGGGTTGTTTAGTTAGGATAGGTTTGTTATTGGTTGGTCAAAGTACTTGGTTGATTTGTTTTAAAAAGGATGTAAAAAGATTGATTCCTTCAACTGTCAGATTATTAGCTTAGGTTCTTTTTAAAGAAATAATAATTAAAAAATGGATTTGTTCTGAAACAAACGCACAGCACTTAGAAATCCAATGTTTATAAAGAAACCCGTCTTATTAATAAAAGATTTTATTGCAGATTGGCCCAAAATTAGGAAGAAAAATACTGGGACGCTCGCGCCTCCGAGAGGGTCGTGAAAATGGGGTTCGGTCGTGTGTCTAAGCTACGAAAGTACAATAATAAAAACAATTACGAAAATACACTCACGAATCCACATGCGCACAAAAATACGTACGACCGGAAAGCGGTCGTTACATCCTACCCACCTTAGAATAAAGTCCGTCCTCGGACTTTCTAACTAAAAGTATATATCTAGTCAATCTAGTAGCCACCCCATTCACATTACTCTATAATTCAAATCAGGTATACTTACTACTAGTGCTTATATATGTACTAGATAGTCAAACATTAATACTACATACATGTATACATATGCACACTCTATACTTATACTCATCATTGATAGTCAAAACCATACACGTACTTCAATCATACATATAGTTACGTACATCCTTATATATCTATCACTCATTATCACAACCAAGGTACACATATATATACAAAATAGTTTCACATTAGCAAATACGATCATAGTACTCACATATAGATAACTACCTATGTACAAACAAATATGGACGTGTTACTCCCTATATCTCCTAGTATACGTCCAACACCAGAATATCAATGCAAGTAATCGCACCATACGATATTAAATCACGTTTACTATAACTAATATGCATTCACCACTACCATAATTTCACAAATATATAGTCATTCAAATGCACGCAAATATATTCAAGACACGTCACACATACCCTAGTTTAAAATAGCTATAACTAAGCACATACTTACCCGTGAATGGTGCACACCCACACACGCTAACATATCATTCATACATACCCCTCATACCACTATATACTTAGCACAACTACACACCTAGTTCAGCTAGCATATATACATTCAACATGTAAGTCCTTAGTAAATAACTTTACCACAAGACCAACACCTATAACTATATTCTGGTATAGCCACCCACAATCATGTGCGTAACACAACCAGGCACAAACAACCCTACCACTATACATACATCATCCATTACTATATTCATAGTACTACACGCAAACCACAAACATTTTTTCACAATATACTTAGTATACCCACTCAAGCTTGAGTGAGGCTCAAAACCCATATCAGAATACTTTATATAAATAACATGATATCTATACATATACCAATACTACTCCAATATATATACATCTACCAACATAACCACATACATACCATAATATCAATCACTATATTTAGTCAAGTAAAGCCCACATAATGCAATCACTTTACACCTTATAATAATTTACAAATATCAGCACACGTATAATTATAATACACTCTCCAATACATGCATTCATCGTATAGTCACATACATGTAATATATATTCACACCATAGTCATTCTACCTATAAGTAGTATACCAACACATCTACTTATCCATACATAGTTTAAGACATACCATAATCGTATATACTTCACAGTATACACGCACACGCATAACATTCCGTAAAGGCAAGCAATACCAAACAAAGGTATAACCTTATTATCATCCGTATATCACCCATATACTCATGCAGTAAATACATAACTACTTACATCAAAGTAAAATACATATCTACGTTCGAGCACACACTCACACGTACTAACATATAGGTCATATAATAGGCCTACTCACTTAACTTTAAGTACACCTATTATCATTACCTAACATACACATGACTTACTAGTATACTATTTCAAACATTTACTACAAACTCTACTATCAGATATTCCAACACTAAATCTAATATACATAATCGTACCTAAAGCGGTATAGCTATTCACACACTTATATATAAACACTATCATTCATACAACTTCATATATATCATGAATAACACTGAGTGTGTATATATCACACAACAGGCAAACATTAATATACTACAGGGGAGTACACTCATACGTGAGTGATACGCCGGGGTTCACACACACGGGTCCATACACTCTACTTATACATGCATCACAACGACATTGCAATAAAATCAATGGGCTCACTATTATACTAAGGTTGACACATGCAACGACAAGCACTAGCATCTAAACAATAGAAAGGAAATTGAAACCAAAAGCATAACGAACAAGATCGAAAAGAGCGAGTTCAGATAAGGCGAGAATAAGGGGATAATTGATTGGGTGAGACAAAAATATTGCTCTAAATAATTAAATAGGCGAAAGAGTGTCATGTGTAAAATATGATGTCCTATATATCTATTCTTATGAAAATATGTAGGAAAGCGAGCAGACTGGAAAAATTTGAAAACACGGAAAAAGTTTTTAGGCGAAGAAATAATGAGTAGGGTTAGACAGTGATCGTGTTGTAAATGGAAATAGGTTTATACCAAAAATTCTGAAGTATGGGCACAATGAATATAGATCTTGTATATAAAGATATATTGAAGTTCTATTTAGCTTAGAAAACATTCTAAAAATAAGTAAGATAAGTGAAAATTTTTATAATAAACTTAGTAGTATAGGAATGGAATGAATGATATATTGAATTATCAAAAATGGTAATAAGGTTTTAAAACCGAAATACGGTAGATATATGTTAGAAAATTGTCTCGAGATTGTAATAAAAATTTACGACCAAGACGACTTCAAAATCTAAGAAAGTATTTTAGCTCCACCGAAGGTAAGGAATTTAAATTATAAGAAGGGGGTTTTAAAAACAAAATTTTAACTGAGTGAAAACTTTTAGTGAGTAAATCGAAAATAACTTTGGAAGAATCAAGATTGGCAACGGAGAAGATTCGAAAGATTAACGATAATCTTCAGGAAGCGATCACGTGAATCGAGGACAAAGATTTTGGTCGCGTGATGAATACGCCTAGGATACGATTCTTTAAAAGATACGATGGGATTCTACGGTCGATAACCCAGAAGTGTAATGATCAGGAAAATGATAGAATCAGGGGGTTCTAATTATCGGGTCGGCTGAAGATCAAGAGGAACTTAACACTACGACTCTCTAATAAACTAGACTATAATAGAGGTCTCAGGGAAGGGTCCTAAGAGATGCCAAAATTACATTCTGCTGGACCCGAAATTGTCAGACTCAATCGAAAGGTTAAAAGAGAAGTTTTAGAAGTCTAATATGGTCAGGGCTGGGTGAGAGACTGCTAAGGCAACCTAAGACGAGTACAACTTAATCTTGACGAAGGCTCTAACTATCAAACCTGAACATCTACCTAAGTATTCTTACGATCTAAGACAGGGAAACGTTCAGATTAAACTTAATCATGACTCGAATGTCATGAATAATTAATTGGATGTTATTTATCATTATTGTTGTTCCGATATTTCGTGGATGCAAAGAGGACCTGCATGGGCCACCAATAAAACCTGTCACGCCCCGCTTCCCTAATATGGAAGGCGAGACGTGAGGAGGTCCGCTCAGACGTGGAGCTGTGAAGCTGCAGTCTGATAAGCGTCTGTAAGAATTTCAAACGATAGCGGGTCCTTTGCATTACGACGACACAACAACAACAATAATAAAGCAGATAAAAGAACATCCACCACCAACATCCAGAAATTATTCTAACATCACTGAGCTGTCACAAAAGTATAAGTCTGAACAAAAGGCCTAAAGCATGGCCGAAACAAAAGTAAAGAGAGTCACCGGCTGAGACTAAGGGTAGGACCGGAATCCTCAAACTGAATGTCAGCAACCTGTCGTCCTCTACAACTAAGTCAGGATCAAAACCTGACATGTGACACCCAAAGAGAAAAGGGCACATGTCAGCAAAAGTCTCCCAAAGAAAGCAGAGAACTTTTGTGCAAGGATACAAATAAAATAGAGCGACTAGCAGTTCTAACTATAATGAAAAGACATGCTATTTAAAGAATGCAACAATTTAAGATGACATGATGACATGCATGCACGTCGTAGCAGAAGCTGTGAGGAACACTGTTTTCACGAATCACGAACATTACCATTTCTCGAACATTATCATTTCACGATGTGCACAGGGTTTACTCCTTACAGCTGAAGGAGCGGATCAGGCATCCTTCTACGCTGCGTGATAGCTTAACCCTACCCCTCCCCAGTGTCGAGCCTTGGTTTCCCAAGTACGTGAGCTCGCTTCTGGATCACGAGTCCAGGAAGTGTTTTTCATTATGGACTGACGCCCACCTTCTGGATCACGAGCCAGGAAGTGTTTTTGGCATAGGGTTGTGCCCGCAAAGCAGGTGCCTAGCCTCAATCATTACAATAAGTGTAGCGTGTGCTACTCAATCATGATAAACATTGGATGCATGCAATGACATGGCAATGAGCAGATAATTTGCGTACCGTTAATTGAAATTAAACATGGCATGGTAACATGAATGCAAGCATGATGAGGGTGTCAGATCTAGCTTCGTTGTCAAGCTAGATCTAAAAAAAGTGTCGTCTAGACAGCTATCATTTCACTGCCTAGTCTCTTTTACGCTACTGTACAAAATGGCCTAAGACGTGGCCTAAACAGAAAGCCGGCAAGTATCACTTGCCTGAACAGTGATCATAGTCTCAGTTCAACAATGGTCCAGATCTCCCTATGTGCTCCAAATCAATCATCCCAAACCTACAGTCCCGTATTCATTATCTTCGATTAGTGAGTTACCAAAGCAATGAAAACACAAATTTTATCTTGTTAACATGCGGTGTGGGTTCCTATGGAGCAAAATTTACCTCAACACGACGTGAGAGCTACTCTGACGTCGGATAGCGACTCCAGAGGTTGGATTCCGGTGTCGTGTGAGGTAACGGCGTCGGCTCGGGAATGGTAACGGGTCGTGAAGAAAAACGTAGTATAACTGCGACATGTATTCTTAACATCAAGCCAATGGAATAATAACTATATAGATTTACATTGTTATAAATAGATAAACAAAACTACATATAACAAATTACTACAAGTGTTATTAACTCTATTATATACATGAAGTAACTACTTAATCATAGTTTACTAACATTTATATTACAAGGTACATACAGCTATATTATCAATACTTGTAGTGGAAATTTGTACATGACATCTTATATTATTATATACTAACCTCTTACATTAGTGGAATTTATAAAATGTTAATAAAACCTTAAGCTAAAATTATTAACAACTAAACTATATGCTGTCAAAACTTACATAATTATACTTAACCTATTACCATTAGTTCATATATATATATATCTATACGCATGTAGCTAGCAACACAATATTATACGCTCGCTAGTAACACTCACCGCCGGCTAATTCATTGCTGTTGTTGTGCCCTCCGGTAACAACGACGGACGGAGTCGGAGGCGACCGGCGACAGGGGACCGGAGCAGTCTGGGGGCGCGTGGCAAGGTGAGAGATGCTGTCGGAAGTCGGAGGGCTGATCCGTCGGGCCTACCGTGTGCACAGAGGACGGCGAGATAACGGCCTGGAAGAGGTGGCCGCCGGGCTTGGCTGAGGGCTGGAGGAGCTGGTCGGCAGTTCGCGGGTTCTGGGTTGCACAGTGCGGAGTGAGCCGAGGCGGTGTGGCTCGCGGCGAGTTGCTGCGCGGCCAGAACGGATCGGAGGTCGGTGCTGAAGTCGAGGGTGGACGTGCGAGGTGAGGTGATGCACGGGGCAGCGAGGGTGAAGTTGAAGGGAAACTGTGGGTTTTGTAAAATAAATGAAGAGGACAGTATCCTCTGCATGGGATAAATGAAGAGGAAGAGGGAAGAGAACGTGGGTGTGATGTGAAATGATGGGAAGAGCTGCAGGACGTGGCTTCGATTCTCCTTGCACGTGAAGAGAAAAAACAATAGGAGAAACTCAGTTGGTTGAATACGAAAAGAGGGAGAATGTGAGTGTACGTCTGTCTGGGGTTGTTATGAAAAGTTAACAGAAAATATAAGTGGGTTCGAAAAGAATCTGATTAGTTAAAGGAGTGGGCTGATTCGTGGAATAGAGGGTTGTTTAGTTAGGATAGGTTTGTTATTGGTTGGTCAAAGTACTTGGTTGATTTGTTTTAAAAAGGATGTAAAAAGATTGATTCCTTCAACTGTCAGATTATTAGCTTAGGTTCTTTTTAAAGAAATAATAATTAAAAAATGGATTTGTTCTGAAACAAACGCACAGCACTTAGAAATCCAATGTTTATAAAGAAACCCGTCTTATTAATAAAAGATTTTATTGCAGATTGGCCCAAAAATTAGGAAGAAAAATACTGGGACGCTCGCGCCTCCGAGAGGGTCGTGAAAATGGGGTTCGGTCGTGTGTCTAAGCTACGAAAGTACAATAATAAAAACAATTACGAAAATACACTCACGAATCCACATGCGCACAAAAATACGTACGACCGGAAAGCGGTCGTTACACAATCACTTTTTGGGGTGATGCATTATTGACAACCATTTTCATTTTTTTACTGCGTACCCTCGAAATCAGTTAGCTCCACTCCTTATGAGTTGTGGAACCAAAGGTCTCATGACTTAAACATTTTTTAACCTTGAGTTTGTGCATTCAACGCACATATTTCCTCCCATAAGTATGGCAAACTTGGGCCAAGGGGAAGGAAATGTATCTTTAAACGATACGCATAAAACTCCAAAGGTTATGTTTTTGTTAGTCAGGAAGACAATGGTGTGCTAATTGAGTTTGAGTCGAGGGATGTCACTTTCTTGGAAAACGAGTTTCCAAGACAGGGCGAGATAAGTCAGGACTTATCTCTATTTTGAGATTTATGATCAAAAAGGATTACCTCATTCGAGTGGGAGAAATTCTTGGTGAAAACGAAAATTCTTTTTAACCTTCACCAATGGATTATACGAATGACGATTATCCTATTCCACACGGGAATAATGATCTAAGTGGGAGCAATTCTAACAACATTTCAAGTGGGAGTGATATTAGAATTGATCTAAATTCGAGTCAACAAGGACTTGAAGAATCTCAAATATGCCGAATCATGCCCTGCAAAAGACAAATGGATGGAAGCGATGAAGGAGGAATTGAAATCCATGAAAGATTAACCAAGTCTGGGACTTAGTTAACTCACCCAGAGGACATAGAGCAATTGGGAACAAATGGGTTCTCGAGATCAAGCATAAGGCTGATGGCTCTATAGATAGATATAAAGCTCGCATTGTCGCGAAAGGTTTTACGCAACAGGAAGGGATAGACTACGAAGAAAACTTCTCACCTGTTGTGCGTTTTACCTTGATTCGCATGATTCTGGCAATGGTAGCTTGCTTATACCTCAAATTACATCAGATGGATGTAAAGACTGCCTTTCTCAATGGAGAATTGGACGAGGAGATCTATATGGAACAACCAACAGGGTTTGTAAAAGAAGGAAACGAACATAAGGTTTGTAAACTTCGTAAATCCATATATGGTCTTAAACAATCCTCGAGGCAATGGTATATACGATTTCAAAAGGTTGTCTTATCAAATGGATTTTCCATACTTGATAAAGATAACTACGTATATATCAAGAGGATTAAAAGCAAGCATGTTATTATGTCTCTATATGTAGATGACATTTTAATAGCCGGAAATGACAAGGGCTTTGTGATGAGTATCAAGGCTTGGCTTTCATCAGTATTTTAGATGAAAGGCATAGGAAAAGCCGCATATATCCTTGGAGTTAATATTTCAAGGAGTCGTTCGAAGAAACTTCTTTCTCTTTCACAGGAGACCTATATAAAGAAGGTTCTAGAACGATTTAATATGCAGGACTGCAAGTCCATTGATATTCATATAAGCATATGCGATAATTTATATCTGGAATCATGTCCAAAGAACCAAAAGGAAAAGGAAATTATGGAAAAAGTTCCATATTCCAGTGCAGTTGATAGTCTTATGTACACTATGGTGTGTACGAGACTGGACATCTGTTTTGCCGTTGGAAATGGTAAACTGTTACCAATCCAACCCAGGGCAAGAACACTGGAAAGCGGTTAAGAGGATAATGCAGTATCTTAAAGGAACTGCAGATTTGCAAAAGACTATGATAAAACCAAGAAGGTAGACATAAGGTACATATCTACGCATGAGATGATAGAGGATCAGCTTACGAAAGCGATCCCCAGAAATGTGTTTTATAAACACTTATCATCTCAAGGATTGCGTATGGGCTGAGTTGTACCAAATATATATTCCCATGTCTAAGAAATGATCAAAATTAATAAAAGAATAAGTTCTTTTTCCAACATTGCATATGAATTTCTTAAGAAATGTTTGTGTACATTTTTGAAATCTCAGCTGAATTGTGTGTATGTCGGACAGATTAAGGTTAGCTCTCTCACATGAGCAACCGCCTTATCTTATCAGATGGATAAGATAGAGATGAGACTAGTTTAAAGTCAAAATCATTAGACGAATGATTTAGAGTCATGACTTTAACAAGATAGTCGAATGAAAGATCTGCATCATATGGATGCTTACAGAAGATCTGAGATCTGTATCACAAGGATATAAAGATCTCATTAGATTTTTTTTTTAATCCTATCTGTCTTATGCAGGATGAGAGTCCGGGAATATTTCCTGAGTAGTAAGGGGACTCAAAAGATAGGCACGGTGGTGTCTGATCTTTCATCCGTACAACATCATTAAGACATACTCTCCCTGGGAAAGGAGTGATGTTGTAATACGTGTTCATACCACGTATGCATTTCGACCACTGAGTTAGTAGCAATAGTGTTTGCTATTATGTGAGACTCAAAGGCCATACGGGTCTTAACTCTTACCCTCAAGGACTCCAATTGGTTCCTTTAGATTTGACGAGATGATCGCTATCTTAGCGTGTTACTAATGGGCTATGGTAATTCGGCTCGGCGGGGCACGTTAGAAAAGCGAATCAAGTCAAGATCATAAGGTTCGCAAGAAGAGGAAGATTGATTTCATATTCGCATTTGGACTTTAATGATTCAAAGCTGGCCAGCCAATTGTAATCCAGATGGGATTCAATTGTTGAATATAAAGTACAAGAAATGTGAAGAAATAATCTAGGGTAAAGCATGCGTTGAACTACTCAACTTTGCACCTTCGAGGTCGTTGTGTATCTCTAACAAGTGCACAACAACAGACTCTACGCGCATGACGGTCGCACGGTCTATTTCTCGGTATGATAGATGAAAGAACTAAGGGAAAGACGTTCTCTTACAATCCCCTCAAGTGTGAGTGGGAGATGTTGGATATGGAAGACGTTTGTACACCCTTGTGGGGGATGTACGAGGGATTACGGACCTCGAACGTCGCGTACACGAAGTCGTGTGCAAAGGGAATCTGTTCCCTTGCGGAGAGGATCTCTGGATGAGCGGGAAAGTCGCATTATATATGCATAAGTGCATGCGACATATGGCTAATAAAGGGGGAATATCTTAAGCTTATATTGTACCATGCATATGGTACAACTTAAGCTTATAATGTGCCATGTATCATGGTACACCTTAATTAAGTTGTTCCAAAGGAACAACTTACCCTAAAATAACTACCTTGGGGGCTATAAATAAGACCCAAGGGTAGCCATTTTCCTAACACATTTGCATGAAATTCATGCATGCATCTTCTTCATAGCGAAGCTCTGCAGAAATATTTCCTCTCCCTCCTTCCAAGTTCTTAATCTAAAATAGAGATTTAGATTGTGGATTAGTAGCCTTACTCCGTTCGTGAGAAGACTCGATCCGTCGTGGCGAATCCGAAGGCAAAGTTCCGAGACTATCGTTCCGCATACGCAAGCGTAAGTCTCCACTTTAATTATCGATCCTAACTTTGTTTTGGACAGGATCCTTCATATTTATCTCAGTATCTCATACCGTTATAGCATATTTGTCACTTTGACATTTATATGACAAACCTAAGAGTGGTTTTACTAACGAGTATCTACAACGAATTTTTAATGGATTAATTAATACATTTCTTGATCACACAGGGTTGATCCTTTAGAAAAATAATCTGGATCAATTTTTCCTATCTTTGTATTAGTTAACAATTAGCTTATACAATTTAGATGTAGGGTCTAACATTTCTATAAGTCAGTTTCAGCTCATTCCAATTTTCTTGTATCAATATGTCAAGTACATATAAGACACCCTTAGTCTCTAAATACGATTAAATCAAAACGATTTTGATTCAATGTTTTATATAGATGATTTATATAAGTTGGAAATCCCTTTTACTTCGTCCGAGAGACCAGAACTAAGTATACGAGCTTGCTCCCACTGACTTTAAGAATTACCTGGTTTAGTGCTTCAATGTCATATCTAAATCATATTTAGATTTATATATAAAGACATAACCATTTGGTAAGTGCTTTAGATGGAATGTACTAGTGTCAGGTTCGGTTTGACGAATGAGTCAAGTCAAGATCGGTTTAAGGAATCTTGGCATTTGACTCACTCACTCAAACGTCCTACACTGTACTTTTTCCTTAACCACATTTAATATTAACTCTTTAATAACTAAATGCAGTTTATTAAGAATTAATCTTAATATGCGTATAATTGTGATCGCACACAATTTATACGCCCCTGGAATCTATACTTAACTACCAATTGACTATAACATTAAGTCAGCTCCAAAAACAACATTTTCCGAAGCTTCGCATCATAATTCGAGAATTTCCGCAATCAACTCAGAAAGCCACAATCACAGAAAATTTAAGCCAATCTCAATCAAATTTTAATTTCAACAGAAAACGCAATTTCCGAGACATTCATTAAAACAACGGATTCATTAAGATGAACCGTAATCTGTTTATCAAATAAACATTGAGTGTAGAACACTCAATCATTATTTTCAACCTTTAAGGAGTGATATATTTATTCAACTAAAATTTAGTATCATCTCCTTCTTGATCATGTCTCTTGAAGTCTTTGAACGGCCCTAGCAGCAATGATTGCTCAGATTGCCGACCGTCCTCTGCACTTCTCCCAATCTTCGCTTCATTTCAGCCACCTGTATACATTACACAGATGTCTTTAGTATCTCATACTATATGATTGGAAATAATTACGTTTTATTGAATTTAATTTGTACCTGAGGTAGAGGCATCAGTATGCCCCTTCTTCTTCTCTCCAAGATAGATCTTACAGTTCCTCTTCCAGTGGCCAATCTTATGGCAATGGAAGCACTCAGATTTTGACGGGGCCCCTTTGGTCATTTTCTTCCCTTTCTTCGCCTTTGCAGGTTGCGGGACCTGCCTCTTCTTACCCTTGCCTTTCGGCTGGTCGGAAGAAGCAGAGCCAACAACCAATGCAGTCGGCTTCTTCTCAATCTCCTCAAACTGCCTAAGCATATTGAGGAGACCAGGAAGATCCGTTTCAAGACTGTTCATTATAAAACCAGTGATGAAAGGCTTAAACTCAGGAGTTAAAGATTTCAGGATAATGTCCACGGACATCTCATTGTCCAGGACAAATCCTAACTGGGCGGTGTCCTCTACGTACACGATCATCTTGATAACATGATCTTGTACGGGCCCTGCCTCCATCTTTGTGCCCCAGAGGTTGCTGGTGGCTTCGTACTTGGCAGCTCAAGATCGCTTGCCGTATAACTCTTGTACATTCAGAAGCATACTTTGAACATCCATATGTTCATGCTTCCTCTGCAGTTCGTTACTCATCGAAGCCAGAGTAAGGCACCTGGCCTTCTCTGCATCCCTCTGGTAAAGCTTATAGGCTTCCTTTTCCTCGAAGGTCGAATCGTCATCGGGCTTCTCCGGAGCGTCCTCGAACAGTACGTATCCAATCCCGACTAGGGAAAGGACCAACTTAATGTTCCTAAGCCAGTCTTTGTAGTTCGTTCCATCGAGCACGTTCTTCTCTACCATATATCTAAGACCCGAATCCATTCTGTATTTTTATAGAAACTTTAGTCAGTATATGTTCGTAGTATAGTTTTAATGGTTTTAATAAAACTATATTCTCCCACTAAATTTATTAAAGCCATAATAATAAACAATTTATTATAAAATAACATTTGTGAGAGAGGGATCCGATTACCCTGAGTCTGACAACCTTGAGTATGTCTCAATAAGTTGTTTGACTCTGCAGTCGGTAGACGAACTCGTCGTCAATCATATTAAATATGATTCCTTATCGATTTTACCCCTAGTCATTTGTGATCATGAGTGTGCTCAACCGGATCACAATGGCTAGCCTAGGCGGACCCTTGTTTTCGTGTCTAGCCTGACTTGCCCTACCGCTCGGTGTATGCACGACACATTGGTTTGGGTCAGGACTTAGACTACATTCTTGGTTAGACTTATGCCGATGCTCGGAGGATGAGACAACGGTTTTAGTCAGGTCAAGATGTTAATCAAGAAATCGGTTTATATAAGATTGACAGGTCACGGCTTGAGTGTAGCTTAACAACCGTAACACGTTTCTTACAGTTGCCAACTTCTAAAACAATTGGGCTACGATTTATCTTGAACAAGATTATTATCGTATTTGACTTAGGTATAGTCGATGGACTTACACAGTCATGAATCGACCCTTTGCGGTCCAGCGGACGCGGCCAGGGAATTGACTAAGCCAGGACCACTTGTTACCTAGTCTAGCTAGGTTGGTCCAGCAAACTTAGCCAAGCACATTGACCGACATCATGATTCATTGAAGGAGTTTTCATCAATTTTATGTTCGTCCAAACAACTAAATGGCTTTTAATTAAGAAAACTCGTTAATGCTTATCAACTAGTGGATCCTAAAATTTGAAATTTTATGGATTGGTTGAACAATTTTAATTAAGTCCTTATCAACTATAAGGTCCACTCGTTCAACGTGCTACCCCAATCTAATTAGGATTTTATAAAACAATTACAACATGTTTCAACATTAGTCTTTTATGAAAATCATCAATTAAACGATTTAATGAAATGATTGACAATCAAAGGGACTACCCTAATCTGGTATTAGGTTTTGATGTTGTTTTGTTTTATCAAATATAGCATGTCACTAGCTTA
Source organism: Scilla litardierei (assembly GCA_030789695.1). Taxonomy (NCBI): domain Eukaryota; kingdom Viridiplantae; phylum Streptophyta; class Magnoliopsida; order Asparagales; family Asparagaceae; genus Scilla; species Scilla litardierei. Next base: position 101,829,251 of record CM061142.1, read on the forward strand.
TTAAAATTTCATCTCGTAAAATTTTAAACATTTAATGGCTAACCTAATAAGGTTCATGAATACATTATTCAACATGTCCATTAAAAGAAAATGAAACAACTAATTTATCCGCATAAATAAAAGTTTCATTTAGTGACATATAATGAATATTTGCAAGTTTAAAATTATCTACATAATAAATAACACGTAAATCTAAAATTTAACAATTAAATTTAAAGATCAAAATTTAAAGCTTTAAAACATTTTATCACATAAAACTAGGTATCATAAAATTATCAAATAATTTTAAAACCTAGGCTTTAAAATTTTAATCAATCATTTCTAGGATTAAAATATCGCATAAATAATCTAGAAACATATATGTAATTTAAAAGAAACTGATTTATCTTTTCATCTTATGAAAATAAAATATTTCTATAATTTACATATCCACTAAAGCAATTTTAAAATACTTTTAAAATCATTAGAAATTGATTTAAAAGCTTTCAAATAAAGTTTTTTTTTTAAATTTCTAACTTTTATGTAATTTAAGAAAATTAAATTTCCAAAATAAAATATTCCTTAAAGTTACATAAACATTTAAAATGCTTGGAAAAATATTATATCTCATAAAAAACTTTTATAAAGCATTTAAACATTAGAGACCCATTTAAAATTTATCGCATAAAATCAAATTGTCCCCAAAAAAATTTCGTGTTGCAAAAACAATTTTTTTTAAAACACAAAATATTTTTAAACTAATTTTAACGTAAAGCTAAAATAGTTCGTATGTTTAAAATTAAGCAATTTTAAAGATTTAAAAGACATCGCTTAAATAGATCAAAAACATAACCGTGGCTCTGATACCATTGTTGGGGTTTTGGCGGACCCTCAGAGCTCGGATCTGTGTCCATCCCAAGTCGGACGGACCACAGAGGCATAAAAACGCAGCGGAAAAACAAAAACAAAACTTTTAAGCTAGCTAAACAATTTAGCTAGGCTCTGAGGGAGCCAGAACTTAGCCCGATCTATGCCAACTTGGGGTGGATCTGACCACCCCCAAGAGGGATCTACTCTAAAGGGACTAATTAAATCTACACTAAAAATTACTTAACCACATACGCGGAATCTTGGCCCTGGAGCAGGCAAGATGTACCGCACCGTCTTCTGAAGCTCCTCGTAGCCGAGCCGCCTTGACTTGATCCGCCTGAGCCGCCTCGCACCCTCGAACCGATCCGCCCGAACCGACTTTCGCCTCCGAGCCGATCACACACGGTAGAAAGTTTCACTTGAGTAGAACCCGCGTCTTAGACGTCTGGATCCGAATCCAAACCCCCTTCGTAGTATTGCTAAGACTACTCCAGAGAATAGGAAGAGAGAGAGAGAGAGAGAGAGAGAGAGAATAGTTTAGTCACCGATCGAGCTTGCTCTAAAAGTCTGGAGCTACTCGATCGAGGACTTGGTGTGTTTTTGAATGAAGAGAGTGCACCCATATTTATATAGGGAGTCGGCACTCACTCTTTCGTTGTGAGCAATGTGGGTCTTTTGCAAATGAGAGAAAAAATCAATTAAGCCAATTTAGCTTAATTTGTAGTTTAAGTGAGCTTTTCATAAAAGCAAACTTTAACTAATTAATTCTCTTCGCTCATTAAACTTTAGACACCAAACAAGCTATCAATCCGAAGGGCTTCGAATGGTGAACGCGTAGAAACCGACGACGACGAATTTCGACTTCATTTGACCCTTCAAACAATTGCCCAAAGTCAGGCGAAAATCAACTTTTCGTAGCCGTCATTTGGGGTTTCAAACCCCCTAAAATTAACTTAAGTTGCGGGCGCGCCCGCTAAGCTTAGCGGGCGCGCCCACCCAAGACAACATAGGCGGGCCGCCCGCCCGCTGGGCAGCGGGCGTGCGCCCGCTGCCGCAGCGGGCGTGCGCCCGCTACGGCCAGCGGGCCGCGCCCATTTTGCCTCTGGGTATGGGCTTGTTAGCCCAATGGGTCTAACCCACCTTGCCATGAGTTTTTTTCGCGTTTCTGCGCTCGTTTGAGCTCCGATTTAGACGCGGTTTGAACCTGTGTTTAGACCGGGACAATCCCATCAACCAGGTAACCCTTTTCAATATATTTGTTCCTACTAAATTTGTTGTAACCAATTTATGACACGTTTAATCATTGTTTGCATCAGATGCAACATTTGTCCCTATTGCTATTACGACTAATTTTCACAACAAGCTTTGTGAATATAAACTATTCAACATCAAATGAATTTCTCTCAATTAATCTTTCTATTACTAAGACACGAACACTACTCGGTGTGAGACCCTACAGCCTGACCTTACTACAGGTTGGGGCTCGGAACCCCTAGACGACGATCACCACGAGCAGTAGCTGTCGTCCCTGTTTCAGAATCATCATAACGTGATCGACCCCTTTGACAAAAGCATCATTGGGTTTACATTGGCTGTGTCAGTGATGAACTCCGTTAGCTATAGTCCCTTCGTTAAGACTGTGTTCCTGTTGGCCTAGGGTATGGTTTACTGTCAACCATATTAGACAACATTTGTCAGTATACGGCGGTCTTTGTTGTATACACGTTGTACTTCTTAGAACGTACCCCGGCCGAGGATTAACATAAAGACCGTACTGAGCCTTTAACACTAACTTCCCGTTAACGGAAGTGACGAATCCCTTCTTAGTCATCTACTCGTCTCGAGAGCTTTGGGTGCAACTCAGCCTAAGATCTTTCAGCAGGCCTAGCCTCGAAGCTAGATCATAGGTCTAAGCTACACGATTCACTCACAGGTTCGTACAAATGACTTCAGGTCATAAGGACCAGCTTACCTATCATCACCCTAGAGTTATTAAAGACAGTTTAGTTAAAGTTAACTATTTAATAACTCTAATTTGGTCGTTCAGTGAACTCATTCTCCAATGAGCACATGTGACTCGTCTCCGACTTCACCAAGTCGAATGACTATGAGATCATCATTACCCTAAGGTAAGACTAAGACACAGTGGTCTATCCGATGTGTCGATATCCAGTTCTCGACACATCTATGACTATGAACCGTTTAAGACTTACGTTTCTATTCGGTCGCTTACTTACTCATAATCGAGATCTTATCTAGATACGTAAGGACCTAACTATAAGTCTATGGATATTATCTAAGTATATTAATACGAACGATTTCATACTTAGAATAATAGGTACCATATACAGTATGAACAAGACGTATTCTTAGGATAAATTGCCTTATGGGCATATATCCTCCTACATCTCCCACTTGCAATTAGGCTATTTATCTCAATATCTCATACCGTTATAGCATATTTATCACTTTGACAATTATATGACAAACTTAAGAGTGGTTTTACTAACGAGTATCTACAACGAATTCTCATACTGTTATAGCATATTTGTCACTTTGACATTTATATGACAAACCTAAGAGTGGTTTTACTAACGAGTATCTACAACGAATTTTTAATGGATTAATTAATACATCTCTTGATCACACAGGGTTGATCCTTTAGAAAAATGATCTAGATCAATTTTTCCTATCTTTGTATTAGCTAACAATTGCTTATACAATCTAGATGTAGGGTCTAACATTTCTAAATGTCAGTTTCAGCTCATTCCAATTTTCTTGTGTCAATATGTCAAGTACATATACGACACCCTTAGTCTCTAAATACGATTAAATCAAAACGATTTTGATTCAATGTTTTATATAGATGATTTATATAAGTTGGAAATCCCTTTTACTTAGTCCGAGAGACCGGAACTAAGTATACGAGCTGGCTCCCACTGACTTTAAGAATTACCTGGTTAAGTGCTTCAATATCATATCTAAATCATATTTAGATTTATATATAAAGACATAACCATTTGGTAAGTGCTTTAGATGGAATGTACTAGTGTCAGGTTCGGTTTGACAAATGAGTCCATTCAAGATCGGTTTAAGGAATCTTGGCATTTGACTCACTGAATCAAACGTCCTACACTGTACTTTTCCCTTAACCATATTTAATATTAACTCTTTAATAACTAAATGCAGTTTATTAAGAATTAATCTTAATATGCGTATAATTGTGATCGCACACAATTTATACGCCCCTGGAACCAATACTTAACTACCAATTGACTATAACATTAAGTCAGCTCCAAAAACAACATTTTCCAAAGCTTCGCATCATAATTCGAGAATTTCCGCAATCAACTCAGAAAGCCACAATCAAACTATTAACTAAGGACCGCAAGGAGTCTTAACTATGTCCTAAGTCGTATGTATTTTATTATCATTAGTTTAATTTAACCGCAGTAGGTTAAATCCTTCTTGGGATGGTCAGATCCATCCCAAGTTGGCATAGATCTTGGCTAAGGGTTTTGTACATAAGGGCTAAGTTAAAATTGTTTTAACTGCATGTTAATTAGATTAACCGTTTTATTCTTCCGCAGTAAACTTTTATGTCTATGTTCCGTCTGACTTAGGACGGGAATAGATTTTTTTGTGCCCTAAGGGTCCCAGAAAACCCTTCAGTGCTTAAATTATGTTAAAGTAAAAGGACCTGTTTGACCTTGCATAAAGTCTCAGGACTTTACCTAAGTTAATATCTAATGTTAACTACATTATAATATAACTTAAATAAATTATTACCAAACAGCTTACTGTTATTTCGAACAAGATGTTTGTGCTATTCACACAGCCATAAATAGCCTCGAGGGCATCATATCTCTACAGTTTCAACATTCCGTACAACAGTTTCACAAAAGTTCACAACTTTGCCACTCGATTTAGCAATTAGATGAAAACATAAAAATCACTTAAATTGATGAAAGAACGAGTAAGATATGATTTTAACTAAGCAAAAGAGTTTAAATTAGATTAAAATATTTTCTAAGACTAGTAGTTATTTTCCAAGATTGTTAATTAATTTTAAGCAATTTTAAACAATTTTAAAGAGCCAAAAAGCAATTTTTAAATCAAAAAATGATTTTTAAAACATATGTTCAAGGAATTGTTTAGGTGCAAACCGTACATCAGAATTCTTCAAATAAGGTGTCAAAATGGTCGTATTCACTAGTACTACAACAAATATTTTTATCGTACTTGAGTGTACGTGAAAATCACAAACTACGAATTTTAAAAAGAATTTTAAGACAAGAAATTATTGTTACTACACATGTTCAAAGATTTGTTCCGGGCAAACCGTACGTCAGACTTCCTTAAACAAGGTGTCAATATGATCGTATTTAGTAGTACTATAACATATATTTTTATCGTATATAAGTATACGTAAAAATTGCAAGCTACAAATTTTAAAAGGATTTTAACCTATTTAAGTTTTGCCTTTAAAAATTCACTGTAAGAAATATACTTGCCTTTTGGCGATGAAACCTGCGCCAATGGATCCGTTTCGATGTTTCTGATTTTCTGAAACTGGTCTCGTATTTTTCTGAGGCCTGTACGAATTATTATCAATTTATCACGACCAGCCCTTAATATATAATATATATAAATTTGCATAATTAAGTATATTAACGTATTTTACTACGTATCTCTCTCTCACCCTATGTTACGCAATAGGCGGGGCTGCGTGGCTTTGCGTTCGGCAAAGACCGCCGGTGGCGACAGAGGGGCAATCGGCGGAGCTCGGGGCGGTTTCCGGTGGCGGGGTGGTAGGCGAAGCAGTGGCATGGCGGTGGCGCTTTGCAGACATCGTCGGAGCTCGGGACGACGTGGGAAGCGAGGGAGGCGCTCGGGTGTCTGCTACGGAGCGACGGCGAGGGAGTCGGGCTTCAGTCGGAGCTCGGGGCGGCGCTGGTGAGGCGGACGAGCGGTCGGCAGTGTCGAGGGTGGCAAAAGCTCCGGGCTTACGGTGGCAGTGGAGCTTTTCTTGTGGAGGTGTGGGCGGCAACAAAAATAGGGGAGGGGCAGCACTGTTCTCGTCGTCGTCGTCGTGGCTCGGATGAGGGATGAACGAGAGGGGCGGGCGGTAGCGTCGCCTCTCTGGCGGAGCTCTCCGACGAGGGGTGACGCGAGTGAGAGTGAGGGAGAGAGAGCGGGAGGAGAGTTGGGTGAGAGAAGTCGATGGGTTCGACTTCAGGGGTGTCGGGCTGAGCTCTTTGGAGAAGAACGAAGAGGGAGAGGGGAGTTCGCCTGGGTATTTAGTTTTAGGGGGAGAGAGATTTCGGTTATGAGAGAAATTTGAAGAGAGATGGGTCGGGGAAAATGAAGCCTGGGTGATGGTTTTTGCTGAGGGAGAAGAGTTAAAGGGAATGGGAGTATATAGGTAATTAAATTAATTAAATAGTTAACCTTATTAAATACATAGTCAAATAGCCATTAATATAAAGTTTAGCTTTTGACTAAGTATAGAACTTTAAGTCTAAAGTTTATCACATGGGCTGCTCAAATGGGAGTTTTGGAGTCATTTGCCGACTAGAGTAAGGTTAATTAGGATGGTAATTAGGGTAACGTAAAAGTGATTAGTGAATGTAATTAGTGAAATTACAATTTTGCCCCTAAAGTCAAACGACTCCGAAAAATTACAAAAACATAGCCACGGGTTTGTATCGTCACGAGGATCGTGACTGCGAAGTCCATTTCGTAGTTTGAGCTACGGAGATACGAGTTTTGGGCCAAAATGTTTAGGATGCGGTTTTACGGGTTCTAGGTTGAAATGATATCAGAAAATTACGAAATTAATGTGGGAAGCCCTAAATGATCATAGGATACTACTGTAGAAGTTTGAAAACGTTTTGAAGATGTTTGAATAGAAAATTAATTTGTTAAGACAAAACGGTAATTGTTGAAAATGAATTTTTATCAGAATTGTTTTGAGTATTTGAGGAAATCTGAAATTACTGAAATAAATTATAACTAGTCTAGTACTTCAAAATATTTGTATAAAATTTTTTTTGAAATTAGTTTAAACTCCTGATCAACCATTACAAAATACCTTTTAAAATGAAATTACGTTAAATACTTAATTTAAATGTGTTGGAAAAATACAGGCCGTTACATTCTACCCTCCTTAAAATAATTTCGTCCTCAGAATTTCTTAAACAGATAATCTCTGTTATGAAGAAGCTCAAGCAAATAAATGATAGAAAAGATAGTAACCTAGTAAATTAGGCTGTAAATAACATGAAAATAATGTGATATCACGGCATCAAGAAAACAAGAGATGTTGTCATGTATGAATACATACTATTGACATCACCATAGCTTCCATAACTAGTTTCGAAACCTAGTATCATCACCATATTACTTCAGATTTATCAAGTGGCCAAAATATGAGATAATGGCACGACATGAAGATGATAGTTATTATGATGACGACATCTGTTCGAACTTGGAACCTGAGGTGTTAAGTCAGTAGCAAGCTATTTAAACCACATAAAACGGAAGACCAAAAAGTTTAAAATTTTCCACTCATGCGAATGATGACTACATGGTCTCAACCACTAAATCATCGACATAACATACAAAAATGTAAGGACTAATCCATATGCATCCGTGCTGTTACAACTTAACCATCCTAACACAAAAGACATATCTGCCATGATACCTAATTACAAGCCAACATCCAGATCGACACCAAAAGGCAGATATAAGGCCAACTCTCAAAGATCAAGATTATCGCTACCACTACTTCCAGCAATCTCCATAACATCCAACAATAAGCTAGCAACATAGTTGTCTCCCAAATCCAAGCACAAGACTGACATCCAATTTCAACACCTAAGGCCAAGGCAAGCCAATACTTATCCCCAACGATACTCCTTGTCAATACAATTGGTCGACATCTACGTTTATCACCATCAACCCTAAATAATTCAACGACCAAAAACTCACGACCCCACAAACACGAAGGAGCGGCCCTAAGAAGAAATCGAAGAGGGGTAGTTCAAGGGGAAGAACCAGAAAAAGGAGCTCCAAAGAATACTAAAAACGGCGAATTCCCAAGAACTCAACCACGCGGCAACAACAAGAGTTGACGGTGAGGGCTGTTGCTAAGCCCAACAATCCCCAAACTCATTGATGGGCCATCGGTGGCTGTCGATCCATGGTGACGACGTGCGACGGCTGCGACTGCGCGATGTGGCGGGGGCCTCTGGGATAGGGTGGAGCTTCGAGTGAGGCCGAAGGAGCTCGAGGCGAGGTGGGGTGGTCTCGATAAGAGAGAGGCGGGGTGGATGAGAGGGTGATGTCGGGGCGAAGGGGAAGCCGTGGGATGGCTTGGTGAGGAAGGAGAGGGGGTTTAAAAAGGGGGAAAAGAGGGGGTAACGGTTTAAGGGGGTGCCAAAAGTCATTGATATGGTAGTGTAGGGTAGGATAGGTTAGGCGGGAACGGGGCTCGAGGAGTGAATGAAGACAAAAAGGCAATAATGAGGGGGGTGAGATGGTAGGTGGGAAAAGAATTCAAACTATAGGAAAATCGGGTATAAGACGAATGTAGGGGGTAGAAAAGAAATACGAGCACAAGAAAGAAGAAGAAGACATAACAGTCTACACTTACAAGTCGTGGTTTGACTCGTCTCAAATTCTCTACCACCATCCTCAAATACTTCTGAGCGTCCTTCGACCTGCTACTGTTGTCGAATTCGAATTTCTGGTGATCGAAAACTGAATGCTACCCTCCTTAAAATAGACGTAGCTAGAGTTCAAGCGTACTATAAATAGAAAGATTCTAAGAAGGTCAATCGAAAGGCCATCAAGCTAAAGGAAAGGTGATAGTGATGAAGATCGATGGCGTTACATAATCATGATTCACGTCCTTGCTGTCCAGCGGACACGGCCAGGGAAGTGATTAAGCCTTGATCACTTACCCCCAGTCTAGGTAGGGTGATCCAACAAACTTAGCCAAGCACATTGACCGAATCATGGTCCATTGAAGGAAGCTTATAATTTATATGCATGCCATTATCAACTGAAGGAAAGGTGATGAAGTGGGTAGATGGTTCAACCTATGAAAGTAACTATAACTGCTAGCAAAAGAGGTTACTAGGGAGGGTATAACCAAGAATGGAACACGAGTTCCTAAGCAAGAGTTAAGAGTTCGAAAAAGGTACTGAGGTTCAATGGAAATAGTTCGTTGCGAATTTTGTGATAAGAAGCAATAGGAAACTTCCAAATCAAGAAGTGGACACGCTATGAAGACAAATACATATAGCACGATAAAATATGCTAGCAATGATAATAAAGACGATGGGTGTCAAATCAATGTAAAGGGAAAAGGTTCAGATATACTAGTGATTACCGGTTCAGCAGCCTCGTGGAGAATATGGGGTTGAATTTCCAGTATTTCCTTTACGATACCCAAGATGTCATTGTTGGTGACGCCGTGAGTATCTGATTGACCTGCCATACTTCAAAACAATCAGCAATGTAAGGTAGGTAAGAATAAATCTATTCTAGTTGTACACTTAGATAGTAATATCATTTAAACTGATCTTAAAGTATTTGCAAACGCATGACCTGCATGGGCCGCCACTAAAACTTGTCACGCCTCGCTTCCCATTTTACCGGGAACGAGGACACGAGCAGGTCTGTGATGTGCTTAAAACAAGGAGTACTTTTTTTCTTTTCTTTTTGAATCTTTTTATTTCTTCCTCCTTGGCTTAAACACACTAAGCGTCTGTATAGAAATTACAGATCCTTGCATGTAAATTTAAGAAGCAGCTCAAACAACATTATTACATATCCAAGCGTACAATAATTACGATACATCTTGGGCCTAGTATGGCCAATACAAACAAGGTACACAAATTACATTATTTTAAATATAAAGAAACAGTCACGAAGGGGATCGTCTAATCTGTAGCGGGTAGGTACTCCACGTGCTCGTCAAGCACTGGCTCGACTCCTGCAGTAATGTCTTCAAAAAACTCACTATCGATACCTGACAGACATTTCGTAAAACAACAAAGTGAAATGTCCGTCAGCGAGGTTTACTCTGCAAGATAATCTCAAAACCAAAACGTTAGACATTTTAAAATTAAACAACACTGAGCTCTAAAGACAAGCAATAAGTTTAATTTGAAAGAGTTAACGACAAGCGATAAATTTAACTTTAAAGACAAGCAATAAGTTTAAACTTTAAAAGAGTTAAAAACAAGCAATAATTTTAACTTTAAAAGAATTAAAGACCAGTAGTAAATTGAACTTAAAAGAGTTAAAGCAGTTAAAACAGTTAAAGCAGTTAAACATTTGCAACCTGCAACAATTTAATCATTTGTTAGCCATTTCCAATACCATTTGCAACCTGTAACAATTTCATTATTCAATAACAATTTGCAATGCCATCTATAACCTGTGAAAATTTAGAGTTTAATAATCACACTCTAGCAACTTGTAGAAAAAGAGGTTAGAACAATAATCAATAACCAGTCTATCCTAGTGATAAGTCCATGTCCAAGAGTACTAGAGATAACCAACATACAGCCTGCGACGGGAGTAACTCCGAGGCTTACCCACCGTTCCGATATGGCAACGGTCAAGGATCTAACCCCCGTAATGTGTTGGAGGTAATTTAGTATGGTGCATCCAGTCATTCCGTAACACTTGTGATCATAGACTACCCCAATTCCAGGTCAAGTCAGGTGTCGGTCAAAAGACGTGTACTATCTGTTTATTATTGAAATTCCATCTTCCATTCAATATTGTTAAAGTTCCATCTTCCATTCAATCAATTTAGTCTCAGCGTTTCAACAGTCCGTACAATAGTTTCACAAAAGTTCACAACTTTGCCACTCGATTTAGCAATTAGATGAAAACATAAAAATCACTTAAACTGATGAAAGAACGAGTAAGATATGATTTTAACTAAACAAAAGAGTTTAAATTAGATTAAAATATTTTCTAAGACTAGTAGTTATTTTCCAAGATTGTTGAGTAATTTTAAGCAATTTTAAAGAGCCAAAAAGCAATTTTTAAATCAAGAAATGATTTTTAAAACATATGTTCAAGGAATTGTTTAGAGCAAACCGTACATCAGAATTCTTCAAACAAGGTGTCAAAATGGTCGTATTCATTAGTACTACGACATATATTTTTATTGTACTTCAGTGTACGTGAAAATCACAAACTACGAATTTTAAAAAGAATTTTAAGACAAGAAATTATTGTTACTACACATGTTCACAGATTTGTTCCGGGCAAACCGTACGTCAGAGTTCTTCAAACAAGGTGTCAATATGATCGTATTTAGTAGTACTATAACATATATTTTTATCGTACGTAAGTGTACGTAAAAATTGCAAGCTACGATTTTAAAAGGATTTTAACCTATTTAAGTTTTGCCTTTAAAAATTCACTGTGAGAAATATACTTGCCTTTTGGCGATGAAACCAGTGCCAAGGGATCCGTTTCGAAGTTTCTGATTTTCTGGGACTGGTCTCGTATTTTTCTGAGGCCTGTACGAATTATTATCAATTTATCACGATCAGCCCTTAATATATAATATATATATGCGTATTTAAGTATATTAACGTATTTTACTACGTATCTCTCTCTTACCCTACGTTATGCAATAGGCGGGGCTGCGTGGCTTTGCGTTCGGCAAAGACCGCCGGTGGCGACAGAGGGGCAATCGACGGAGCTCGGGGCGGTTTCTGATGGCTGGGAGGTAGGCGAAGCGGTGGCACGGCGGTGGCGCTCGGTGAACGTCGTCGGAGCTCGGGGCGATGTAGGAAGCGAGGGAGGTGCTCGGGTGTCTGCTACGGAGCGGCGACGAGGGAGTCGGGCTTCAGTCGGAGCTCGGGGCGGCGCTGGGGAGGCGGACGAGCGGTCGGCGGTGTCGAGGGTGGCGAAAGCTCCGGGCTTACGGTGGCGGTGAAGCTTTTCCTGTGGAGGTGTGGGTGGCAATGAAAACATGGGAGGGGCGGTGTTATTCTCGTCGTCGTCATCGTGGCTCGGAGGAGGGATGAACGAGAGGGGTGGGCGGCAGCGTCGCCTCTCTGGCGGAGCTCTCCGGCGAGGGGCGATGCGAGTGAGAGTGAGGGAGAGAGAGCGGGAGGAGAGTTGGGTGAGAGAAGTCGATGGGTTCGACTTTGGGGGTGTCGGGCTGAGCTCTTTGGAGAAGAACAAAGAGGGAGAGGGGAGTTCGCCTGGATATTTAGTTTTAGGGGGAGAGAGATTTTGGTTACGAGAGAAATTCGAAGGGAGATGGGTCGAGGAAAATGAAGCCTAGGTGATGGTTTTTGCTGAGGGAGAAGAGTTAAAGGGAATGGGATTATATAGGTAATTAAATTAATTAAATAGTAAACCTTATTAAATACATAGTCAAATAGCCATTAATATAAAGTTTAGCTTTTGACTAAGTATAGAACTTTAGGGCTAAAGTTTATCACATGGGCTGCTCAAATGAGAGTTTTGGAGTCATCTGCCGACTAGAGTTAGGTTAATTAGGATGGTAATTAGGGTAACGTAAAAGTGATTAGTGAATGTAATTAGTGAAATTACAATTTTGCGCCTAAAGTCAAACGACTCCGAAAAATTATAAAAACATAGCCACGGGTTCGTATCGTCACGAGGATCGTTACTGCGAGATCTATTTCATAGTTTGAGCTACGGAGATACGAGTTTTGTGCCAAAATATTTAGGAAGCGGGTTTGCGGGTTCTAGGTTGAAATGATATCAGAAATTACGAAATTAATGTGGGGAGTCCTAAATGATCATAGAATACTACTGTAGAAGTTTGAAAACGTTTTGAAGATGTTTGAATAAAAAATTAATTTGTTAAGCCAAAACGGTAATTGTTGAAGATGAATTTTTATCAAAATTGTTTTGAGTATTTGAGGAAATCTGAAATTACTGAAATACATTATAACTAGTCTAGTTCTTCAAAATATTTTTATAAGAATTTTTTTGAAATTAATTAAAACTCCTGATCAACCATTACAAAATACCTTTTAAAATGAAATTACGTTAAATAATTAATTTAATTGTGTTGGAAAAATACAGGCTGTTACAATAGCCACCTCCTGAAGATCTACACAGCATCATCTTAAGTCTACATCATACTTCTATTCCGAGAAGCTCATCATCCAAGAATCAAATCGAATATATGCACAGCCAGGTCCAACAGTACCTTGTAGACACAGTGATGACTGAGTCAAAGTCTACAGACATAGAGCCATCTGCCAAGTTCGTAGAGCATACCACGTCAGAGCTCCCTTAGTTTCAGCCGCTTCCAGATATGAGTGCAACTTGTATAGATGAGTGATTATTGTAGTTTGTTTTTCTTTTCGGAATTTTATGGAAGATGTATAGATACTTAGGACATTGGTGTATAGATACATAGGATATCTACAGGCCTAAAGCTTGTATGGTTCAGGGGGAGTAACCTGTGGGTTGTACTCTTTTTTCTTAAGCTGTTGGTTTTTCCCACTGGGTTTTCCGCAACTAAGGTTTTAACGAGATAAACACGATTACTCTGGATCCAGAAGTAACCACTCACTTAGCTTTATACGCTAAGACCAAAAAAATGTATGGATAATGGGGAGTGTTATGAGTGAGGGAGGCCTTTGGACTCCCCACCTCTCTATCCCTCCATTACTCACCATTACTTCGTAGTGGGGACCCTTGGTATACCATTGATATGAATATATAGATGACCATGGCTATGAGCCATGGTTACTCTTTCTTTGAGTTTTATCCAACAATTTTAAGATTATTAATTTTTAAAAAATGTAAAATTCGACGAATGAAATTTAAGAAACGCAAAAATCATCAAAACATTCAACACTCCTACCCTCGTGTTTAAGGCACGGAATAGATCATGGTCGGGTCTGTGACCCAAATCCAACAGTAGAGTACCTAAATCTAAAACATCCAGAACATGGACAAACATTAAAGCTGTTATTTATTGATGCTACAAAATATCTGTCATACACAGGTTAATGGGCCCGACTTTGATGTGAGTAGTTGGGGACTTTAAGTGTTTTGTTGGGCTGTCTTTGGTTGCCGATAGAGAGCAAAATGAGGCGCTGCCATTTGTTTTTGCAGAGAGGCCATCCATTTCCAGAGAGCTGAAGAAGTGGAGCAGGCTGAAATTTTTTCAGCAAAGGTACTGCTGCCATTTTGTTTTTCAAGAGAGGAGAGAAAGGTGAGGGCATGTGAGAGTTTAGAAGAGAGTAATCTTCTAGTGTTTCTTTCTTTTCTTCTTCCTTAGTGAGATTTGTGGGGGTTTGGAATTTCCATGTTGTTACGCACAAGAGTGTGAACAAGAAGGTGTTGGTGTAAGCTCATGTGGCCCGCCTTGATTAGTAGTGGATCGTCTCGTAATGCTGGAGTAGGTTGTTCGCAACCGAACCAGGGTAAATCATCCGCCTCATTTATTTTATGCAAATTGAGTTTGTCGCATTTTGTTTACTAATTTACTTACGCAAGATCCGAAGAGGGATTGGTTGTTTGGTTTGTTGTGTGACCCAATTTTTCAAGATTTAGCTTCCTAGCTAGTTGTTAGGGCTTGTTGTTCCGCGAGGCGACAACGGTTTTTTATCAACAAGTGGTATCAGAGCTTTCGGTTGTTTGTGAAGAAATTGAGTAGCGAAGATGGTTAGTTTGGCGACACTCAACATTGAGAGGTTCACCGGCTATAATGACTTGAGGTTATGGCAGTCGAGGGTGAAAAATTATTTGAGGCAGACAAAATATTTTCTGATTGTGTTCGATGAGGAAAACATTGAGAAGGATGTGACGGCATCACAGAGAGCCAAGATGGAGAGAATGGCGTATAGCGCCATCCAGTTATTGTTAGTCGACACCGTCTTGAGAGAGGTGTTGGACGAGGCTACGGCCAAAAGGATATGTGGAATAAGCTAGAGTAGTTGTATATGAAGAAATCCTTTACAAGCCGCCTCTACTTATTACAGCAGCTGTGCACTCTGAAAATGAAGCCCGGATCAGCGGTAAAAGATCACATAGATGAGTTGAATCGGATTGTGATGGAGTTGCGGGAAATTGATGTCAATATCGAAGATGAGCAACAAAGTGATTTTGTTATGTTCGTTGACTGAGGAGTTCTCCCAATTTGTTCGGTCCATGATCTATGGACGAACAACGCTCACCGTTGAAGAGGTGAAGGCGGCGCTCTATACCGAGAAGTAATATGAGAAGGTCCAAGGTAGAGACTTTGGAGGAAACCGCGATGAAGCATTGCTTGTGAGATGGAGGCAGGACAGGAGAGGAGGTCAAGGCCACTTCAAGAAGAAGGACCGCTCGAAATCCCAGTATTCCCGTGATAGGAAGGACACCTCATGTTTCATATGCAAGCAGAGAGGCCATTGGAGGAACCAATGCCCCAACAGATTTGGGAAGAAAGACAAGGAAGTTTTCGGTTTCGCTTCCTTAGGTTTGGAGGACATGCATATTTGTAATGACAGAGGCCACGGTGAAAGGGGTAGAGATCCAGAGATGTTCGCAGCGGGGGTGTTCGGTGAGGCACAAGTTGCGTGGTTGATGGACAGTGGGTGTTCTTTCCATATGACTCCACATCGGAGGTGGTTTTCCACTTACAGTTTCCAAGAAGACGGAGGCTCTATTCTTATGGGGAACAATGTGGCGTGTAAGACCGCGGGTATTGGAACTGTCCGGATCAAGACCCTAGCAGATGTGAGGCATGTCCCCGATCTTCGAAAGAGCTTGATATCCATCGATGTGTTGGATAATGTTGGATGCAAGTCAGTTGTTGAGAATGGCCAGCTGAGGGTATCCAAAGGAGCCATGGTTGTGATGAAGGAAAGAAACGTAGGGAATCTATATGCCTTACAGTAGAAGGCGAAGCCGATGCCACCTCTACCAGCTCGAGTGACGGAGATTCAGCAATGGCATTATCGTTTGGGTCACCCGCGTGACAAGACCTCGATGTTCTCCGCCGAAGAAAATTGATTGGAGCTAGTGATGAGAGTGTGGAGTTTTGTGAAAGCTGTGTGTACGGGAAAAATACAAAGGTGCAGTTCAGCACGGGGAAGTACACTAGCCAAGGTCCACTGGATTACATTCATTCCGATGTTTGGAGGCAGTGTCATGTAGCATCAGGATGTGGGGCTAGGTACTTTGTCCTCCTCATCGATGATTATTCTCGAAAGGTTTGGATGTACTTGATGAAGACAAAAGATCAAACTTTTGGGATGTTCAAGCAATGGCTTGCGATGATTGAAAAGCAAACTGGCAAGGTGGTGAAAGTCCTTAGATCCGACAACGGAGGCGAGTAGACCTCGAGGGAGTTCACAGGATTATGCAGATCCCATGGGATTCGACGTTATTTTACTACACCAGGGGATCCTCAGTCGAACGGGGCTGTAGAGAGGATGAACAGGACGTTGTTGGAGAGAGTGCGTTACTTGAGGCACTCTGCCGGTTTGGAGAAAGAATTTTGGAGTGAGATACTTACTACCGCGGTGCACATAGTGAATCGAGTACCGTCGGCGACGATTGACTTCCAAATTCCGGAAGAGAAGTGGAGTGGGAAAATTGGTGACTACTCTTATCTACGCATTGTTGGTTGCCCGGCGTATGCACATGAGAGGGGTGACAAGTTGGATCCGAGGGCCAAGAAGTACATTTTCCTCGGATATGGCGATGGTGTGAAAGGATATCGATTGTGGGACCCAGTGGGCCGCTAGGCGATTTTGAGTATGCATGTCACCTTCGATGAGTTTGTAATGCTCAGGGCGAAGCATACTCATTGGAAGGGGGATGAGTCACCCGAGGAGACTGCGCCAGAAACGATTGATCTCCCGATCCTATTCCAGATGCAACCCGGCAAGGAGCCAATGGTCTAGGTCCCCGTTGCGGGACATGATGAGGTCCATGTTGAGGACCATACGCAGACACCAGTCCTAGCTCAGGTACGTGATGAATTTGGTGCGGATGAGGTGCGGAGGTCCAAGAGGACCAAGAAGGCGCCCGAGAGACTTGAAGCTTGGGATTACACAGCTTTCTCCTTTGACGACATGGCGTCGTATGCCTTAAACATTGAGCACGAGGAGCCTATGACCTACGGTGGAGCCATTAGCTCGAGTGATGCATCGAATTGGCAAGGAGCTATGGAGGAAGAGATGGAGTCTCTCCACCACAATGACACGTGGGAGTTAGTGCCTCTACCACATGAGAGGCGTGCCATTGGATGTAGGTGTATCTACAAGGTCAAGGAAAGCTCGACCGAAGATGGTGGTGATGTACGGTACAAAGCAAGGCTAGTGGCTAAGGGTTTTGCACAGAGGAAGGGAGAGGACTACAATGAGATATTTTCTCCAGTGGTGAGACACACTTCCATTCGTATTTTGTTAGCACTAGTAGCATCCATGGACATGGAGTTGGAGCAACTCGATGTCAAGACCTTTTTTTTTGCACGATGATTTGGATGAGGAGATTTACATGCATCAACCAGAGGGGTTCTTAATGGAAGGCAAGGAGAGGATGGTCTACAGGTTGAGAAAATCCTTGTACGAGTTGACACATTCACCTAGACAGTGGTACAAGCGATTTGATAGCTTCATGACGGGTGTAGGTTTTGAGTGGAGCATGTAGGATCAGTGTGTTTATGTGCGCACATTAGATGATGGCTCGCGCATCTACCTTTTACTATATGTTGACGACATGTTGATTGCTTCCCCAAACATGTCGGAGGTCAAGAAGCTAAAGGTGAAGTTGGGCAAGGAGTTCGATATGAAGGATTTGGACTAGACAAAGAAAATCGTAGGGATGGAGATATCCCGGGATAGGAGGAAGGGTGAGTTGAGGTTGTCACATAAGGGGTATATTGAGAAGGTGCTCGTCCGTTATGGAATGGAGAGTGCGAAGCCCGTGGGGACACCTCTTGGAGCTCACTTTCAACTTTCGGCGTTGCAGTCCGCACCGATGATGAGAGGAAGGTTATGTCTCACGTGCCATATGCTAGTGCAGTTGGGAGTTTGATGTAAGGGATGGTTTGCACGCGTCCAGATATTGCACAGTCTGTGGGAGTAGTGAGCAGATATATGGCAAACCCATGCAATGAGCATTGGACATTGCGATATCTGTGAGGCACAGTTGGTGTCGGTTTGCACTTTGGCAGAGGTGACGGTGTGGTGCTGACAGGGTACTGTGATTCTGATTTTGTTGGCGAAAGGGACATGCGGAGATCGACCACAGGTTACATAATGTGCCCCCTTTTAAATATAATTTGCCCCCTTTCTTACGAAATACTGGCATGCTGGCCTAAAGCCAGCAGTGTGGCTGCGGGCTTCAGGCCCGCAGTCTTAATAATAATAATAATAATATTATTATTATTTAGAAGGAAATATGGCCTGCGGGCCTGAGGCCCGCAGGGTTTCCTGCGGGCTTCAGGCCCGCAAGGCTAATTTTTTTTCTCATGGTCTTCAGGCCTAAGGGTATTGGGGGGGTGGGGCAGCGACTAGGGTTTACCGACGCCGCCGCCGCCGCCTGTTGATGTGCCCTCAGAGAGGGGTGGCCGCCCCGCCGTAGCGAGGGCGGCACAGGGGGAACCCCCCTCTGCCGTCGTGGCAGGGGGTGGGGGATCGGCGGCCCCCCTCTCGCCGTAGCGAGGGGGGAACGGCAGCACGCCCCTTTAGGGGGGAGCGGCGGACCGAACGTCGCCCCCCTTCGGGGGGGACTCGCGTGGGGGAACGGGCGGGCGGGCGGGGGGGGGGGGGGGGGGGGGGGGGGGGCAAGGCCACCGGCGAGGCCAAGATAGGGTAAAAACCCCTATTCTCATTATTTACAGACCTTAAACATGTTAAAACATAATTTTGGAAGATAAAAATCGTCGATTTAGGCGATTAGCCCTGATTCCACTTCGATCTTGCGAGATCTATGGAAAATACTATCATACGTATGATAAAACGACAGTTTTAGCGAGATTTACCTCTATATCCGTCCTCGGATATAGCAACGGTTGAACGAAGCCTACATGGATGACGACGCTCGATTGATGAAGCTTGACGACGCGCACGTGGATCTCACGTCTTTCTTCGCTTTCGCAACGATCGATTTTGTGTCGAAATTTTAATTAGAGGCTCATGCTGATAACGTGTTATGAATCATCTTCTGGGGATAAACCTCCATCTCTTTATTTATAGCATATAAAGGAGCGTATACAAATAAGATACAGTAGTTACGGTCTTATCTATAAGATAAGCCGTGATCCCAACCGACTAACCAACTTGGTATCATCCCTTCACAACATATAAAGTTATTAACCAATCCTTAATAATTTTGAATTTTAGAATTCAATTAGTTATAGAA